>MU223917.1:127297-180155 GCA_018584345.1 Thuja plicata | reverse complement strand
GGCCCCAAGAGCTTGGTATGAGAGACTTGATGGTTATCTTACCAAGATTGGATTCAAGAAAGGAGTAGCAGATTGTAACCTATTCACAAGAGAGACACCTGATGGATTATTATTAGTTGCCATATTTTTTGATGACATTATCTTTGGAGGTAATGACAAGCTCAATACAACATTTGGAAAAGAGATGCATAATGAATTTGAAATGAGCATGATTGGTTCAATAAAATACTTTTTGGGACTGAATGTAAAGTAGATAGATAAAGGTATACTCATTAATCAGTCAAAATATGTGAAGGAAATATTGAAGACCTTCCAGATGTATGACTGTAAGCCAGTATGCACTCCTATGATAACAGGAAGCAAGCTTTGAAAATATGATGATTCCATAATAGTTGATAAGACATTGTACAAATCTATGATTGGTAAACTCATTTATTTAACTCAGTCTAGACCTGACATATCTAATGAAGTTGGCATTGTTGGAATATTTGCAGCTGAACCCAAGCAAAATCACCTAATGGAAATCAAGAGGATATTCAGATATCTAAAGGGAACTATAGACTATGGTTTATGGTATCCTAAATCAGAGAATGTACAACTTCATGTGTATATAGATGTAGATTGGGTAGGTTGTATTGATGATAGGAAGAGCTCTTCAAGAGGAGCAGTATTTCTTGGAGACAGGTTGGTTTCTTGGATAAGCAAGAAGCAAAACTGTATTTCTCAGTCAATAGCAGAAGCTGAATATGTCGTAGCAGCACTAAATTGCTCAACCATGGTTTGGATCAAGCAGATGGTTAAAGACTTTGGCATTCAGGTTGATTATCCTATTGTTATTCACTATGATAACACTAGCACTATCAACATGTCTAAGAACTCTGTGATGCATCCAAAGACAAAACACATAGAGATCAAGTACCATATTCTGAGAGAAAAGGTTGCAGACAAAGAAGTAAAATTGGACTATGTGAGCACCAAAGAACAGCTGGAAGATATTTTCACAAATCCCTTATCAAAGGATATTTTTGAGTATCTCAGGGAGAAGTTGGGAGTAATTTTCTCTCCTGAGTTTGTTTAGAAGAAGCAACAAGAGCATTAGTCATTAAGTGACTGATGAATGGTTGACTACTCTACTTCTAGAGCAGTACCTGTGCCTAATGATTTATGGTGCCCTTTTCCATTGATGTCAAAGGGGGAGTATATAGTAAGGGGGAGTATGTACTAAAGGGGAGCATATACTCTGGGGAGTATATACATGGAACATAAACACAGTCAGAAGAACTGAAGCAGTGTAGAGGAATCCTTGATGAGGATATTGAGAAGATTGTAAAAGAAAGAGGACACCATGAACAGAGGATGTTTCTAGTATCATATGTTTCCATCAATGTCAAAGGGGGAGATTGTTGGAGATTTGATTCTGAGCAGTTGATTGATTGTATGTTTGTCATTGATGACAACACATAATACACAGTAGTGATTCTGTATGTACTTATCAGAATGATGACATGAAGAATTGCATGGTTAGATACATGTTGTTTCCATGTTTATTATGTTATGTTCATATACGTAGATCTAGATATGTTGTTTCAGTTAGGTTGTGTAATTCTATTATTGGCAGTTACAGTTCAGGAAGAGTATATGTTCAGAGCCGACGTATGTAACATGTTTCTTGAGTTGCACCTATCTTTAGGATATGCATGTGTATATTCATGATTAGTTATGAGTTTATAATAGTTATCTAAAGGTGCCAAACATGTTTCAAGAATTTTTCAAAGTTAGAGTCAATTTGGTAAGGCCGACTTAGTAAAGTGTCACATCTATTCAGTTTATACTTGCGCGGTTGTAATTATGCTTGCGTGCTTAGTAGAGCCAACAAGGATATTATGAAGAGTTGTCTTATAGGTCCCATGATCTTATACTTTGAGGAAGATAATTATAGCAAGTCATTTGTGATACGCTAAATGTGAATGATATGAAAAGAGATGAAAGATGTATAGAGAAGATTATCAGAGTTAGTTCATTCATCAAAGGTCTATGTGAAGAAGAAGTGAAAGATTGTAATACACTGGAACTAATCAAGACAACACGTCTACTCTATAGTTCATCATCAGATATAGTGCATATCTATTATATAGAAGGTTGTAGCCTTCACCATTAAGCAGTGAGCTTTTGGATAGTGAGTCCACCACCCTTAACAGGGTTATTTGTAAAAGACTCCTAACAGGGTTCGACCCTTAACCAGGTCACAATAATTATTGCATTGTAAAGTAAAACTCCTAACAGGGTTGAAATATCTTCTAACAAGGATTACTATAAAAAAGTATAGTTCATTGTGGGTGCTAATTCCCACTAGGGTTTTTACCATTTGGTTTCCCCGTAATCAAATTGTGTGTTGTGTACTGTATTATCTGATTAAGCATTTACTTTGTTGTATTCTGAAGTTAAGGAAGTAAAAAGAACTAAAGTTACTGATAACTGACTCACCCCCCCCTCTCAGTTATCTCTTGGGACTATTCTAACATTATTTGTTTTTCATGTAACAATGTTGGTCATAATGCTGCAAGATGCCCTGATAAGAATGACAAAGATGAGAGAAGAGACAACAAGTATAAAGACAGAAAGGATGATCGAGACTTCAGGAAGTACAAGGATTACAAAGATAAAGGTAAGAAATCTTACTATATAGCTTAAGAAGCTTCTGACAATGATTCTAACAAATCTGAGTAAAATGATATAGAAGTTGTGTATGTTGCAATGAAAGATGATTCTGATGATGATGATGAGAAAACTGCACTAATTTCTTATATGAGTAAAGGTGATCATTGGATTATTGACAGTAGTTGTTCACATCACATGACCAGTGATAAAGACAAATTTGAAACCTTAGATCAGTGTAAAGGTGGTTATGTTAAATTTGGAAATGATACACCATGTCATGTTAAAGGGAAAGGATCAATTCAATTGACTGGCAAAATCAGATGTGATGATATATATTGGGTTGATGATCTTAATTATAACCTATTGAGTGTTTCACAGCTGAATACTTCTAGTTACAGAGTTGAATTCCATCACAGGAAAGAAAAGATCTATGATGCCAATGGAAAATTAGTTGGAGGTGGTGAGAAAACAAAAGGTAACTTGTTCTATCTGGATTTAGCTGATGAGACATGCTTGTTTGCACAATATAATGATGTTTGGTTATGGCATAAAAGGTTGTGTCATGCAAAATTTGATAACTTGGTAAGAATAAGCAAATTGAAAAAGGTTAGATGGCTGCCTAAGTTAAAGAAACCTGAAAATGTAATGTGCAAGCAATGTCAATTAGGAAAAATGACTAAATCTAGTTTCAAAAGAAAAAACTCATCCTTCTGAGAATATTCTAGAATTGGTTCATACTGACCTTTGTGGACCTATTGGTGATAAAATTTACTGTGGAGACAAATATTTTATCTTATTTGTTGATGATTACTCTAGAATGATGACTGTTATGTTTCTTAAGGAAAAATCTGATGCATTTTTGTTGTTTAAGTGGAACTTCGCAAAAGTTGAAAAGGAGACAGGTAAAAATTTGAAATGTCTAAGATCTGAAAAAGGAGGCGAGTTTATTTCTAATGATTTTAACAAGTTTTTCAATGACAAAGGGATAAAAAGACAGATGTCCGCACCTAGGACACCACCACAGAATGGTATAGCTGAAAGAAGAAACAAATCTATCATGGATTGTGCAAGAACACTAATGATGGAGAAAAATGTTGCACAAAAATATTGGAGAGAAGTTGTAAGTACAACAATTTATACCCTAAATAGAGTACAAGTCAAGAAAGGTACAAATACTACACCTTATGAGCTATGGCATGGATATGCACCTAGTGTAAGCTATTTTAAAGTTTTTGGAAGTAGATGTTTCATACTGAAGGATAACATAAATGGGAAACTTGATGCTAAAGGTGAGGAAGACATATTTCTTGGATATTCAACTAAAAAGTAAATCATACAAGTGTTTGAATTCTAACACTAACAAAATTGTGGAAAGTGCAAATGTTAGAATTGATGAATATGCAGAAAGAAATGAAGAAGAAAGCATGACTGAGCCTGAGAATTAAAAATCATTCACCTATCCTCATGAGGTAGATTCTAACAAATTACCTAAATTTGAAATTGAAGTTGCCGAGCAACAGTCTACTCCTGCCGAGTCACAGAATGAAATTGTCGGGCAACAGGAGGTGACTGCTGAGCTATCTGATGGAGATGTCGAGTCACAGTTTCAACCTGAATTACACATGAATGATCAATTTGAAGCACAAAAAGAACCTAATTTGGCAAATTATGTTAGAAGGCACCATAAATCAGATCAAATCATAGGAGAAAAAGATTTTGCAGTCATGACAAGAGGCAAATTGAGAGAAGACACCTGCTTGTTATGTGATTTTGAGGCTAAAACAATAAAAGATGCCTTAGACAATGAATACTAGATTCAAGCCATGAACGAAGAGATTGAAAAGATTGAAAAGAACAATACTTGGACGCTTGTACCTAGGCCAATTGATAAAAATGTAATTGGTACTAAGTGGGTATTCAGAAAAAAGCTGAATGAACATGGACAGGTAACAAGAAACAAAGCTAGACTGATATGCAAGGGTTATGCACAAGAGAAAGGAATTGATTATGGAGAAACATTTACCCCAGTTGCAAGATTGGAAGGTGTCAGAATCTTACTTGCATATGCAGCCTACAAAGGATTTAAAGTCTATTAAATGGATGTGAAGTCAGCATTTCTAAATGGAATATTAGAAGAAGAAGTCTATATTGAACCAAGAAAAAGGAATATGGTTTGGAAGCTACACAAAGCACTATATGGACTAAAGCAAGCACCAAGAGCATGGTAAGAGAGATTGCACAACTATCTGATGAAGATTGGATTTGCTAGAACCAATGACAACAACAATCTATATTTGAATAAAGAGAAAAGTAAAGGTACTTTATTAGATGAAGTTTTTGTTGATGACATTATCTTTTGTGGACAAGATATGTTATGCCAAGCATTTGCAAAGGTGATGCAAACTGAATTTGAGATGTCTATGTTTGGTGAGATAAAAAATTGTTGGCTTAAAAATATATCAGATGAAGAATGGTATCTATATTACTCAATCAAAATATGTCAAAGAGATACTAAAAACTTTTGGAATGGAAGATTCAAAACCAGTGAGTACACCCATGGCTACTAGACAGAAGTTAACCAAGAATGATGAGACAAAAGAAGTAAATCAAACACTGTACAGAACAATGATTGGAAAGCTGCAATATGTTGTACACAGTAGACGTCATATTGCATTAGCTGTTGGTATTTTTGCTAGATTTTTTGCTAATCCCAAGGAAACTCATATGATGGCAGTAAAAAGGATTCTAAGATACTTGAAAGTAACAAATGAATATGGTTTGTATTACACAAGAAATGATAAATTTGAACTCAGAGTTTATACTGATTCTTATTGGGCTAGAAATGTTGAAGACAGAAAAAGAACCATAGGAGGAGCATTTTCTTATGGAAATAGATTAGTTTCATGAACAAGCAAGAAATAGAAATGTACCTCACAATCTACAGTTGAAGCCGAGTATGTGGCAGCAACAGTTAATTGCTCTAATATTGTGTGGTTGAAGATACTACTGAAAGGTATGAAAGAAGAGATCATAGAACTAGTTGTCATATATTATGATAACACAAGTGCCATTAATATTTCAAAGAACCCTGTAATGCACTCCAAGACAAAGCATATAGCTATCAAGTATCATTACTTGAGGGAGCTAGTTCAAAAGAAGGAAGTGAGACTGGAATATGTCAACACTAAGGAACAGTTAGCAGACATATTTACAAAGGCACTACCCAAGGATGCTCATGAGTATCTGTGAGGTAAATTGGGGTTAATTCCCCTAACTGAAGCTAATTAGTTCAAAATGGTATTGTTGCATCAAATGTTATAATTCAACATATTTTTCACATTGATGCCCAAACAGTCACACTTTAGGATGCTGCCTAAAGTTGTGAAATACAGACTAAAATAGAAAAGTTGATCAGTCATAAGCAAGATGATAGGAACAGCATGATACAAAGTTTAGAACAGAAGAAATTGCATGATGAAGATGTCAATGTCTTTGGCATTGTTGTCAAAGAGGGAGAGATTATAGAAAAGAGTTATAGAGGGAGAGATCACTATAAAAGAGGAAGATATTACTAATGAAAGAGGGAGTTCTACAGATGAACAAAAATAAAAAGACATCAGTTTGATCACAGACACAGAGGGAGAAACATTTTACAGGATGAGAATCAGAATGAAGCTAAAGACATTAATGAAGATTTGTTAATACCAAGGAACACATGCAGACTTTTTGGATTGTATGGTAACTATGCTTGTAATATTATTGTTTTATTGTTTTGTGTTCCCATCAATGCCAAAGAGGGAGATTGTTGGAAATATTGTTTGGAAAGCTACAATGGAAACAATTATTGTTTTTTCATTAATGGAGGAGATTTAACAAGAAGACCAAGAAGAATGGTTGAGTTATGAGGAATTACAAAGGGTACTTTATCAGTTGGCACATTGGCAAAGTGATATGTTGTTTATTTTTCACTGACAGTTTACTGAAAATAGTTTATGCCAAACAAGTTTTGTGTCAGCCGAGCACCAGTGTGTGCCAAGCATATTTTCTTGTATGTGCCGAGCGTCAGTAAATTGCCGAGGAACACAGTGTTGGCCGAGCAACTTTATTTTGATGATTGATGAGATTTAAGACCTCTGGCCGACTTAGTTGATTTTATTGGGATATGTAAAGTTAATTAAAGATTGAGTCACGTTATTTAATGCATGGGTAACCGTAATTAATGCATGGATTCAAGATTTAATTAAAGACTACTTTGGAGAAGTAAATGGAAATGTAATGATGGAAAGATCCATTAGATCTAACCTAACCTAAGATCTACAATCTTGATTAAGCGGCAAAAGATTTATTTGACCTAAATGGAGAGGTATATGATAACCTCAAGGGGTTATTCATGGATATAGCTATGAATACATTGTATGCAAAGTGGATTGCATGGTTAATTGATTGATTGGCAAGATCTAAGCAAAGAAGGCTGAGAAGAGAAGCAGAGAGAGATTGCTTAACGAAGTCCCACGCAAATCTGGAGCTTGAGATGAGAATGGAGGTCACTCAGTGAATTAGCATTAGAGCTGAATTGGATCTAGATTTGTAAAGTAAGTTGTATGTATCATATCAAACCCGCTGATTACTTTCTAACCATTGTATTAATTGAAATCCTTTAACAAGGTTGACCTAGCAGTCATTGTATAAATCCTTTGAGCAAGGTGAAATTCAGATTGGAATGTTCTAAGTCCTCTAATAAGCCCACTCCTGACAGGGTGATTAAATCCTTTAACCAGGTCAAATTTGACACTGTGTTTTGTAACCTGTAACAGGGTTGGCTCCTAATAGAGCTCACTTCAGAAGAGTGAAAACTTTGGTAGCATGTTACTAGTGGTTTTTCCCATATTGGGTTTCCACGTTAAATCATGGTGTCAAATTGTGTGAATGTTTATGTTGTGTTTTACTATTAAGTTTCTGCAAGCTTATTTCATTTGTACAGTAAACTGCACACTTTTATATTATTGCTGCCAAGCATATCTGAATTTTTCAAATTGGTATAAAGTTTTAAATGGGCACATCTGGACCTAAGGATAATTGATTCACCCCCCTCTCTCATTTATTCTGAATTCATTCTAACAATTGGTATCAGAGCTTAGTTCTCTTGAAAAATCTTGAAGGTACTTGGAGCAAAAGATCAAGATGTATAAAAGGGAGGTACCGAAGTTGAAGAAGGAAAAATTTCTAGCATGGAAAAGTTTGATGAAATTTCATGTGGCTGGTGTTGGTGATTCTGGTAAACGTCTTGTGGATCAAGAATATGTAGCCCCTATAGGAGCTCTCAATGCTGCACAGTTAAGAGAAAAGCAAGAACATAATCAAGCAATGTTGGAGATTGCATCATCCCTGAACTATCATGAGTTCAAAGACATAAAGGACTATACAAGCGCAAATCAAATGTGGGATTCCCTTGAAACTATCTATGGAGGTGACACAAATGTATTAAGATCCAAATCTAAAATCTTGAGAGGTAAGTTTGATGAAATGAAAATGCAAGAAGGAGAAAATATAGTTTCATATTATGGTAGGATAAAGGAAGTTGTAAATGCTATTAGAGGAGCTAAAGGAACCATTGATGATAACACCATCATGAGTAAGGTACTGAGAACACTTCTTCCTATTTATTCTATTAGAATTTTTGTAATTCAAGAATTGAGATGTACTCCTAACAACAATTTGATTTTGGAAAGTTTAGTAGGCAGAATTACTCCATTTGAGATGTCAAATTTTGATAACTATACTCCACAAGCCATTGAATCTGCATTCAAGTCCTAGTTGGTCCTCAACAAATCAAACAAAGAAAAGAAATGTGTGGATAGTGATAGTGACACTTCTGATGATAATCTATAAGAACTTGAGGCGCTTATGGCAAGTAGACTATCAAGAGGAAAAGGAAAATTCAAAGGTATACTTCCTATTATTTGTTTTTCATGTAAAAAAATTTGTCATATTACTGCAAGATGCCCTGATAATAATGATAAAGATGAGAGAAGAGACAACAGGTATAAAGACAGAAAGGATGACTGAGACTTCAAGAAGTACAAGGATTACAAAAAAAAAGGTAAGAAATCTTGCTATATAGCTGAAGAATCTTCTGACAATGATTCTAAAAAATATGATGAAAATGATATAGAAGTTGTGTATGTTGCAATGAAAGATGATTCTAATGATGATGATGAGAAAACTGCACTAATTTCTTATATGTGTAAAGGTGATCATTGGATTATTGACAGTGGTTGTTCACATCACATGACTGATGATAAAGACAAATTTGAAACCTTAGATTAGTGTAAAGGTGGTTGTGTTAAATTTGGAAATGATACACCATCTCGTGTTAAAGGGAAACGATCAATTCAATTGACTGACAAAATTAGATGTGATGATGTTTATTGGGTTGATGATCTTAAGTATAACCTATTGAGTGTTTCACAGCTGAATACTTCTAGTTAGAGAGTTGATTTCCATCATAGGAAAGTAAAGATCTATGATGCCAATGGAGAATTAGTTGGAAGTGGTAAGCAAACAAAAGGTAACTTTTTCTATCTAGATTTAGCTGATGAGACATGCTTGTTTGCATAATATAATGTTGTTTGGTTATGGCATAAAAGGTTGTGTCATGTAAACTTTGATAACTTGGTAAGAATAAGCAAATTGAAAAAGGTTAGAGGGCTACCTAAGTTAAAGAAACATGAAAATGCAATGTGCAAGCAATGTTAATTAGGCAAGATGACTAAATCTAGTTTCAAAAGAAAAACTCATACTTCTGAGAATATTATAGAATTGGTTCATACTAATATTTGTGGACCTATTGGTGAGAAAAGTTACTGTGGAGACAAATATTTTGTCTTCTTTGTTGATGATTACTCTAGAATGATGATTGTTATGTTTCTTGAAGAAAAATCTGATGCATTCCTGTTGTTTAAGTGGTACTTGGCAAAAGTTGAAAAGGAGACAGGTAAAAATTTGAAATGTCTAAGATCTGACAGAGGAGGCAAGTTTATTTCTAATGATTTTAACAAGTTTTACAATGACATAGGGATAAAAAGATAGATGTCCACACCTAGGACACCACCACATAATGGTATAGCTAAAAGAAGAAACATATCTATAATGGATTGTGCAAGAACACTAATGATGGAGAAAAATGTTGCAGAGAAATATTGGAGAGAAGCTGTAAGTACAATAGTTTATACCCTGAATAGAGTACAAGTCAAGAAAGGTACAAATACTACACCTTATGAGCTATGGTATGGATATGCACCTAGTGTAAGCTATTTTAAAGTTTTTGGAAGTAGATGTTTCATACTGAAGGATAACAGAAATGGGAAACTTGATGCTAAAGGTGAGGAAGGCATATTTCTTGGATATTCAACTAAAAGTAAAGCATACAAGTGTTTGAATTCTAACACTAACAAAATTGTGGAAAGTGCAAATCTTAGAATTGATGAAAATGCAGAAAGAAATGAAGAAGAAATCATGACTGAGCCTGAGATTTACAAATCATTCATCTACCCTGATGAGGTAGATTCTAACAAATTACCTGAAACTAAAACTGAAGTTTCCAAGTAACAGTCTGCACCTGTCGAGTCATAAAATGAAATTTTTGGGCAACAGGATGTGACTGCCGAGCTATCTGATGGAGATATCAAGTCACAGTTTCAACATGAATGACTAATCTAAAGCACAGAAAGAACCTACTTTGGCAAAGTATGTTAGAAGGCACCATAAACGGATCAAATCATAGGAGAAAAAGATTCTATAGTCATGACAAGAGGCAAATTGAGAGAAGACACCTACTTGTTATGTGATTTTGAGCCTAAAACATTAAAAGATGCCTTAGACAATGAAGAATAGATTCAAGCCATGAACGAAGAGATTGAACAGATTGAAAAGAACAATACTTGGACACTTGTACCTAGGCCAATTGATAAAAATGTAATTGGTACTAAGTGGGTATTCAGAAACAAGATGAATAAACATGGACAAGTAACAAGAAATAAAGCTAGACTGGTATGCATGGGTTAAGCACAAGAGGAAGGAATTGATTATGGAGAAACATTCACCCCAGTTGCAAGATTGGAAGGTGTCAGAACCTTACTTGCATATGCAGCCTACAAAGGATTTAAAGTCTATTAAATGGAAGTGAATTCAACATTTCTAAATGGAATATTAGAAGAAGAAGTCTATATTAAACAAGTTGATGGATTTGTAGACCCAAGAAAAAGGAATATGGTTTGAAAGCTACACAAAGCACTATATGGACTAAAGTAAGCACCAAGAGCATGGTATGAGAGATTGCACAACTATTTGATGAACATTGGATTTGCTAGAACCAATGACAACAACAATCTGTATTTGAAGACAGAGAAAAGTAAAGGTACTTTATTAGCTGAAATTTTTGTTAATGACATTATCTTTTGTGGACAAGATATGTTATGCCAAGCATTTGCAAAGGTGATGCAAACTGAATTTGAGATGTCTATGTTTGGCGAGATAAAAAAATTTGTTGGCTTACAAATATATCAGACGAAGAATGGTATCTATATTACTCAATCAAAATATGTCAAAGAGATACTAAAAACTTTTGGAATGCAAGATTCAAAACTAGTGAGTACACCCATGGCTACTGGACATAAGTTAACCAAGAATTATGAGACAAAAGAAGTAAATCAAACACTGCACAAATCAATGATTGTAAAGATGCAATATGTTGTACACACTAGACCTGATATTGCATTAGCTGTTGGTATTGTTGCTAGATTTTTTTCTAATCCCAAGGAAATTCATATGATGGTAGTAAAAAGGATTCTGAGATACTTGAAAGGAACAGATGAATATGGTTTGTATTACACAAGAAATGAGAAATTTGAACTCAGAGTTTATACTGATTGTGATTGGGTTGGAAATTTTAATGATAGAAAAAGAACCACAGGAGGAGCATTTATTTTGGGAAAAAGATTAGTTTCATGGACAAGCAAGAAACAGAACTGTACCTCACAATCTATAGTTGAAGCCGAGTATGTGGGAGCAGTAGTTAATTTCTCTGATATTGTGTGGTTGAAGATACTACTGAAAGGTATGAAAGAAGAGATCACAGAACCAGTTGTCATATATTGTGATAACATGAGTGCCATTAATATCTCAAAGAACCCTGTAATGCACTCTAAGACAAAGCATATAGCTATCAACTATCATTACTTGAGGGAGCTAGTTCAGAAGGAAGTGAGATTGGAATATGTGAACACTAAGGAACAGTTAGCAGACATATTTACAAAGGCACTACCCAAGGATGCTCATGAGTATCTGTGATGTAAATTTGGGGTAATTCCCCTAACTGAAGCTAATTAGTTCAGAATGGTATTGTTGCATCAAATGTTATAATTCAGCATATTTTTCACATGTATGCACAGACAATCACACTTTAGGATGTTACCTAAAGATGTGAAATACAGACTAAGACAGAATAATGAGGAGCTTAATAATCTAATAAATTAATTTATTTTATCACACACTTGTAAATGTATTAAATAATTAAACTAATTCTTGTCGAATTCAAAGTAGTTTTAAAGGGGTCTTATAATGATAAGAATTTAAGGATTGAAAAGTAATTAAGTTTATTAATTTCTAATTTAGATAATCAATTATATTATTATTATTATTATTATTATTATTATTAGTGACATTTATTAGTTATTATTACTAAGGATTATTAAATGATTTGATTTTAATTAAACCTGATCTTTTAATAAGGTTTCTTTAAACAAGGTTGAATGAAACACTTTTAAATGATGAGAACCACATTATTGCTTTAGGAATATAGTAATCATTTTAGTTAAAATTTTAAATATAAAATATGCAAGGGAATTAATGTAATTATTTCATTAATTTAATTCACTTCATTAAAATGTAATTAGGAAGTTAAGAAAGCAACTTGGTGATTAAACTAGTGAAACCTTGAAACTTATCAATAGGTTGAGGGATGTTGACATGTTGTCATGATTCTCCTTGATCCTAATGGCTACTCTTGCAACTACCGCAACCTGACTCAATATCTATGTAAACATAGAACTAGATTTGTAAACTTTGGAAACCTCACATCTGAAACACAACGCGACATTATTTTCTTTTCAAAAAAAAAGTTGTTGCATTTTGGACGTTAGATTTGGGCATGACATTTTGGTATCAAAGCTAAGTTCAACACTCAGAACCTTGCAAACCATTACGCTTCACCTAGGAATATACTCTTCTTGGGTATGAAACCCCTAGTTACGCTACTTATGTGTAGAAAGTAAATGGGAATGAAGGTGTGTTAACGCTGTAAATGTACGACATCTTGATGGGTTACTACTATTGCAGCATCATGTATGCCTAGTACTTATTCCTTGTGACCTCACTTTTACCTTGCACTGGGTACAATGGGACCCTTAAGCATGACAAAACTATTATTCTTGTGTGGAGTAGGGTTAGTTACCAAAACCTTAGAGTTTTAAACCATTGAATCCAAATTGGGACTTGTATAGTAAGTTGTACCCTAGTGATGGGAAGAACCCTTGCGATTGTTTGTCAACCTTTCAGTAGAATGGTGAGTACCCCCTCTCAGATTTTTTGCATTATGTTGTAACCTTGTAATGATAATTTGGCATAGGGTTTGGTGGTAATATCATGCCTAGGGGAGAGTATGGCATATGTGTGCAAGATGAAGGAAACTAGTATTGGCCCTTATATTGCTTTAGTTACCAGAAGTATAGTGATGCGTAAATGCAGTACATTTCTTGGGTATGTGCTAAAGGTTACTAAGTAGTGTCACCCTCAGAATCCTTGATGGATACTCCCTCTTATGTGTTTGATTTTGGTTACATTATTTTGCAAATGATCTTTTTGATTTGTTTATTTATTTCCTAGGTGGAACTTTGCACATGTTGTTTGGGCTAGCATCTTTTGGGTATTCTTATGATTAGAATTAGTCACCAACTTCTGTATCTATTTTTTTTATGAAAATCGCCACATTTGATTTATTGTTGAAATGAGTTCACTTTGAAATTTATTGTTGGAATTTAATTTTCCCAATTGGACTTTTACTTTTCGATGATGGTGTCTACTCTGAATGTTTTTCTTATGCTTCCCAGTCCTATGTTTTGTGATTCTACCAGTCCCAATGTGGGCCACTGATAGTGTGTATAAGGGAGAACATCAAGGACAACATTCTATTTTTTCCTTGTTGGGTAATACTAAACTTAGGAGATAGGACCTCAACTCTATTTTTTGAACGGTATAGCAGGATTGGTAATTCATTTAGTCTTGTAAGGGAGCACCTATAAAAAAATATGTTAATGCATGGTGGCATAAGCTATTTCAAACATACGAATTACATTTGGCCATGAATGAGTGTACATACCACATTATGTGATTTTGGAAAGTAGATATCACGAAAAGAGGATTCTAGTGGAATACTTATTATAGCTCAAGGATAATTGGATGTTATGAAAACCTCCTTCAGAGTAAAGATTAGAATTGGTGTATGGATGCTACTCTAACTGATGACCTTTTTGATCTTATTCAATATTGGTCTAGTATGGAAATCTGGCAATAAGCCTGAGCATGCATACTTTATGGAGTGCCTTCTTTCCCTGAATATGAGTTAGAACTTGTTATGTACCCTTTTCTTAGAAAAAGGATGATGTATAGATAGGAACAATCTAGTCCACTTGTGATTTTGGCCGTTGTGGTGGGCCTTGATGATCATATGATGATGTAACAATTACACCTTATCTTCATTTTGGATATGATTAAGTGTTGGTTAGGTTTTCTTTTCACTCTTGGTGAGACACCGTGTTAGAGATTTGGGGTACTAGAGGATAGATTGTTAAGAGAAATTCCTAGTAGTGGGATGGAGGAACATGAAAGCTCTTAGGGATAGATTACCCTCTTCTTTTCTTTTTTAGTGGTTCAAAGATGGGAGTATGAGGATGTCCACTTTATAGATCCATTTCCACCTAGTATAAGGTAAGACTGGGGTCTAGTAGGGAAAATGTTCATGTTCCCTAGAATGAAAGATCTCTTAGCACAAGTAGTTCACTTTTCTCCTACATTAGGGAGATTCAGTTGTGCCATATTTATTCCATCGAATTGATGGAGTGCATTTGATCTCTAATTTGGTAAGCATCCTCGTTCTCTAGAGAAAACCTTATTTGTGTGTATTTTGTTCAGGACACTAGGTTAGGGGAGAGTTTATGAGATTCTAATGGGATGTAAGGGGTGCTCCAAGTGAACATGGTAGTGCTTTACTATTAATCTAGATAATTATGCAAAGATTTTCCCTGTCAATAACTTGAAAGTTCTAACACTACAAAGAAAGAAGGAGCTTGGAGGACAATATTCACCTTTGGATCCCCCTAATAAAGTAGTGAGGAATTTTTTTATGTGCCTTGGTTCACTGATACCATTGAGTATGTGTTTTATACCTTGTGTTGTATCCTTGATTATTTGACTATGTCAATATACTGGTACTCTTTTGGCGTGTGATAGATTTCTCAGCTGATATTAAGCTTAAGGGGTAGGAATGGATAGGTCTAGGTCTGACGTTAATGAAACATCTATATGTGTACTCGTATTTAGTTAGATATAGTCATCACAAGTTGATGCGCTACCTTTGGTTTGGTGCATCGGCTTCTAGGAGTAAGCCTAGTCCTTGGGGGGTGATGTAGAGCCTGCCTCATTTCCCTTTTATGATTGACATTGTGAGGGGTATGGATTGAGTTACTATTGCATTTATAACCAAGTAGTAGCCTTGTGAGATTGTACCTCAGGGTGATCTATGTCTATATGAGTTAGGTGAACTATCTGAGGCTTGGGTTGCATTGTGAAATCCTGCTAAGATAGGACTATTTAAGATGAGTTGTTTTGATGTTGTTTAAATTTGGTGAAAGACCTTTATGTGAAGTATGTATTATACATTATATATTTATACCTTATTGGATTAGACTGGATTTGATCATTTAGACTCTAGATGCACAATATCTTATGATGCTCATGATGATTAGTTTTAGGATACAATTATGATTTTCCATTTATGGTTATTTGGATTTAATGAATATGTGGTGGATTATATATGCTTAAGTTATTTATTACGAAATTGTGATTTGATTCAGTTATGATGTAATGTGATTTCTATTGTGAAATGAAAGTTAAATGCTTAAATGATTTTATAAATGCATATGATCTTAGGAGTTAAATTGAGTTTGTCTATGTTTCATAAAGGTTTTGAATAATATATATTTCATTATCATGTATATTATATTTTCTTGGACTACTAATATTTAGATTTAGTGTGCAGGGAATAAGACCATAGTATTAAAATCAGGGAGCCAAACATAGGTATATGTAAACTCAGTTTAAAAGAAGGTTGCCTCTAATGAGAGACAAGACCTCATTGTATCGTGATATAATTTGTGAACGTAAATGTTTGATTGTTGGAATTTAGTTCTTAAATGTTATTTTCATATTTTATTTTTCTTGTGTTTATGCCCAAGTGGATATGACATGGGTCTAGTGTTGTGTAAATGTTTGTGTGTCACTTGACACTTATGAATGTACTTAAGACCATGACATGTCCACAAGGGGCTTGGGTGTCTATCTACCTAGGATAGTACCAAGTAGATCCCCATGTATTTTTCCTTGACTAGAGAGCTAGAGGTGAAGTCACTTCAATGTAATTTCGTGAGTGTGCTTTTAGTGGATTTTTGGGGGGTTAGAAAAGTGCCTAGGGGTGTGTTAGGGTCATTTTTAGGTAGCACACTTGTTATACCTATGGGTAAGGGTCATTTTAACCCTAGGATAACCTTTGGTTGACCATGAGACCCTTCCAAAAGTTGGTTACCCAAGTTGGACGAAAATCAACTCTTGGGAGGCTTGATCTTGGATAGACCACTCTTCCATTTTGATGCAAAGACCTTACTCACCTTTTTGAGTTTTCTCTTTTTGCATCCAATTTTAGAAAGTTGCAAGAGACTTAGGGAAGAGAGACCAATGGGTAGCTTTCCCTTTCCCCATGAGTTTCTAGTGGCCTTTTTAGTGGTGACTTTCCATGTTGGAGAGTTTGAACACCCACTCTCTAACTTAGAGACTTGACTAGAATTGGTGAAGCTTGGAAAAGGAGGACTTAGGTTTTAAGGGAGCTCTTCAACAAATTTCTTTCCATAGCTTGGACTTAGGTTGGTGGGTCTCATGCATTTTACTCCTTGTTTCTTTTATGCTGTAATGGAAAATGAACGTAGCATGTTAGTATGCTTGAGAATTGTAGAGATGAATGTCTTTGTGTTTTAGTTCAATATTGTTTTGTGAAAAATGTTCTTAGTATTGTATTCTTTGTTGTTATTGTGACTGGGAGTCTCAAGGTCTACTCACCCTTGGGAGGGAAGAGTAGCCTTAGGGGTGAAGGAGTTTGACAGGCCATGGGTGTAGAGTCTCTCGTCAAGGAGGAGAAGGAGAAAACATGGAGTATGGTCTTCATGTAGTCACTCCACCTTTGGGGGTCATAAGAGATTTTTATGGCTTGTAGCCCTGGGGGGCATAAGGATATTTTTGTGCATTTGGAAGGGATGAGATGTTTTTTTTGAAGACATGTGTTGGCTGGTTTTTTCCCTTATTTTTGGATGACTTTCTCCCCATTAGGTACTTAGTCCACTTCACCCCATTTTAGGGTCATTGTGAGACCCATTGTGAATGCCTTGGTTGGGAGTCTTTGTGTGTGTTATATGATTTGTATTTTTTGTTTTTTTGTATGTTTGTAACCCACCTTTGTTTGGTTTCCCAAGCTTGGGGGTGGACTCTTAGAGGCCTAGGTTGGGAGGTGAGCTTCCCATGGTCTTTTCAAATCTACTTTTGCAGATTTTGGATGCATAAAGATCCCTTGAAGAAATTAATATAAAGCTTGATATAAAGGAAATATGACCATTTTGTAATGTTTTCTATGTAATAGCCTTTATGGCTAAAGTGTGAAATCTTGTTTGGAAAGAAGAGAAAAAACTTGAGGTGAGAAAAGATTTGCATGTTCTACTCATTTTTGTATTTGTAATAACCTTTGTGGCTAATGTAAAGAAGACTTGTTTTTGTAAAGAGGGAAGCTTTGAAATCTCTATTAAAAAGAGGTAGTTTAAAATGACGTATTCATGTTATTTTAAAAAATTTCAACATATGTAGGGAAAATATAGTGAGAAAATTGTTCATTGAGTTTTGCATTCATCCATGCACTTTGGAGGAAGTAATAGAGAAAGAAGACTGTGTAAATTTTGTGTTGATTTCTAATATGCTTGTAGAGAGTATAGTAGATGTAAGAAATGCAAATTTGTGGGAAAGGAAATGTTCCTATTGAAGATTTAATATTTGTTCATATAGTGAAAGCTGTAAATTTCCCTTTGAAAAAGTTGAAGTATCATGGAAGGAAAGATATTTTTCTTAGCAATGGCTATTTCATTTTATTTAAAAATAATAATATTTTGTGTTACCTTATTATTTAATAAAAAAGCAAGCTGAGAATTCTTGTAGAAAATGGAAGTGAGTTGAAAGTTGTTTGTTATCTATTGATTGCTATGATCACTATTTAAATTTAAGTTGCAGTTTTACTTTTATTTTATTTTACTATTTTATGTTATATTTTGAGAAGGCTGGATATAGAGTAAGACTATATTGTTTTCTTTGTTAAGAAAAAAGAGAAGAAAAGGTTCATATTTTATCCATAGACTTAAAACATTTACCTTAGTAGCAACTAAAATTACTATATGTAGGAGTTTGAAATAAAATAAATGAACAAATAGTCATTTCTGTGATTTAAATGTTCTCACACAAATATCTCTAGAAAAGTAAACAACGATATAAAAATGGAGTCAAAACAGAGATGCATATCTAAAGCACTGTTTTAGTTATTATATCTGTGTATAACTTATCCCGTTGTGTGTTTGTGTATAAATTAATACACTATACTTATTAATAAAAATAAATGAATAAATATAACAAAAAAAAAGTAATAACTTAAAAAGAAAATGCAAAAAAAAGAGAGAGCCATCGAAATGGGGTTTGGGAGGGAAAGCTTTCCCCGCCCCCCGTGCTACCATGTGATGAGAGGTGTGGGCCGTAGTGGAGCTCAACCCACCGCGACATCGTTTCTTATCGGTGGTGGCCACTGTGGGTGGAGCCCCCAACGGGTCTCCCGCCACCAAACCCTTGCGCGGCCAAAGAAAGGCACTCCCCTATTGCATTTTTAAATCCCTGTGCATAGTAAACGTAAAACTTGCATTTTAACAAGATCCCAGCATTCAAAAAAAAACTCATGGTAACATTAATGTGTGGAAACTCATTTAATCTATTGCAATATATTAAATATATGTATATGTATATGTATATGTGTGTGTGTCTATATATATATATCTATGAACATATATATATATCTACATATATATTTATGAGTATATATGTGCTTGATTTCCATCTCTCATTCCTCCATGAAACCTGCAACACAAATGAAACAAACACTAAAAAAAAAAATAACAACTAACTAGGGTTGAGCAAAGGAGGGAGAGAGAGAAGGGTAAGGAAGAATAAAAGAAAAGTTTAGGGTGTAAAAAGCTCATCCTAACCCTAATTGTGAATTAGGGTTAGGGCAAGAGTAAAATTTCAAATTACTTCCCTTCCCTATTAAATTTTGACCTTTATTTTAACATTATTCTTTTTGGTAGGGTATTTCCTTTTATTGTGATTAGAATTTTTTTTTATCATTTAAATAAATGTTTACTCATAAGGAAAGTTTAGTTAGGCAAAATTTTAAAATATTATTAGAAGTTTTTTTAGTTTGTCATAGAAAAGTTGATTTTTTTTTACTTCAATAATGTTTTTTCTTTGGGGTGAGAAGTTTAAAACCTACTTTTTAGAAGGGAATTTTATTTAACTCATTAGAATAATAAAATATTTCCTCATTCACATTTGGTCTTAATTAAAACTATGATTAGATATAAACTAAATTTAAATTTTCAAATTGGGTAATTTAAAAGCATGACAATTTAGTTAATGATTTAGGTGTATATTGTAATAACTCTAATTAATTAATTAATTAATTATTTTTAAATAATAATCTTACAAAGTGGAATGTTTCAAATCAATTTAGTTAAATTAGATAATCAAGTAATTTAAACGGGCCAAAGAATGAAACTTAGTTCCATTCGAGGGAAGAATTTTATTTTAAATAAATTGATTAGACACTGTTTAAAAAAAATAAAATAATAACTTTTAGGATTAAATATTGATATTTAATATATTTAATTTTAAATTTGTGGAGTGTGATTTAATAAAATATCAAAAATCTATTAAGTGAGTAATATTATATATAGATGTTCATGTTACAATTGTGGTGAGAAAGTTTAGAGTGGGATTTAATTAAGTGAAATTCGATATGAGATAGTAAACATAGTTAAAAGATGAATAATACCATCATATAAATTAACTCTCGGATTTAATGGATGATTTAAATAAATATTAGAAATTTATTATAGTTGAAATTATCAATGATGTTTGGACTGTATTGCATTTTATTGGGACAAGAAATCTATCTAGCATGCAACATTAATCAATTAAGCATAATATATTAATTCTTATTTCACCTTTAATTTATTTATGAGTGATTTTTCAAGGTTTTAATATGTTGTAGATTAATGGGTGAACTTGGATTTAATAATTGAATAAATAGTTTAAATGCTAAGCTTGTATAACGAGGAGCTTAATAATCTAATAAATTAAGTTATTTTATCACACACTTGTAAATGTATTAAATAATTAAACTAACTCTTGTCGAATTCAAAGTAGTTTTATAATGATAAGAATTTAAGGATTGAAAAGTAATTAAGTTTATTAATTTCTAATTTAGATAATCAATTATATTATTATTATTATTATTATTATTATTATTAGTGACATTTATTAGTTATTATTACAAAGGATTATTAAATGATTTGATTTTAATTAAACCTGATCTTTTAATAAGGTTTCTTTAAACAAGGTTCAATGAAACACTTTTAAATGATGAGAACCACATTATTAGTTTAGGAATATAGTAATCATTTTAATTGAAATTTTAAATATAAAATATGCAAGGGAATTAATGTAATTATTTCCTTAATTTAATTTGCTTCATTAAAATGTAATTAGGAAGTTAAGAAACCAACTTGGTGATTAAACTAGTGAAACCTTGAAAACTTATCAATAGGTTGAGGGATCTGTTGACATGTTGTCATGATTCAATAGCTATGTAAACACAGAACTAGATTTGTAAACTTTGGAAATCTCATATCTGAAACACAACACGACATTATTTGTTTTTCAAAAAAAAGTTGTTGCATTTTGGACATTAGATTTGGGTATGACGAAATTGCCCCACCTTAGTAAAGCTGTCTAAAACTCCAGTGCATACGTGGTGAAGTTGTGGAATATGGATTATCGTTGAAATGTGACTCATGTTTACAAATCTAGGTAGTGTTACAAGGCTCAGTTATTACCATATGAAAATTGGTTTTTAAAAATTTGGGTAATTTGCTGGTGACGTCAATAGGTTGGAAGCCAAAGGCACTTTGTTAGATTCATCTTTACTATCTATAGTTCTATATTTGAAGCTACAAGCACATTGATCTTGAAGTCATGATGGTATAAACCAATTCAAAAATATTTTCTTAATAAACATGGTCTCGTTTGAAGAAAATAGAATAAACATAGATTGTTGGAAAGCAAATAAAACTTGATATTCAATCAAATGAGATTATAAAATCTTCTTGATCAAATAAGACTAGAATCTTTTGATTGCTCTTTGCTTTCATCACTTACATGTCATGTTGGATCTCTGTCGTTCATTCATAACCCTAAATTGTAGGTGGCCTGATCATTTTCTATCGTACGCTTTAATAAAATTCCTTTTCATCTGATTTTTTTTTAACATTTCCTTTGTAAATTTTATTTCAAATTAACGATCCTTACAAACATGGTAGTGGAGTAATCACTGAATAATATCTTGGTATTGCAGTTGAAGAAGATGCAAAAAACAAAGAAAATAGTGTTGCTAGTTTTAATTGTTCTTCAAATGTTACAGAATCCCAGATTGTTATATGTAAAAGCTACAAGTTATGATTACTTGGATGTTGTGATGGTGCTTCTTGAAGAAAAGGAGGAAGTAAGTATGTGGACATTAGCAAAGCCATTTGATTCTGGAATGTGGTGTGCAACAGTAGGAGTTACAATATATATGGTACTTGTCGTGTGGCTACTTGAGAAAAAAATAGATCTTCAGAAGTCTACATTGGAGGTCTTCAAAAACATCTGGTATTTTAGAATTTTATATTCCCTCATCTTTTGTGTGAACTAAAAGATAAATAAAGTTCTTAAACTAAATAGGGTTTTGAAAAAGTATTTCTTAATCAAAACACGTTCAACTTTAAAGTTTCAGTTAACTAAGTAAGTTGAGATACTTAGATTTATTATCAAATTTATTCTAGAAATGGATGAGATTGTAGAATTCGAAAACAAGATCCAAAATTTAGTCGTATATTCATTGTTTCATCGTTATAGTTTTATGTTGTTTTACATTCTCTTCACATGTTTAAATAGTTTCTTTCTTATTTTTATTTCCCAACCATTTACAGGTTCGCAGAATTCAACATGTCGATCCATAGCTGGTTAGCTCGAATAATGCACAAAAAGTGAATGTAAATGAACTCTTGGCAAGTGATACTGCAATAGGCTACCTAAAATCTTATTTCAGCCAAAGTTACCTAGATGGGTATGTGGCTGTTAACCAAGGAAATTTGAAAGCATATACAACAGCAGAGGAGTGTGCGCAAGCACTCTCAGAGGGTCCAAACAAAGGAGGCGTGAGAGTCATTTTGATGGATCCTTTAGATGCTCTCCACTTTGCATTTCAACGACGTGGCTACAAATTCTATAATGCAACTTCTCGGTGCTTTATATGTTATCACAATCAATTGCATTTGACAGCTTATTTTTGTTTGATCTCTTTGGTGTAGATTCCAACTAAGGTAGACACACCCAGGCGTTTAGGCGTGAAGGATTACTTGGGGTGGTTCATAATTGCAGGAATGACATCAACACTGGCTTTAATCAAATTCTTTTTTGCTCTCATGGGTCACAAGAAAAATTAGTACAAGGAAATTCCAACTACAAAGTGGGATGTTGAGCTTGAAGAGCCAACACAAATTGATGAGGATCAATTTGTATTTACATAGTTGATAGCAGTCCAATTGTAAAGTTAGCCAAGTCTAGCAATTTCAACAATGAGCATGCCACGACATTTGCGTCAAACAACATCAGATCGATTGATTGTCCAATTGTAAAAAAATATATAAATTTCAGCTTGTTCTACAAATATCATTTACATGAATGATAAATGTAATTTGTTTTACTATCTTTCACTAATGAATTTTCAAATATTACTTTTTATATATTATTTTAACAGTTGTCCCCCCTCTGCATCCCAAAACCCATCCCTGCAATCCCCACATCCCCTGAACTCAGAGACACATTGGTTTTCCTATTTCTGCCAATGATAACTAATATGAAAGACAAACTAGATCAAAATCATTTTCCATGTTCAAAACATTTATTTTGATTCCCTAATTTATCGAGACAAGGTCGTTAGTTATTTTTCTCATATTTAATGAATATGCGGCTGAATTGCTTTGCCACATCAGAAATTATTTCCACGTAAAAAGGTTAAATTATTTTCCATGCTTCAAAGGTTTATTGCAATTCACTAACTTTCATCCAAACTAGTAGCTATTTTCTCATAGTCTGTAAATTTTCAGCCATACTGTGTTGCCACATATGTGCTCATTTTTTTCATGTGTCCTCTTTGTTCTGCATGCAACCATGATTTGCATTAACCAAAATTCCTATTTGTGTTGAGCCTTCATGAACAATGTCCCAACCTCGTAAATAAGGCAATGTATCATTTGGATTTTCATATAATATGCAATTTCTTTATGCATCTATATCTTACTCCTTATTAGTTAGAATACTCAGTAGGAAAAAACTAGTATGTGAACTCATATCCTCATATTTTGGCCTTCCCTTAGTTATTTTTGCCTGTGTTTCTTTTGAAAGTGTTGGTGGTTACCATGCGAGACATCAATCAAATTATAAAAATAGAAAGTAGATTTGCCTATATGCCACAACACTCACAGTTTACAACCAACTTGAAGCAAGTCATTCAAAAAAATCAGGACAAAACAGCAGGAGAATACTGAAATACTGAGAAACTGGGTAACCTAGCACTTGAAATGAAATGTTAATTCCACTTCTAGCTAACAAACAATTAATGAGACTACAGATGATGTGCTTAAAGCAAATCTAATTCAATAAGCTCAATAGATACAAATAAATACAATAAGCAAGATGAGAAAGCTATGGAAATCCCATAAACCTTAATAGAAATCAAAATCATCTATAAAAGTGGGAAGAAGATGAGAAAGACGGGATGATAAAGCGAAAACCATTCAGTACTTGGATCTTAGGCTGGAGAGGTTCTAGCAGTGGGATTTGTGAGGTGTTGTGGTGCTTCTCAGCATAACCCATTAACACTGGCTGTAAAAGTGTTGATCATTGCACCAGTTATGCCTCGAGCCAAGATCAATAGAAGGATGAATACAATGATTGTAGGATTAGGGCTTATGAATGGATTTTCTGCACAGAAGGTTTTAGAAATCTGCTAGTACAGTAAACCTAGGTAGCCAAATGAGGATTACAAAAGCACTAGGATAGTTGCTTTGTCCAAATAAATCAAGCATAGCTGCATGAGTTCTTGACGGGGTCAAAAGAGATTTTTGTAAGAGAAACTGTAATGTCTAAAACTCTGGCTTGGAAAAGAGAGGGAAAAAATGAATACATCATATTCAACACTTAGATAATTTTCTTGCATTGAATGTCTTGAATTTATAAACTTCACCAACTGCAAACAAGTAGTCCTTAACATGAGAAAATGGTGAAATAAGAGAGACTAAAAGAGCCTATCTTACGTCCTTAATATTACAAAGTGCTTCATTAATAATCTGGAAATTTGCCACAGGCAAACGGCCCAGTTTATGATAACAAATAGTTTGTAACAATCCAATACCAGCTGTTGAAACTTCATTTACAAGGTCACCCCACACTCCAGGTAATTTAATAAGAAATTCTGGTTTGCAAATGGTCGAAAGGAATTCTGCTTTAAATGGAAAATTATTTATAAGCTTAAGTGACCAACACTGAAGCTGGCTGACCCATTCTTCAGCCTTCTGTGACTCCATTTCCAAACCACCCATGCCACATGTAAGGAGGTTACAAAAACTTAACATAACTAAAGTAATAAAAAGAAACATATTGCTACATATATAGTTCTTATGTCTGTAGAAATCCCTTTCTTCTTTCTATGTCAATTCAAATTCTCAAACAGGCCCATTGCCATTTTCAATCCATGTTATTGACACATCAACAAGGATTGCAATTATACCCTCAACAGAGTAACCTAATTAGTAGAAAAAGTGCATTACAATATTTGACCATGTACATGGCATAAACAAGATCTCAAACACACGTCATCTAGGTTGCTTCAATTTAGAAAAGATGCTCACCATCCTCCTTGCCTCCTACATGTATGCAAGGAGTGTTGAAATAAAGGAAGGGTGAAAATTTATTCAAACTGAAAGAGAAACAAGAACAAACAGAGAAAGGGCATCAAATAGCCCTATCAAGATCAACCAAGTGATTAAATTGATGGGACAAGCCCATGGGAAGTTGAGTCTTATCAACAATGTTCCAATTACACATATGGTCAGAAGCCTACTTCGCCAAACAATCAGCAACACTATTCCATTCCCTGGGAATATGAGTGAAAGTAACAGACTCCAAAGAAGTAAACAAATTATGAATCTGGTCCACAATCAAAGCTAACTTCCAACTAACAACTTTAGAATGTTGCCGATTCAAGAGACGTATCACCACTTGAGAGTTGGATTCACAGATAAGCCTTCTCCAACCAAGGTCACAAGCATTCTTCACAGCATACAAAATAGCCATGGCCTCCATCAGGTTGTTAGTGTGATGACCTTTATAAATTGAAAATAAAAATTGAACATCCCCTGTACTATCTCTGCCAACACCACCAATACCAGCAGGGACTGGATTGCCCTTGGAAGACCCATCCGTGTTGATTTTAAGAACACCCTATGGAGGGGCACTCCACTTCCCCACCCTATTTATCTTTCGCAAGGGATGTCTACACATCTTTCTTAGCAGTTTTCCATGTGAGGGGGGAATATTCAGGCGTTTATTGAAAATATCCTCCCCTGGTTCCATGGCCTTAGAAGTGTCACATTTTGTAGAAATAGTTTCCCCCAAAGAATGGAGAATTTTCCACCATAAGTGACAAACCTCCAAAAACTCATCCTTGAAGATACAACGGTTCCTCTCCAACCAGATATGCCAAATAATAAAGGAGGGTCCAAGAGTCCAGGCAACTTGAAGAAATGAAGTCTTCACAGGAGCCTTATCACAGCGAGTAAAGAATTCTACCAGTGAGGAAACATGCCAATAGGATTGGTTCTACACATTCCACCAAGAGTGCCAAATATGTCTAGTGAAAGAGCATTGGAAAAAGAGATGAGAGATATTTTCTTCACTAGTCTGGCATAGAACACACATTAAGGGTCCATGGAAGCCATGCTTACATAAATTATCCCATGTAAGGCACCGGCTATGGACCACCAACCACATAAAAAAATTGCATTTGGGCCAGGAAAACTTGTGCCAGACTTGCTTCCACCAAGGCACCTGGATGTCCCCCAATGTCTGCCGAAGAAGCTCAGCATATCCTGCAGACACTGAAAATTTCCCAGACAAATCCTCGCTGTCCCAAGCAAGAACATCATTACCAACCAAAGTAGTACACTCATGAGAATGCAAAATCTGAAACAACTCCTTCCTATTCTCCTTAGATCCTTGTGGAGGCCACTCAGAAGGGTGTTTCCAATGAAAGGAAGGAGCCAAACCTCTAACACACCCTATCTTATAAAAATCAATTGTGTCCCAACCAACATCACTAAAATTTTGATAGAGGGCATGGAGCTATGGATGAGTGGAAAGAATAGGAGGGTGCCCATCCCAAGAGTCAAGCCAAAATAAAGCTTGTGATCCCGAATGACAAATCCAAAAAAGGCCATCTTTAACCAACTGAGCTCCAAACTTTAGCATATTCAAAATCATGCATCCTCTCCCTTCCAGAGGAAAGCAGTGAACTTCAACCACATCAATATCTAGAAAATACTTATGGGTGAGAATACGAGCCCAAAGTTGATGTTGGTTAGTACACCAATGCCAATAAAGCTTTGCAACGAGAACCTATCTATTTAAAATAGTTGATCGTAGGCCAAGGCCACCCTCCTTCTGAGGTCTACAAACTGTTTCCCAATTAACTAGACTCCATTTAGAATTTGAAAGGTTCCCACTCCAAAGGAATTGATGGGATAGAGCATCAAATTCTTGAAGAAAATACATAGGAGCAGCCTAAACAAAACACTTGTAAATAGGAAGGGCTTGAATAATCGACTTTAACAGAGTCAAGCGAGCAGCAGTTGATAGCCATCGATGAGTCCAATGGTTAACCTTTTGTCGTAGCTTATCAAGAAAAACTTGCCTAGAAGATCTAGGATGTCTACCAATAGTAAGAGGAATACCCAAATAAACAAAGGGAAGAGACCCAATCTGAAACCTCAAAATAGCAACAATACACCTCTGAATAGCCTCGAGAGTATTGAAGAAAAAAATGGAATATTTGTTCTCATTAACTTTCTGACAAGATACACATCCAAAGCATACCTAAAAGAAGTAGCTTCCTGCAGATGGGCCTATCCCATAACTGAAGTATCATCCAAAAATTGAAGATGTGAAAGAGGAGACAAGCCAGCACCCCATTTCCACCCATGAATCAAACCCTGGTGAGCATGAAGCTTAAGAAAGCGGCCCAAACCCTCATCCAGAATGATAAAGAGGTAAGGCAAAATAGGGTCCCCTTGGCAAAGTCCTCTAGAGGCACCAAAGGGATTTGAAGGAACACCATTCACAAGAACAAAAAAAGAAGTTGAAGAAACACAACTCATAATACAGTTCACCCACTATTGGCAGAAACCAAAGGCCAAGAGGATCTTTTGGAGAAAACTCCATTTGACTCTGTCATAAGCCTTAGCCATATCAAACTTAATGAACATAGATCTCTCTTTTGATGTATGTATAGAGTGAATAACTTCAGAAGAAATAAAAATACCATCAATAATTTTCTCACCAGCCACAAAACTGCCTTGTTCCTCTGAAATCACAGCTGGGAGGCATATCTTGAGTCTTTCAGCAATCAATTTGGTGATAATTTTGTACACAACATTACAAAAAGCAACGAGACGGAAGGAGTCAAGATTGTCAGCACCTTCTTTCTTGGGGATAAGAGTCAGTAAAGTGGAGTTCAATGCACGAAGCATTTGCTTATTCTAAAGAGATTCCTTAATCACCTCTAAGAGGTCCATATTAATAATTTCCCAAAATTCCTGTAAGAATTCCATAGGAAAGCCATTTGGGCCTGGAGCTTTACCTTTATTCATCTGAAACACAACCTCTTCAAGTTTTGACATCAAAATTGGATGAATAAGAGAATCATTCATTGCGTTGGTGATAAGAGAGGGAATGCAAGAAAGTATCATGTTCTCCTCCTCAGTTGCAGGCCGAGAATCTTTAGCAAAAAGGGTAGAATAAAATTGAAGGGCTTCCTTGGTCATAGCAGACTGAGAGGAAATTTGTAGTCCTTCTGCTATAACAAGAGAAGAAATATACCCTTTGTTACGACGAGCCTGAACATAATGATGAAAAAAAGTAGTAATTCTATCGCCTTCCTATAGCTAGTCAATGCAAGCCTTTTATTTCCAGTAAATCTCTTCCCGAAGTTCCCATTCTTCCACATCCCACATAGCCTGGGATTCTGCCCTACCAAGAGCCTCTATAAGCCCAGAGTCCCTGATTTGGCGAGTAATCACTGCAAGATGATCTAGAGCATTCCTCTTTCTAGACTAAAGGTTTCCAAAGCAAGAGGTATTCCATCGCTTACGATGATATTTGACATATTTAAGTTTCTTCTCAAAGATAAACATAGCTGTGCCATAAGCTGGGCCACCCTCTCTCCACCACTTAGCCACCAAATCATAAAGGGACGAGTCTCGGAGCCACATAAGCTGGAATCTAAAAGAAGGGTTCTTAGGGAGTGCAACAAGAGAAGAAGATAACTTAATTGGCCAATGATCAGAACCTCTCCAATCAAGAATTTTAGAACTCGTGATCAAGCCACCTCCAACCCAATAACAAGAAACAAGAAACCTATCCAAATGTTCTGAGATAGCTTCCTGACCACTCCATCTATTGTTCCAAGTGAAAACCCCATTTGAAGGCTTAACATCAATAACAAAAAGAACATCCACCTGGGCTTGAAAAAGATCAAAAGCAGGGCCAATCCTAGGCCAACCTCCTCTTTTCTCCTCAAGACTTAAAATAGAATTAAAATTGCCTCCTAAAATCCAAGTAAAATAAGGAGCACAAGAACGCACATACCTAATGTGATCCTTGAGATGACTCTTCCCACGAATGTCAATAGGGGTATAAACATTTGTCACAAGAATAGTCTCACCAGAGTCCAAGGCAGTAGCGACCATAGAGATTGGGCAGTGACTAGAAATCCACCAATGGGGAGAAATCTTTTGAGGGTCCCAGGACAAAGCCAAACCTCCAGAATTCCCTTGCGAACCAATACTTTGACAATGATAAGTGTGCCAAATGCGTGGAGCATACTGATGCATAACCTCAATAGAAACCTTAGTCTCTTGAACACAAAAGACATCTGGAGAATGAGTTGTAATCAAATCATGAATAGCTTTTTGACGACAGGTGCTATTCAAACCCCTCACATTCCAAGAGAGAATGATCATGGAGTGGTTTGAGAAAAGTGAGCATCAATAGGTTTAACAAACCCAGACTCCACCAACAGATCCCCAATCATTTTTATCTTCTCAAGGTCCATCTTTCACCCTTTGGAGGAGCTATCAGTAGGACCTTTCTTAAGGGGTCATTGTTGCACTCCCAATCTGTGAGATGAACCCTTATTTTGAGATGAAACTAAAACTTCTTTAGCTAAATCTGCCAAAATAATGTCATCCTCTATGGAATTATTTAAAGTCACCTGAGCCACTTGTTGTCCCTAAATAGCCTGAATTGGTTCTTGTTCAAGAACATGTACAACCTCCATACTGACCCCAACACAATTAGAAGCGACCACATGTGGGACTCCTTCTTCCAAAGCTAAATTCTCCAGCACCTCAAACCTGTTAAAGCCTCCATCTATCTGTCTGTCCTTGAATGTCCTCTTCTAACCTCGTCCTCTAACCTTAGTTTTAACTGGTACAAATCCTTCCTTGTCCTTTCCTGGAGGTTCAGCCATCATGGGAGCTTTCCCTTTGTCCTCTTTACCCAGAGGAGGAGGTTCCAAAGAGGGGGAATGAACTTCCTTACGAACTTTAGGGCATTGTCGCAGGAGATGGCCATACTCATGACAAAACTGACATCGAAAAGGTAGAGATTCATAATCTAACTGCTTAATCCATGAAGAAGATCCCAAACAAATTTCCATGGAATCCGACAGGGGATTATTCAGATCTATCTCAACACAAATTCCGGCAAAAGAAATCACCTTTTTATCAAGGGTTTGTGTAGCAACCGCCGCAGGCTTTCCCAAGAGACTAGCAATTTTATGTAAGATATCTTCTCGCCAAAACTCCAGGGGGAGGTGAGGAAGACGAACCCAAATAGGAACTTGAGAAGGCATCTCTTCAGCTGAATTAAAACCTGCATGTCATGGTTTAATAAATGATCCAGTCTGATTATAAAAATATGGGCCACCTTCAAAAACTCTATTGCAATCTGCCATATTCGAGAAAATAACCATAAAATAGCTATTTGTTGCAAGCATAATTTCCATATCCCCTTCAATCTACCAAGAATGCTAGATCCAAGCTTCCAGAGTGGACAAAGGAATGCGAATGCCAAGAAACTTACAAATCAGAGCATGTCTGCTCCAATATGAGACATCTTCTTCCACCAAATCAGGAGAAATAATCAAAACTGGGTGATCTTGGGTTCTAGGATGACACCCATTAACCTTCTTCATTTTAGGATCAGCACTCGTATAAAACGTATCTGCTTGTTGTGCATGCATGCTTGAAGAGGACCCGTTATGAGCCTTGTCCATGCGAGAAAGCTCCACAACTGATGCCATATATGCAAGGAGTGTTATTAAATACTAATAGAGATTCATTCTCAGTATCAAGTTAGACTGAGATTCATTTGATAACATTATATATATTATTGCCAGCATGGTGTAGGGGAGTTGGTTTGGGGCTGTGAGTGGACAACTCATGGTCTCGGGTTCAAGATGAACCGTACTTAGAGGCTGTGTAGCCCAAAATATGGGCTGCTGGGCCCTAGACTGGGTCGCAGGCAATTCAATTGCATATGATACTACTTGTTTATACATATGATCAGATAACATAAATAATGCCAGTAAAGGTCCATGTTTTATTGTCAAATGTTCTGAATACTGTTGATTGCTTTTATTTAAAAAAATCATGGTTCTGTAATTTGGGGTTTGTAGAAATTATTTTGATAAACCCCTTGTCGTCATTCAACATTTATATGATTTATTTGACTGAGTTGAGTGTCCTATACAATATAAAAAATATGAATATAATAGGTTAACGATTTAATAATAATATTCTATCTTCTCCCTACCTGGTACCATCTCATATTATTTTAAACAAAAAATAATAATAATAAATTCTATATCCTTTATTTCTTCCTTGTTTGGCTGTCTCAGCTGTCCATACCTTTCTTGGTGACAATTATGGTGACTATTTAAATTAGCACTTGTAACAATATAAATATAAAATTATTTCAAAGTATTCATAAATATTTGCCAGCTCTCACAGAACACAGTTTACACATTTTATAACTTACTTTATTTATTTTGGGAGTCATCTTTAAATAGTTGTTATGTGTTATGACAGATGTTAAAAACTCTATACCAAAATACCAGTTGTTATGTGTTATGACAGATGTTAAAAGCTTTGTACCAAAATACCAGTTGTTATGTGTTATGACATATGCTAAAAACTCTATACCAAAATACCACGCGGCTGCATACAAGAGCATAAAATGCATTGGAAAAAGTGAACAGTCCTTTCAAAGATGCCAGTGAGGCAGACTGTGCTCAAACCATGATTTTTATTGTGCTCAAACACATTACCATCTTCGCTTGCGTGATCAATGCATTAAACCTGCAAGGGCTTCTTTAGATTTCTGCGAAGGCATTTTTATTATTTAAACTCTATCTTGCAATCATGCTTCACCTTTCTTTCGCTTTCTTTCCATGTGTTCTTACCTTTTTTTGGCTTCCCAACTGCACTTCCCTCTCGCAAGACGTTGTAGTACTGTCTAAAATAAAAAAGGGAGATTGGGTGGACTCAATAATGCTTTGAGTAACTAGAATGAGTCTCACCAAAATCCATAAACTTGGAAAGGAGTATCTTGTGATACATTAAATAGCGTGACACGAGTTAATCTCACGGGTGCGTTGATTTCTAGCAACTTGACTTCCGCTATATGCGGCCTTTCTTATCTCACCGTCTTGATCCTCCAAGACGATGATTTCAGCGGTCCTTTCCCAACCGGTCTCTTACATTGCAATCATTTGTGGAAGCTTGAGTTGTCCAGGAACCACTTCTCTGGAACGCTGCCTGCTGGCATCTCTGAATTGAGCGAGTTGAACTTGGCAGGGAATGCTTTCAATGGCTTCGTTCCTCCAGCCTTTGGAATGCATCCAAAATTGGAAGCTCTCTTCTTCCACGATAATTGTTTGAGTGTGGCTTTCCCTAATTTTGTAGGGAATTTGATATCTCTGAGGAATTTCACCATTGGCGGTAATCCCCTGCGTCCCAGTGTTGTACCGAGAGAGCTCGAGAATTTGAAGCTGCAGCAGTTATGACTATATAACTGTAGTCTTGAAGGTCGAATCCCAACATTCTTGGGCAATTTAACGCAGCTGGAGTCGTTGGACATGTGACAGAACAATCTTTGTGATGACATTCTGGCCAGTTAAATGGGGCTCCCAAATTTGAGAGAACTGGTTCTATATGATAACCACTTGTCTGGACAAATTCTGACGAACATTGGCCAACTTAGAAGATTATGCTACCTGAATCTTTGCACCAACCAGCTTCACATCATAATTCCACTCAGTATTGCCAATCTAACATATCTCGAAAACCTTCAAGTGAGTGGGAATCAGATTATGGGACAAATACCTATTCAACTGACTAGGCTATGGTACCTGAGTGTCTTGATGTTGTTCGACAACAAACTTGAGGGCTTATGGCCCCAGAGTTTGGGTACATACTCCGATTTCATTCAAGTTGACGTGACAAAAAAGAAATTGGAAGGCCCTCTGCCAAAGAATTTGTGCATGGGAAGAGTCCTCTATTCCTTGGAAGAATTTTATTGAGTTACAAGCAAGTAATTACTAATAATTTAACATGATAAATTGGTAATGGGAGACGGGCCAACTTCTGGTCTGATTCATGGGACGATAAGGAAGTATTGTCACAAAAAAATATATCTCAGACCCTCATACAAACAATAGAGCACAGGTGGGGTAACAAATTAAGAGACTTTGTAGAGCAGATGGTTGGGGAGATGGGGGATGACTCTAAATGGAAAAACCAAAAGCTTCTAGGATTGAATGAAGTTGAGATGCAATGCTCAAAGATAAATTTAAGCAAATATCAATAACATTAACTGATAATGAAGATGAAATAGTATGGTGTGGTTCCAAAAGTGGTGACTAATCGGTGAAAATTGCATATACGTTGTTGAAAAATGAGTCCAGGCGAGAGGAGTGGGATGAGATAGTTTGTTGGAACAAATATTGTTTGCCAAAGGTTGGAGCTTTTACCTGGCTAGTTAGATGAAGCATGATACTTATAGGGAATAGAATAAAAAGAATTGGTTTTTCAGGGCCTTTTTATGATAATTGGAAATGGTGATCAATGGTAGACCACCAATTCAATATACATTAGGATACCAAACTCCCTCTAAGGTGAATTTGATTTGCACAACCAAGAGAGAAAGGGTGCAAATTTGTGATCCACACAAAATATAGGGGGTGGAGGTTTTATTTGGTATTCATTTTTGTGATAAATGATGTAAGGGATGATATGTAAAACTGATAAATGAAAAGAGAGAATGAATTCACCTTGAAATGGGAAGGAGAAGGCTGAAGTTTCAGATCTGGAGTTGACTATCATTGTGCTATCAGAAACAAAAAATGTTATGGATCTGGGACCCTGGAACCTATACCTTATGACTGTAAAAAATGTAGATCCTCAGGACAGTGGCGACCCAACTCGACCTTGTCCTAGAAGCACAAAAGTTGTTGAAACCTGTAGCAAACCTATCACTAGTTCCGTAGCTCTGAAAATATGGACCCAAAACTTTGTCACTTGTTCAAGCCCCTATATATAAATTAACCTTGAAATTAAATAGATGTAATTGAAAGAATGATTACATGTAGCAGAGATTAGATCTACATAATGGAATATATCATACCAGGTAGATACAATTGTCCTTATAATGTGATCAAGAATGTTGATGCAATAGCTTTGACTCAACACAAAAACCAAAAGGAAATCTTGAAAGACAAAACCTCATGCAATAGATGTTGTAAATCACCTCAATGTTGAAATGGAAAAAGAGGAAAAGGATGAAGTCTTGATGTAGGAATGTAGATCTCCTTCCTTGATGTCAAACTCCTTAGCTTGGCCTCCAATGGGGAAAAGAGCTAGATCTTGGAAGAAAATGCCTTGTATGCTTGATGAATGTCTTCAATGGATATTTTCTTGCACTTGGATTTCTTCAATTGCACAATAATAGATCATGAATTGTTCACATAAAGGATGGATTGCTTGCATAAAGAATGTATGTCAAAATGAGGGGAAGAGGTCTCCTTTTATAGACATTTCACGACTCAGATTTCGCAAGGCCGACCTCGATTAAGCACCTAGAAGAAACAACCCTGCATTGGGCTCGGAGCCCAATAAATGAAAATGCCTTAGGACAAGGCTAACCCAAGTCAACCTTTTCCATGAAAGCTTTGTTAGAGCCACCCTGGGGTCTAGGGTTGTGTGTTGAAAGGGAGGTCTGAGAAGCCATATTTATTGGGAAATCAGGGCAACTTCCGAGATGTAAAATGCATGTAAAGGGACCTAAAAGGGAAGGGAATCATGAATGGAGGGAGAAATGGGAAAATGTGCATATAAATTGAATCCAACCTCAAGTTCAAAGAAGGAGAAGGACCTACATCTGAATTAATTATGCATTTAAGTGTAATATGAGGTCCTACCATAAGAAACACACTAAAGTGGGCCAAAAATGATCCAAAAATGACCACAAGTCAGTTGCTTACTTTTTAGGATGGTACATTTAGCCCCCACTTTAGTGGGAGTATGAGACGAGCTCATGTTCATGGTAAAGGAAGAGAAGAAGAAAGAAAGAATGATGAGAGAGAAAGAAGATAGGGGAAATACAAAAAGACAAGACAACACTAAGTTTAAGGACATAAGCCCCCAAACTAAGGATGTTAACTCCACATCCATGCACAAGGACATGAAAATAAAGTTAAAATCAAAATAAAAGACAAAAGACACAAAAGGGGTTAGTACTAAACAAAACTCCAAATCAACTAGTGTAATAGACCTCGATCGGAAATGTCCCATCCACTAATATCATGTCTAGAAAGCTATCGCAAGAGCATAAGTGATCACATAGGAAGAACAAGAAAATCACCAAAGATAATATAAACTTCATGGTCTAACCTACTAGCACAACTATGAGAGAGAGAGAGAGAGAGAGAGAGAGAGAGAGAGAGAGAGAGAGAGAGATGTCCCATCCACTAATATCATGTCTAGAAAGCTATCACAAGAGCATAAGTGATCACATAGGAAGAACAAGAAAATCACCAAAGATAATATAAACTTCATGGTCTAACCTACTAGCACAACCATGAGAGAGACAGAGACTAGAAAATTGTGTTATGCTAGTCAACTCTTACCTTTTAGGCACAGAGTGACTTGAAATGTCTTGTGCACAGGGTAGCTTTGTGGGTATCAACCTTTATGGAAACCATTGTCTCCATGTCTAGGGATTAGTGTTAAAAAAATTTTGTGTGAATCCATGTTTAGGGATTAGTCTTATGGAAATTTTGTATGAATCCTTTCCTAGGGATTAGCCTTACGAATTTTGTATGAATCCATGTTCAGGGATTAGTCTTTATGTAGATTCCCATGTGAATTTGTGTTTTGCGATCAGTCTATGGATCAAAGAAACAAAACCTACATGTAATGTACAATGGAGGTTGTATGTATGCCTCCCTCCTTATGATGGCAATGTAGGAGGCATCATAAGGAAGAGAATCAAGGATACCTACTTCTAATCAACAAGAAGACATCCTTAAAACAATAGTGTATGCCATGAACTTAGCTAAGAGTGTTGACTCTTATGAGCTAAGAAGATAGATAATTGTGAAGGATATTTTGTTTGTGGGAAGAGACCCTTGAAAGGAAGAGATATTCTCTACAAAAAATCTACCTTCAAGAGAAGTTCTTGAACAAAGATAACATCTTCAAGAAAAAGAGGGGGAGGAGAATAAAAATGCCCCTATTTAGCCCCCTATCACTAGGTGAAATAGGGATTCTTGATGAATTATGATAGACTTTGAAATTTATAGTAAGGGAAAATGTTTATAATGAACATAGGCTTGCGAATAAAGAAGAGGTTGTGATCAAGGATACACACTTCTTGTACAAGAGAGAATCCCAATCGAAACAACAATTATTTATAAGAAAAGAATGTCACATGATAAAAAATTCCATTGTACTAAGGAAAGTAGATCCTAAGAGAAGAGATAAAAGAATGTACAAGTGGTCTTGCCCCCCAAGTGTGAAGGCAAGACAAAATATAATACGCCATTAATGATAGCTATTTAATAATAGATATGCAATTCCAAGAAAATAGATATACTATGCTAGAAAAGAAATCATATATAAATTAAGCAACTCATCAAATAAATAAATAAATGAAATTAGAGTAATATTATTAAATGATAGACATGCCCTTTAAGGCACAGAGATGCTTATTAAGCAAAGAGTTAGTATCTTGCATAAAACAAAGGATCTAATGCCAAAAAGAATGTACCATCATAAAATAATAGAAAATTCACAAAGAGATGAAAGAAGGAAGAATAAGAAGAAGGATTTCACTTTATTTCCACTTAGTGGTCAACCCAAGTATACAAGATATGCACTTCCAAGTAAGGAAGAAAGTTTAAGGAGGATACTAATCTCACTAAGGAGAAAGATCCTAAACAACAAGTCCATACATGGGAGGACATAAAAGTATAAGATAGATGAACACAAAGAGGTAATGGATCACACAAAAGAAGAGAAATCCAATATGTGGCCCACGTGATAGATCTTTAATAATATATGTGCCTTCAAGAAAGCATAAGATTGCAACTCGGGATGAGAATCCTTGTGCAAAAAAATAAATCCTTGCAAGAAAGCAAGTCATACTATAAAATATGCAGTATCACAATGGATATTGGATGCAAGAAAAATCAAGAGAAAGAAGGGAAAACATATTTAAACTCTGTAAATGGTTTCTCATGTATAAAATATATGCACTTGCAAGAAAACATAAGGTTGCAACTTAGGATATCAATATCTTTATGTAAATCAACAAATGCATGCTAGCAAGGATGTCATTGTATCAAATAAACATGTCAATAATGGGAGAAAATGGATCCTAAAAGAAGGAAGAAGAAATGATCCCTTGCCCCCTAGCTTAGAGAGCAAGAGAGAGAATCCTAGTATGATGCCCCTAGTGCTCATTATGCAAAGAATGTTTCATAATGGAGAGAAACATAATAGGGAAACAATTACTAGGGTATATATAGGAAATGTATGATATCAAGTGTTAAAAGAAGTAGATGTCTATTGATTAAATCTTGAACAAATTGTCTAAAATCAACACAATCACAAAGATAATGTGTATTAGAGTAATGAAAGAAACATGGAAATTCACCATTATAAGTATAAGGGTTGTAACACATTTGATAAGGAAATATTATCCTAGAAAGATACCTGATATCTAGATAGATTCTTTTAGCCAAAGCTTCATGGTCATCATAAGGTAAAGGTTCATGGGAGGGTGGATGTGGTTGAGAGAAAATGTTGGCTTGAGGGACATGACATTCTTGAGGAGGATTAGGAGGAGCTTCAGGGATATGGTCACCAAATCCTTGATCATGTGGTATAGATTGTGATGCAGATTTTTAAGATTTAGGAGTGACAGAAAGGGAAGTAGGAACATAATCATTTTAACTATATTTATGTTGAGAAGAAGAAGGAGGACTATTCCCTTTTTTTTGAGAGAAATCTAGGAAATGTCTAACATTCACGTCATGAATAATGTTTTGAATGTTTTGATCTTGATCAAAAACATTAGTTTCCATATGATTACTAGGAGGTTGATTTTGAGGAATAAGATTAGCATTATATTCATTAACAAAGGCCCTTATGCTATCTATCTATTGCATGAATTTAGTTAAGAGGTGGATAAGAAAGACACATGAAATATTGATAACATTTTTTAAATATGCCTTATAATGAAGAGATATATGCGTTAATCTTGTAATTCTATATGCAAGAATAACATAAAGGAATATAAATGTAACAAAATGCAACACACTTTGATTCACACCATGTGTTTGATATAGAGAGGTAAGAAGAAAGGTAATGACATAAGTAATAGCACACCAATCCAATTTAGAGAGTTACATGTTAGAAACTAGATCTCAAAACATGAAAGAAAGGATCTACTATGATGCAAAAGAAAGACAAATAAATGAACACAAAGAAGATCTAACTACTAAATCAGTAAGTATAATGCATGAAAGTGGCGGGTTCACAAAAATTTCATATGAGAAATGGTGATCAATGGTAGACCACAAATTCCATATACATTAGGATACCAAACTCCCTCCAAGGTGAATCTAATTTGCACAACCAAGAGAGAAAGGGCGCAAATTTTTTATCCACACAAAATATAGGGGGTGGAGGTTTTATTTGGTATTCCTTTTTGTGATAAATGATGTAAGGGCTGCATGTGAAATTGATAAATTAAAAGAGAGAATGAATTCACCTTGAAATGGGAAGGACAAGGCTGAATTTTTCAGATATGGAGTTGATTGTTACTCTTCTGTCAGAAATAAAAATTGTTATGGATCTGGAACCCTGAAACATGTATGTTCTTACTATGAAAAATGCAGATCCTCAGAATAGTGTTGACCCAAGTTGGCCTTGTCCAAGAAAGTCATCCTTGTCCCATAAGCACAAAATTTGCTAAAACCTGTAGCAGACCTATCACTAGTTCCGTAGCTCTAAAAATTTGGATCTGAAACTCCATCATCTATTCTTGCACACAATAAAGAAGGGGAAATTATTGTGGGGAGGGACTTGCCTTGGTCAAGCCCCTGTATAGGGATTAACCTTGAAACTAAATAGATGTAATTGAAATAATGCTGACATGTAGCATAGATTAGATCTAAACAATGAAATATATCATACCATGTAGATGCAATTGTCCTTAGAATGCGATCAAGGATGTTGATTCAATAGCTTTGACTCAAGACAAAAACCAAAAGGAAATCATGAAAGACAAAACCTCATGTAATAGATGTTGTAAATTGCCTCAATGTTGAAATGGGAAAAGATGAAAAGGATGAAGTCTTGATATAGGAATGTAGATATCCTTCCTTGATGTCAAACTCCTTTTCTTGACCTCCAATGGGGAAAAGAGATAGATCTTGGAAGAAAATGCCTTGAATTCTTTATGGATGTCTTCAATGGATATTTTATTGTACTTGGATTTCTTGAATTGCACAATAATAGCTCATGAATTGTTCACATAAAGGATGGATTGCTTACATAAACAATGAATGTCAAAATGAGGGGAAGAGGTCTCCTTTAATAGACATTTTGGGGCTCAAATTTTGCAAGATCAACCCTGATTAAGCACCTAGGAGAAACAATGTCCCCACATCGGGCCCGTAGCCCAATAAATGAGAATGTCTTAGGACAAGGCCGACCTAAGTTGGCCTAATTTATGAAAAGGTTGACCTAATTTGACCTTGTCTAGGCAAGCTTTGTTAGAGGCAACTTGGGGCCTAGGGTCTTGTGCTAAAAGGGAGGTCTGAAATACATTGTTTTTCAGGAAATCAGGGCAAGTTTCAAGATGTAAAATTCATGTAAAGGGACCTAAAAGGGAAGTGAATCATGAATGAAGGGAGAAATGGGAAAATGTGCATAGAAATTGGAGCCAACCTTGATTTTGAAGAAGGAAGACCTATATATTTATTAATTATGCATTTAAGTGCAATATGAATAAGAAACACTCTAAAGTGGACCCAAAATGATCCTAAAATGAGCACTTGAATAATTATATCCGAAGGATCAAGATGTTTCTTGGAGCATTTGAGGATTTTAAAGTTTCACATGTATTGTGAGAGGAAAATGAAGTTGCAGATAGACTATAAAAATTGGGAGTATCTATATCAAAGGAGAGAGATGAAGAATCTTGGAAGACTTTAGCAGGGTTCAGGTTGAATCCTTGGACCATCTGATGGGAAATGTTTTCTTGTGGCAGAGTATTGCACTTTGATAAGTAAGGATTTAAGTTTTTTAATCAAAGTATTAATACCAAGTGTCCTTTGGTGGAAAAAACTATGAAGGTTTGAAACATAAAGTAAGGGGATATGGTTATGTGTAGGATCATGGTGTACCAAACTAGGCCCATAAGTGGCAATGAAATTTTAGAAAATTAGGGTTAGGCAAGTTGACGTGAAAATTTGAACAAGTTATCAATCTTACATCAAAAAAATGTAAGAAGAGAATCTGCAGAGAATTGACTTTAGTTTCTAAGCTACTAGCCTTCTTTTGAAAACAAAAATTCTATATAGTGAAAATTTCAAATTTCAATGCAGCGGTACAAAATTTTCAGGAAAAAGATAAGTAGGTGTATGTCTAACCACCTTAAACACAATCAAATAATAATTTTTTTACAAGATTCTAGATATAAGTAGTAGACTCATGTCTGGATGTGACACATATTTTTTTTGTAATTTTTTCCTAGTAAATAATTAATTATGACTTTTCTGCTACAACTTTTCTAGAATAAAAAATCTTCTGTGTCTGACCTCCTCAACTTAGTCTAAACTTCATAGAATCAATTTTTTTTCTTGGACTAGGAGAAGCATAGAATGTGACGCATGTTTCAGATTTCTAAAATTCTATACGGTTTAAAAGTTATAGATGTTTTTCAATCAGTCTATCAATTAGGAATTCAGAGGTAACTCAATTAGAAAATAAATAATAATTACTTATTGAACTCAAAATTTGGCAGCAATTATATTGATGGAAAGCTGAGAATCTCCTTAAGAAACCCTTTTTGTTTCATCAAATTCAGGTGAATTTTTTTTTATTAGCTACATGGTCAAAGTATCGAGATCAGAGGAACTAGGGAAAACATGTTTTTGGGGTTAACCATGTAGGTTTGGCATCCAAAACCAAAACCCCAAGCAAATCTGGAAGAAAATATTGATTGTGTTAGATGTAACATGTATCAGATAGCTATTGGGTACCCGATAGCTATCAGACACCCAATATCTATTTGATACATGATAGCTATCAAATGCATGATACGTAGAACATGCATACATAATAATTTTTTATATTACACTATACATAATATATGTTATTACATATAATATAATATAATGTTATATGATACTATATATATAATATAATATTATGTTATATGATATATGATATATTATTATATAATATTTAATATATACTATATAAACCTAATAATATTATATATATTAAATGATATAAAATTTAATATTTAAACCTAATTCTCTCTCTCTCTCTCTCTCTCTCTCTCTCTATTTCTCTAGTAAATTTTTCATTTTCTCCATTTCAGATGCTTGATATATAACATACACTCGATACCAAAAGCAATGACGTGAACACCAAATTCTTGGTGGTAGGCTAAAGGCATGGAAATTTTCATACCCATTAGGATCAGGTATCTGATAGGTATTGGGTATCCTATACCTATCGGATACCAGATATGTTCAACACACAAGAGGGATGGTGGGCCATATTGTTATTTTCTCTTTCCCTACCTTCATTTTGCATTCAACAGTCATGGGTTCCGAGACAATTTCAGACAAAATAAACCTTTTTGGACCATCTTTAAAAAAAATTATTGTTTAGAAATCATTTTCATCAACTTTTTCCTATCACAATGGGGAGAAACAGTCGTCAAAAACATAAATGAAAGAGAAAGCTTACAATTGAAGAAATTGAAGCATTAGAGAAAGAGATAGGGAAAATCATCGAAAGAGGAGACAAGGTATGTTGAATATTAGTGAAGGTGACATTGAATTTGAAAGTAATGAGAATAATTTTGAAAATGATAATGTAGGGATTGAAAATGAAAATGTAGAGTTGGAGAATGAAAATGTAGACATTGGGAATGAGAATGTAGGGATTCAAATTGAAAATGTAGAGATAGAGAATTAAAATGTAGAGATGGGGACTATAAATATAGTGGTGGGGAATGAAAATGAAGGGATTGAGAATGAAAATGTTGTACAAGTACCAAATGAACGTTACACATCTCCAAATTATATGAGAAATGAAGTCCCTTATGAGGAAGAAAGAAAAAATTCAAATTCAAGACGTTAAAAAACATGAAAATGGTTACTTGAAATTGATGACAACATTATGGACAATATTGAAGGCAAGAGATCAGAAAGAACCGTTCGGTTTTGGGCTTCAATACTTTTTGATGATTTTTTAGCAAGAAGACATTGATCAATCAATGCCAACTTTTTGTGCAAATGTTAAAGATGCAAAAGATGATACCTATACTAGAAAAATTGAAGATTCATTTAAACAAGAAAATGGAGAGAAATTCCATTATTGTCGGAAATATTTTTAGTGCTCTAATTCTATTGGGAAGACTAGCAAGGAAAAATATAATAGAGATACTCAGAGGGTTATTAAAATATCCCTAGTAAGTCATCATTTTAGAAAGGATCGCTTTATGAGAAAAAATTGTGTTTACTTGCACATAAATTGTAAAACTTTGGATATAGCACTTGCAAGAAGAGAAAGACTTGACGATCCTCTTCAAAATGATACATGAGATTTGATGAACCATAACTGATTGAATGTTTGAAGATGTTAAGTTGATCACCGAAATGTAGAAAGATAATGCAAGACATTAAATTAGTTAATGGATTGTATTGTCATTGATGTCAACTTGATATAATCTAATTGGTTATATACAAAGTGTCAAAGACTTTAGATAACCAGAAAGATAAAGGTTATGCTTTCAGTAATGCATAAAAGATCAGTATATATATATATACACACACACACATACATATATATATTTATTTATTTATATATATTTATTTATATATATATATGTATATGTATATATATATATATATATATATATATATATATAGGTGGTGGAGACATTTTTTATTCATATAAAGATCCAAAGAAGCTCTTATTTCACTTAATTCTGAGAAATCCCCAGGACCAGATGGTTTCCAGGCTTTCTTATTTAAAAATGCTAGGATTTCATTGGGAAAGAGCTATGGGAAGCTATTGAAGCTACTAGAAATTCAGGAACTTTATTAAGAGAAATCAATAATACTTTCTTAGCACTGATTCCAAAAAAAAAAAACACAGATTCTCCAAGCCATTTTAGACCTATTGCGCTCTGCAATATCATATACAAGATTCTTTCCAAAGCTCTGCAAAAAAGACTTAAAAATATAATACAGAAACTAATATCAGAAGAACAAACAGGTTTTGTCCTGAACAGATCAATATGCGACAATATAATTATCATACAGAAATTGATACACTCAGCCCAAACGAACAAAGATCCTTGTATGTTGATGAAACTAGATATTTGTAAAGATTATGATAAGATTGATTGGAGATTCTTATGTAAAACTATGCGAGCATTTGGTTTCTCACATCAATGGGTTAATTTAATCTTCAATTGTATATCTACTTCAAAAAATTTATTTTTAATAAATGGATCACCTGAAGGTTTCTTTAATACATCAAGAGGAATTAGGCAAGGGGACCCAATTTCTCCCTTCCTCTTTATAATAATGCCTGAAGCTTTTGGTAGGGAAATAAAATTAGCAAAGTTAGAAGGGAAAATCAAAGGGGTCAAAGTGACTAATGAGGTAGAAAATGTTACTCACCAACAATTTGCAGACGACACTATCCTACCAGGAGAATCCTCAAGAATTGAGGCTTACCAATTCAAAGAGATTATTAATACCTATTTGAAAGTATCTGACCAGGAAGTGAATGTTGAGAAGTCAAAAAATTTCTTCCTCAATACCCAGCCAAACCTAGAGAGAAATATTTGCAACATTATGGGCTTCAATAAAGGGAAATTTCCATGTAAATACCTTGGTATTCATTTGGAAAAAGGCAAAAAGATAGAAAAACATGGAATACTATTGAATCTAAATTAGACTCAAAATTTGATAGCTGGAAGGGGAAGTATCTAAATAAAGCTGACAGAGCTACAATGATCAAAGTTTTATTGTCAGTGATCCCCACTTTCCAGATGTCATGTCTACTGCTTCGTAAGGGAGTTGGAAAACAATTAAACTAAAAATTAAAGAATTTTTTTTTGGCAAGGCATAGAAGACAAAAAGAAATTGGCAATGATAAAATGGGATCATATTTGTAGACCAAAAGAGTTTGGAGGTTTAGGCTTAAAAATTTTAAACTGGCAGAACAAGGCTCTAGGAGCTAAACTAGTATGGAGGATGTTCTAGGAAATTGATAGCAAATGGGCTAAAATATTATACCAAAAATATTTAAATAGTTTGGTTCCATCAACCCTCTCTTGACCGATAAACCCACCGAAAGGTTCAAAATTTTGGAAATTTATGGTGCAAAATAGAGAACTAATTTTAAAAAATCTCACTTGGGACAATGGTAATGGACAAGAGGCCCTATTTTGGGCAGATTCCTAGGATGGTCTCCCATCTCCGGATAATAAAAATCTCCCAAACAATATTTAAAATACTCTAATACAAAGTTGGGGCACGCACTTTAAAGATTATATTATGGAAACACAGGTAGGATGACAATAGAAAAATGCATTGAATACCACTTTATCTCAGGAGGAGCTAACAATATTTGAGAATTTTTTGCAATCTAGAAAAGTTAATCATAAAGCTAGAAATGATAGACTGATTTGGGGCACTTCAAAAAATGGTAAATATAGTGTCAAGAAAGGTTATGAGACTATCATAAACTCTCAAGAATGGGATAAGATGGACATTCCTCTCTATTTGTGTTGGGATTTAGCTTGTCTTCCTAAGGCATGGATCTTTCTATGGGCTATGATGCAAGATAAAATCTTAACCTCTGATAGATTTACCAAATTAGGTTTTGAAGGTGCTTCAAGATGTGTTCTATGCAAATCGACATCTGAAACCGCAAGGCACTTATTATTCGATTATCCATTTACCAATCATTTTTGGAAATGGCTATGTAGTAAATTGAATTGGTCTACAACCTTCAATGAAAATATTTGGATTTTCTTGATACGTTGGCCTCAAAATGGATCCAAAGTGTATAGAAAGATTTGGAGAATTTCTCTGTCAATCCTAGTATGGGAAATTTGGAAAGAAAGAAATAGAAGGATTTTTATAGACATAAAAATGGACAGAGGATCACCGACCAATAAAATAGAAGAAAGTATTATATAAGTAACTAATAATCATCTAAGAAGTACCTACAAAGAAGAAGGATCAATAAGAAAGAATTGGAATAGCTTAATCAATTCACAATTGACGTACTCCAAAGCTAATAAGCTAGCAAGAACCCCTATGCGAATGAAAACCTCCTCCAAGTGGGTGGATGAAATTGAATTTAGATGGAGCGTCACGAGGAAACCCAAGGAAAGATGGTCTGGGGTGCATTATATGGAATGAATATGGAGATTGGGTGGTTAAAAGGGCTAAACCCTTAGGCATTTCTTCTAAGAACCTAGCGGAACTCGAAGTGTTAAATGAAGGTCTCAAGTTAAGCTTAAAGAGTGGAATCCAAAAGTTAGTTATCAAAGAGGACTCTCAAATTATCCTTAATGCTCTAAGAAAAAGAAGCACTCCTAATTGGATCTTAAACTCAAAACTCAAAGAAGTAATAGACCTTGTGGATAAGTTCGAGGAAACCAGATTTGAGCTTATTTATCGTGCAGGAAATAAAGAGGTGGATGCATTAGCAAATAAAGGTGTTGATGGGGAAAATGTCAGTATGGTTAACAATAATTTAGGCTAAGCACCAATAATTGACCCTTAATACCTACTTATAATTTAACCAAAGGACAAACACCATAACATTAGAAATGGAAGAAAAAATATGATTCTCTCTAATTCTCTCTAACTTCCCCACATAAATAGTTGTCATCATCAAGATTGGTCTTATTGGCCAATCATATTAATAGACCCTTTAAGAGCCATAGGTATAATCAAATAATTAAGTTTCCTATATATATATATATATATATATATATATATATATATATAGACACACACACACACACACAACGTCCTTTAAACATTCCTTAAGAGATATAGGCATAATCATATTAGGGATCTAGCTAACTTAAACCAAAGAAAAATATAACATTGCAGAATATTGTAATATTCTAAAAATCTTTGAAAACATTGAAATTGGAGTCTTATTCCTTGTAATCCTCATCAACTTCCCCAATCTCAATACATAATCATTCCTCAGATACAGGGTTTCCAGAAACTTCTACATGACTTCAAAAGCCTTGATGTCATGTTACTTGCCCTCCACTCAAGGTGATCATTTATTTGAGTGGCGTATCTGGAAAGATCTCCCATATTCTATTAACATCTCAGGGTTACTTATTCTAGCATTTAGACTCCCTTGTTCTGTTAAACAGAATTCCAAATAGCTTCATTCACTTTATCCCCTACTCCCAAATATGAAGACAAATATCTCTTTGTACCACATGTATGAAGACAGAACAATGGCATTTGTAGGGCATGCGAAGCCTGAGCGTTGGGGGATTATTCTAAAGAATACTGATGATATTTCCAAACTAGCTGTTAAGAAAATTATTGGGGAATGAGACCTGGATTACAACATAAGTTGGCACACTAATGAATATCTGATAGGAATTTTAACATTACTATTGCTATTAGAATAACTGAGAGGGGGGTGAATTAGTTAGAATCAGATTCCTCACAAATTATTGTACAGTCCCAAATTTCTCCAGATGTATACCAAAAAAAACTCAATTATATAAAACTCATCTCGGTGAAAATGTTTTCTATAAACTTAAACTTTCATCAATAGTGTTTATCAAGTGTCAGTAAATTAATACTATGATTACCGATCTAGGTCAATAAAATAAAGTTTAAAGTTTAATAACAATCCATAACATTCATACACATTAATACATATATTTTTAATGTGGAAACCCTATTAAGGGAAAAACCACCTGGGACTGGTAACCCAAAAATATTTTCACTCTTCTGAAGTGAGCTCGGTGAGGAGCCAACACTGTTAATGGTTACAATGCACACTGTTAAATGTGACCTTGTTAGAGGATTTAAAACTAACAATTATCTCTTGACCATGCATTCACTATGGGGTCAACAAGAAAACAATCAACAATTCTCTGAATGTTATAATAAGGACTCACTGTCCCACTTGGTTTAGAGATTTATCTATAGCAATGGTTAAACTGATATAGTAATGATATGATTCAAATACAAGTTTGATTTGTAGATAGTCAGATCTATTCTAATTACATAATACCTCTGATTAATTTGTACTTATTTAGTTCATCTCATATTTCATACTTGTTCTTCTCGGCAATCCTCTTTCCTCTGTTTGCTCGGTTATGTTTGCAGAAAATGCTCAGTTTTATCTTTAACCAGTTTGATCAGTCATGCATAAAATTTGTATGTATGCTTCAACATTTGTAAACATGATTCAGAAATGAATCTCTTGTCTCTTATATAGATATCATGTATCATTTAATTTTCATCCTTCAGATCTTTTCGCTTAATCTCCATCATTCATTTTTTTGTTTGATCCTTCCTCAGTAGTTGTGTTAAAAACACGTTTCAATCTCTATCGTCTGATCTTCATTGAATTTTCATAACCGTTTGATCAAATAAAAAACTTTATCTTTTACCTCAAAATTATCAATTGCTAGCTCAACATCCAAGTCGGCCTCAATTAGAATTAATTGCTTATTCTTAGTATTAATCATGTTGTGTCGGCAATCCCTTGCTTGGTTATCACTGTGCTCGGTATACACTGCATTTTACTCGGTTATTACTGTCTCTCGGTGTATAGAGGACTCTTCATTTTACCGACCACATAAACATTGTTTGTTCTAGATCTTCAATACATAACAAATGTTTTCCACCATAATAACACTCAAATAATTTGACATCAATGACAATACATTAACTTATAATGTTTATCATTAGTACTTCTGCAACTTGGTTGAATACCAACAAATGACTTCAAACATATAATCAGTTTTAGTTCATCAATCTCTCCCTTTGGCATTGATGGAAACACAATATGAAATATGCAATATAACATGCCATACAAAAAATACCAAACTTTTGTTCTAGAACTGCAACAATTATGTAGCTCTCCCTAGCTTGAATATAATCTGTGTCAGTATAAACAAAATACCCAGTGTGCAAACTCTCTCTACAATTTTGACAGTTCAGCTCTTGAATTTCTCTGTAGATTAGATATGTCTTTTCTCTCCCTTTCTCTTTTCTCCCTTGAGTGGATAGATATTTTTCATGAATCTCTCCCTCATATTTCATTGATCAACTCTCTCCCTTTGAAAACAGTGCCAAAAAGAAAAATATGCAAATCTTCAGTAGCCAAATAAAATATCTCTCATTTTTGGTGCAGGAGGTACCTTTCAGTGTACTGATATCTCTATGTTGGTCTAGTTCATCTTTGCATCAACATGATTGATATTCTTATTTCATGTAGGTTGATGCAACCTCCTAATCTTCTTAGTTACCAATAGACAAGGGACTAACCCCTAGTCTACCTCTCAAGTACCCAAATGTATCCTTCGGTAATGGTTTTGTGAGTATCTCTACAAGTTGTTCTTTTGGTTGTACACATTCTAGTATTACTTGTTCCCTCAAGTAGTGATATTTTATAGATATGTGCTTTGTCTTTGCATGCATTACCAGATTTTTTGAAATATTTATAGCACTTGTATTATCACAATAAATCATCACTCATTTGGTGATCTCCTCATTCATTCCTTCCAACAATTGTTTTATCTAGGATATGTTAGAACAATTTGCAGCAGCAATAACATACTCTGCTTTTGCAGTTGACTAAGATATGCATCCTTGCTTCTTGCTAATCCAAGTAACTAGTCTTTCTCCAATAAAAAATGCTCCACCAGTAGTAATTTTTCTATCATCTATATTCCCAGCCCAATCGGCATTAGTATAAAATTTCAATTCAAATTTTCCTTCCCTTTTATACCATAGTCCATAATCCTCAGTATTCTTCAAATATCTAAAAATTATTTTTACAACGGTCATATGTGATTCCCTGTGGTTAGAAAAAATCTTGCAACTATTCCAACTACATGTGCTATGTCAAGTCTTGTGTGAACAATATACATCAATTTACCAATCATAGATCTATACAAGGTTTGATTTACCTCATGTGTCTTGTCTTCTTTTGTTAGTTTTCATCCTGTCACCATAGGTGTTCCGACTGGTTTTGATTCCTCCATTCTGAATGTCTTTAGTGATTCCTTGATGTATTTTGACTGAGTAATGTAGATACCTTTAGTCTGTTGTAAAATTTGCAATCCTAGAAAAAATTTGATTTGACCAAACATCGACATTTCAAATTCTTTCCTTATTTCATCAACAAATGAAGTGCATAAGTTATCATTACCTCCAAATATGATATCATCAACAAATATTTCAGTAATAAGTGTCTTATCATCATTTCCTCCTTTTAAATACAAATTGTTGTTGCCACTGGTTCTAATAAATCCAATACTTATAAGATATGAATGCAATCTTTCATACCATGCTCTTGGTGCTTTCTTCAATTCATATAAAACCTTGTGTAATTTACATACCATGTGTGTCTGATCAAGATCAAAAAATACCTCAGGTTGTTCAATGTATACCTCCTCTTCCAGTATTCCATTCAAAAATGTGGACTTCACATCCATTTAATATACCTTGAATCCTTTATATGCAGCGTATGCAAGTAGTATTCTTACTCCTTCAAGTCTAGCAACTGGTGCAAAGGTTTCTCCATTGTCTATTCCTTCTTGTTCATACCCTTTGCAAATCAATCTTGCTTTATTTCTAATTACATTCCCATCTTCATTCAGTTTGTTTCTGAAAATCCATTTGGTGCCAATGATATTTTTATCACTTGGTCTCGGTACTAATGTCCATGTCTTATTTTACTATATCTTCTCAATTTCCTCATTCATGGCATTAAACCATTCTTCATTTTCTAATGCATCTCTAACATTCTTAGGCTCAAATTCACAAATTAAACAAATGTCATCTCTGAACTTACTTCTTGTAAATATGCCTACTCTTTTATCTCCAATGATTTGATCCCATGGACGGTGTCTTCTTACATATCTAGCAAGTACAGGTTTAGTTCTCAGTCCTTCACTATCTTCTTCTATAGGTTCATTAACTTCAGGTTCATGATCTTCAGTTTCATCAGTTTCTTGATTCTCGGTCTATGCTACCTGTTTCCCGGTGACATTAACCTATTGCCCAGTAACATTACCCTATTGCACGGTAATGCTAGGCATATGCATCGGTATAGTATCAATTTCTTCCTAGTAAACAAATTTACTATAATCTTCAAGTTCTCTCATTCTTTCCTCATCATTTAGCTCAGAAAATTCATCATCAACTTTCACATTTGCACTCTCAATTATTTTGTTAGTTATCTTGTTCAAATATTTGTAAGCTTTACTCTTAGTAGAATATCCAAGAAATATGTCATTTCTCTCATCTTTCATAATATAAAACCTACTACCGAATATTCTAAAATAACTTACATTCGGTGTATACCCATACCATAGTTCATAAGGTGTTTTGTTTGAATCTTTCTTCAGTTTTACTTGGTTCAGTGTGTAAACTGCTGTGCTGACTGCTTCTCTCAAGTATGTTTATGTGACTCCTTTCTCAATTATCAATGTCCCAGCACAATCAACAATTGATATGTTCCTTCTTTCAACAATCCCATTCTATTGTGGTGTCCTCAGTGCAGAAACCTATCTTTTGATTCCATAATCATTAAAAAAGTTAGTGAAATCATTAGAAATAAATTCACCTCCTCTATTATATCTCAAACACTTTAGATCTCTATTAGTTTCTTTTTCCACTTTAGCTTTATACCACTTAAACATCTTAAATGCTTCATATTTTTCTTTTAGGAACATGATAGTCATCATCCTAGAGTAGTCATCAAAAAATAAAATAAAATATATGTCTCCATAATAGCTCTGTGTTCTCATTGGTCCGCATACATCTGTATGAACTAACTCCAAAATGTCATTAGATGAGAAATTCTTTCTCTTGAAACTAGATTTTGACATCTTTCCCATTTGATAATTTTTGCACATTACATGGTCTAGTTTAGATAAGCTCGGTAAGCCTCTAACTTTTCTTTTTCTACTAATCTTAACCATGTTTTCAAAATTTACATGATAAAGTATTTTATGCCATAGCCATATATCTTCATTCTCTGCCAATAAACAAGTAGTTTCAGCTGTGTCAAGATAGAATAGGTTACCTTTAGATTGTTCACTAGTGTCGATCAATTTTCCTTTTCCATCACAAATTCTTGCTTTTCTATTCTCAAATGCAACTCGGTGACCTATGTTATTCAACTGTGAAACACTCAATAGATTGTAGTTAAGTCCTTTTACCCAGTTAACATTTTCACATTTGATTTGATTTTTCAGCATAATAATACCTTTTCCTTTTACTTGGCATGGTGTATCATTTCCCATTCTTACTGATCCTCCATCATAATGTTCAATAAATTCAAATTTTCCTTTGTCACCAGTCATGTGATGTGTACAGCCACTATTAATAACCCATATGTCATGTTTACTAACTTTAGAGATAAGTGTGTCAATTCTAAAAACACCATGAGCGGGAGAGGAGGAGATCAGGAGGCTGGAGGGAATTTGAATTCCCCTATGGGCGGGAAACCTGCGGGCGGAGGAGTGCAGTCGATACTAGGAGATGGTAGCAGGAGATTTAAGGTAGGAGAAAAGGAAGGGGAAGGAGAAAAAGACCCTGACCGTCATCGCCCTCGCGAAGGAGGAAAACGGGACATTTTGAATAATGAAACAAGCGGGAAAGTGTTCTCTGGCAATGCTCAGATGTCATCCATGCTAACGAGTCAGGAAAAGGTAAAAGTTGCAGCTGGGGAGGGCTCCACAAAAGAGACAAGGGCGGATTCCCCTCTATCGAGATTCCAAATCACCGAAGATGTACTAAAAACAAAGGAAAGAGAAGGTAAGTCTTCTGAAGCAAACGATGGTCAACCTTTAGGTAAAAATAATGCTAATGGAAGTTGGTCTTCTCTTTTTGGTGTGAAACCCACTGGAAAATCCTCCTTTCCCTTAGTTAACAATACGTCCGTTCCTGAGAAAGGTTTTTTTAGCATTTCCCTTCCTGACTCTCTGATAGATCATACTGTAGCCCTTATGAAGAATACGC
>MU223917.1:63279-82211 GCA_018584345.1 Thuja plicata | reverse complement strand
GTCACGATAGGTATCGTGATTAACATGTTAAGCCAAGTTTGTATTATATGTAGTCAATTTAATTATTTATTATTTTTTGATATATATATATATATATATATATATATATATGTGTGTGTGTATGTATAGAACATGATTATTGTTGTATATATTATATTAATATATATTATATATTTAATTTAATATATATTCTATATCTCATCATATATATATATATAATAATTGTTTATGTCGTTTTAGTAAACACGAACGAACATATTTCAACATAGGTAGATCCCTTCTGAGTTCTTTGTTTGTTTATGTGATATTTCCCATGAGTTGTCTTTGTTTGGGGGCATCTCAAAGTGGAAACATAATCAGTAGAGTTGTTTATGTTTCCATTCAAGCCATTGCTCCCGTTAAAGTGCTAGAAATTACTTTAACGTAGGGGCATACACTCTACTCACTTTTTTTACACACGCACATTCAAAATATTTGCAATACTTAAAACTTTTTCCTTTTATGGATTAAAGGTTAATACTTAAAGCATGGACATTTTACTTTTTATGATCTCTTGATCCCTCCAGTTTAAATTTACATGGATCTCTTGATCCCTCCAATTTCAATATACAATGTTTTGATCCCTTAAGTTTGGAATGCGTCCTTAAGAATGGATCTCCCTAATGGGTTGACTAGTGAGTAGCCAGATTCACTAGGCGGTTCAACTCCATCTTTCCAGTTACACTTTTTTTTTGTATGGTTCACAATGGGACATAAGTTCTCATTGGGCGAGGTGACCATATCCTCTCCCTCCTTCTCCTTAATTGGTGATGTCTCTCTTATCATGATCAAAGGGTTGATAAATACTTAAGTCCCTTGGGGGCTTTAGGATTTCTTTGTCCCTTTTCATTCCAATAATATTATCTATTCTTTATGATCTCCTTTACCAAGAGTTTGTATTGAGTCCATACTCTTACTAAAGTGGGGGCTAAATGTATAGTCAAAAAATAGAAGCACTTCCATGGTAGACTGGTTTATCCTTCAAGGTAAGTGGTTTGGGGTCATGTCAAGTGCCTTGAATGGGTTCTTGACTATGATCTAGATTTATCCCCCTGTTCTACCCCATTTCCACTCTTTCTAGCCTATTTCTGGCAACCCAGATTGAGAAACTGGGACTTTGGTCTTGGGGTCTAGGTCAACCTTTTTGGGTCAAGGTAAACCTTGACCTTGACCTAGGTCAAGGTTGACCTTGACCTTGACGTAGGTCACAATTGAGATTTTTCAGGTTTGAGGCCCAAATTCTAGAATCTTAGGGTTTTCGGATGTCAATCTTTGGAAAAAGTTAATTCCCGCTTCCGGGTTGGCTGTTTCAGACTTCGGGACAAAAAATCCTTAATTATATTTAACATAGGTCCTCTTCTAGGGGCATGGATCCAATTATAATTTAATTCTCTTATGTTAGCCTCTCTCAAATATTGTGCCCTAATTTCATATAAAAAGAAGCTTTCTCCTCCCATTTTCTCTAAGCATTAAGACTCTCTAAGCATCAAGAAGCAAAAGCATAATCAAGAATCCTAAAAATTCCAAGACTTGAAGAGTGAGATCCAAAGGTGAAGAAGTAAGATTTGAAGAAAGCAAAGTAGCCATTGAAGCATTCATCCATTCTCAAGCATTTCTCAAGCATCCATTTTCATCAAGGATATCCATTGGTGGCCATTTAAGGATTCAAGCTCCATGGAGCCCTCTTGTTGAAGATTTCTCCACCTCTTCCAATTCAAGAACCCATTCAAGATTGGTGTTGAAGATCTATAATAAATTGATTGAAGATATCCTACATTTTCCATTCTATATCCATTTTGGTGCATCCATACTTGTGGATTCAAGGATTCGAATCCTCCACAAGGACTTTTATATGAGCAAGGTGAATTAATTCATTTACTTTGTTTATTTATGCAATTTTAATTATATATTTGAGGTTAGTTCCAAAACTGGGGTTTGACTAAGGAAAACCCCTCCCCCAACAAACAAAATCCCTTTTTCTTAAAGGAACAGGTTTAGAATAGCAGACCGGGACAAAGATTCGGGTATCCTTTTCGACAAACTTCTGGGATTCAAAATTAGAATTTCAATCTAAGAATTTTTAGGTCAATTGTGACCTAGGGTGAAATCACAAATTTTTGAAAATGGTGACATTGAATTGAGGGTACAAATTGGAACTGTCTCAAAATAGAAAAATATTTATGGGTTTTGTCCATCTCTGCGTTTCTTTTCCTGATCTGGTCTAGGATTTTCTAGAAAATGAACACAGGATTCATAAAATAGCATTCTTTGATCTGAAATATTTCAAGGTTAGTTCATTTCTCCTATTCAATTCAATTAAGGTTTTCAATCTATCTAAATCTCAAATACACATTCAAATTAATCAAATCAATCAATCAAAACCCTGGGTTATTAAGATCTTCATTTTCTTATTCTTGTTTCCAAATGATTGATTCATTTATGGATTGATCCTTCCATTTGGGTTAATCAAATTGGATCTCTCATTTGAATATCCAAGGATAGAAGGAGAGAATCTTATTTACCCCCAAAACAATATTCAAATATAACATATAGATATTGTATCCTATTTCCTATGTCACAATAGGTGATATGGCCTCAGCACCGTAGACTAGGAAAAATGGCGTGGCTCCAGTTGGTGTTCTGATGCTTGTTCTGTAGGCCCAAAGTGCCAGATTTAATTATAAATTCCAGTCTTTTCCAGACTTACTCATAGTTCTGTGTAGGATTTTGAGAATGTTCTTGTTAGATGCCTGAGCCTGTCCATTACCTTAAGGATAATAGATTGTGGAACAATGTTGAGTAATGTGAAACTGTGTGCAAGGGTCTTCAATGTCTTGGTTTTTATAATTGCCCCCATTGTCTATTATAGTTGAAGAGGGTATCCCATATCTACAAATAATGTAGATCAAGATAAACATAGCCACCTGTTTTCCAGTGGCTTTGATCAGCAACATGGCTTCGACCCACTTTGTGAAATACTCAGTGGTCGTAATGTTGTACTTGTTTCCACTTGAAGAATTAGGATATATTTGTCCAACCAAATCAAAGGCCCATTACTGAAATGACCACTGTGTTATGAATGGTATGAGTTCTCTAGTAGGAGCATAGATAAGATTTTCATGTGTTTGGCATTTATGACTGTATAGTCAAAAAATGGAAGCACTTCCATGTGATGATATGTAACTGATTAAATGTTTGATAATGTTAAGTTGAAGATAATGCAAGGCATTAAATTAGTTAATGGTTTGTATTGTCATTGATGTCAAATTGATATCATATGTAAGGTCATGTAGATAATGCCAAAGACTTCAGAGAATCAATGGAACAAAGGTTATTCTTTCAGCAATGCATAAAAGTCAAGTATTCACTAAGTGACAGATAACACCGACAGAGTACACACCATTGGTAAAGGCAAAGAAGAAAAGTCACAGTGATACCCAATGAGAAGAAGACAGTGTTTCCCAATGAAGCAAACCACAAGATGCCCAATGAGCTGAAAATAGAGTTTCTTGACGAGTAAAAATCCAATGATGCCCAACGGATGGAGATCCCAAAACTAACTAGAGTCACACCGATGGAACTGGCAGTTATAATCGATGACTAACTGAAGAGTTGACCAACGGAACAAAGAGTTCAGAAAATGATAAAATATCTAGCTAGCAAGAGCTAAAGATAAACTTAACTGGTTGTTTTATTTTTTTTATTTGACAAACGTTAAGTAATTGGTTTAAAGCTGATTTATACAGTTGGCATAAAGATAACTATGAGACAAATCAGGAGTTATGCTTTAAATCAAATTGGCTAGATTGTTTTTCACTCCAAGAATCAAGAATCAAGAATCAAGAAACAGTGAATATCATGTCTATATAGGAGACAAGCTTAATTCATTTTCGTATCACATGAAAAGGGGATTACAGGGAGTAAATAGAAAGAGGATGCTAAAGAGAAACTGATGAAGAAAAACTTCATGTAGTACTAATCAATCAAGCTGAAGGAGAGCTAAGGAATTCTGTAGACACTGACAAATAGTAAGCATAGCATCACAAAGAAGAAATTATGGAGCACAAAAGAATTGAATTGATACATTGATCAGAGAGGTAATGTCCTTAAATAGATCTGAAAATCTGCAATTCAAGTTGCATTAGAAACATGTCATTTTGTTTCAATTTAATTATTGAGGCATCAAGTCTCTTAATAGAGCAGGACTCAACAGTCTTCTATATATTGAGGTACATCCCAAGGAGTGCCAAAAAGGTTGATTCATGAAAGTAGCATTGGATATGCCCGATGCCTATTGAAATTCTAAGAGAGAGGCTGATTCAAGGATGGAAGCATTAGATGCCCAATACTAAGTGGCAACCTATATGTGTAAAATCCTCTAACAAGGGCACACCTAACAGTGTGTTTGTAACCTTTAACAAGGTTGGCTTCTAATAGGGCTCACTTCAGAAGAGTGATAATTTGGGGTACCAGACCCAGTAGTTTTTTCCCTTAACAAGGTTTCCACATTAAAATCCATGTGTTATATGTGTGTATGATATATTTCTTTACTATTTTGTATCTTACATAATTCATTGTAGATTCTTTGGTATACTCTGCATATTTACTGTATTTTGGTAAATAGTTATACTACTTATCGGTAATCAAGGAGAATAAGGATAGACAAGGAAAACCAATAGATAGTTAATCATTATAATTATTTCATGGCATGCATCTTGAAGGGACATAATAATATGAGGTTTTAGGATTGGTGGTTAAGTTTAAGGATAAGTTTTTGAGGCCACTGATTCACCCGCCCCCCCTCTCAGTTATTACTAATAATTAGTATCAAAGCTTGTGTGCTTAGGAGGAAGGTTTCAAGACCTAAGCCAAAGATCACAATATGAACAGACAAGATGTGCCCAAGTTGAACAAAGATAATTTTTCTTCATGGTAGAGCAGAATAAGACTCCACTTATCAAGTATTGGTAATGATGCTACTCAATTCCTAGAAACTGAATATGTGTTACCCACAGGAGCACCAATAGTTGAACAAATGAGAGATAAGCATGAACATAATGGGATGATGATAGAGATTTCTTCCTCACTCTCTGATGTTGAATTTGAAGATGTCAAAGAATGCAAAACTACAAATTAGATGTGGGACAAATTGAAGCTTGTACATGGTGGTGAAAAAAATGTTTTGAGAGCCAAGGCAGAAAGCCTTAGAGGAAAGTTTGATGATCTCAAAATGAAAGAAGGAGAAAAAATCACTCAGTACATCACAAGAATTAAAGAATTAGTCAATACTATCTAATGAGTTGGAGGTGTACTAGAAGAAGATACAGTGGCAAGTAAAATTCTAAGAACCTTACTGCCTACTTATGCTATTAGAGTATCTGCCATTCAAGAAATGAGAACAATAGCAAATAGAAATGTTACTCTAGATAGTTTAATTGGAAGACTGATTTCATTTGAGATGAATAACTTTGATAATAGTGTCTTACCAAAAATAGAGTCTGCATTCAAAACTTCTATGAGAATAAGTAAATCAAGTCACAAAAACACTATGAGAAAAGATAGTGATAGTGAAAATGAAGAAGATGATCTTGATGAAATTGAATCACTTATGGCCAGAAGAATGCAAAGAGGCAAAGGTAAATTACCACTTGTTTTTTTTAATTGCAAAGAGATTGGACATTTTGCTGCAAGATGTACTAACAGAAGAAAATATGACAGAAGTAATGACAAATATTTTGAGAAGAAGTCTGACACAGGTGATTATAGAAGGTACCGACAATCAGAAAGAATAAATACCTGAGACTATAAGGACAAAGGAAAGAAGGTCAGCTACCTATAAAAATGCAAGGATGATGATACTGACACCGAATCTGATGAAGACATTGAGATGGTATTTATGGCTGTAAAGGATGATTCAAATGATGATGAAGAAAGGTATGTAGAAACAACTCTCATAGCTAAAATTAGCAAAAATGATGTTTGGATCATAGATAGTGGCTGCACTCATCATATGACTGGTGATATGCAAAAGTTTTAGACTTTTGAATACTACAAGGTTGGATCAGTAAGAATGGGAAATGACACACCTTGTCCAGTTGAAGGTAGAGGAACAATAATGTTGAATAACCAGATCAAGTGTGAGAATTCTTATTGGCTAAATGGATTGAATTATAATCTATTGAGTATTTCTCAGTTGAATAATTCAGGTCACAAAGTAACATTTGAAAATAAGAAGGCAAAGATCTTCAACAAATCTGGAAATCTGATTGGTACCAGTGAGTAGACAAAAGGTAACTTATTCTATCTGAATGATACTGAATCCACTTGTTTGATTGCTACAAATAAAGACATATGGTTATGGCACAAAAAACCATGTCATGTGAGCTTTGACAACATGATAAAAATTAGCAATAAAAGAAATGTTAGTGGATTACCGACAATGACCAAGCCTGACAATATCATGTGTAAAAACTGTCAAAAAAGTAAAATGACAAAGTCTAGTTTCAAAAGAAAAACCCATACATCTGATGCAATTCTAGAATTAGTCCATACTGATTTATGTGAACCTATGAGGACAAAGAGTTATTATGGAGATAGATATTTTATTCTCTTTGTTGATGATTACTCTAGAATGATGACAATTATGTTTCTAAAAGATAAATTAGAAGTATTTAAGATGTTCAAATGGTATAAGTCTATGGTAGAGAAACAAAGTGGTAAGGATCTAAAATGTTTGAGATCAGATAGAGGAGGTGAGTTTATATCAAGTGAATTCACTAACTTTTATAATGAGCATGGTATAAAAAGGTAGGTTTCTGCACCAAGAACACCACAGCAAAATGGGGTTCCTGAGAGAAGGAATAGATCAATATTTGATTGTGCAAGAACACTGATAATAGAAAAAGGCATCACCCAAATATTCTAGAGGGAAGTTGTCAGTAATGTTGTTTATACACTAAACAGAGTACAATTGAAGAAAGACACCAAGAAGACACCTTATGAGCTATGGTATGGATGCACACCTAATGTAAGTTATTTCAAAAATTTTGGCAATCAATGTTATATCTTAAAAGATGATAGAAATGGAAAAATTGACTCCAAGAGTGATGAAGGAATTTTTCTAGGGTATTCTATCAAAAGCAAGGCTTACAAATGTCTAAACAAAGTCTCTAACAAAATTATTGAAAGTGCAAATATAAAGATAGATGAATTTGCAGAGAATAATGAACAAGAAACCACTAAAGAACTAGAGGACTACAATAAGTTCACTTAAAATGAGGAACCTAACACTCTACCCTACCAACAATGTAGAACCCATGAGCTACAAATCATTGCTCCCAAGCATCAGGCTGCAAATACTGACGGTCAGGATAATGATCAAAATAATGTGCAAGGTGATGAAGAACATAATAAAGATCGAAATAATGATCAATTTGATAGACAAATAATTGTACCTATACTTGAAAGATATGTAAGAAAGGAACCATCAAGAGGTCCAAATCATAGGAGATAAGAAAGTTGGTACAAGAACAAGAAGTAAGTCTTTAAACTCAAATTGTTTAATTTGTGAGTTTGAGCCAAAATCTGTCAATGCTACACTAGATAATGAGGAATGGATAAGTGATATGAATGATGAGATTTAGAAGATTGAGAAAAATAAAACATAGTCACTTGTGCCAAGACCAGATGATGAGAATGTCATCGGTACAAAATGGATATTCAAGAATAAGTTGAATGAGAATGGAGAAGTCACGAGGAACAAAGCAAGACTAGTATGCAAAGGGTATGCACAAGAGGAAGGTATAGACTATGGAGAGACCTTTGTACCCATTACTAGGCTAGAAGGAGTAAGAATATTACTTTCTTATGTTGCATTCAAAGGATTCAAGGTATACTAGATGGATGTCAAGTCAGCATTCCTAAATGAAATATTTGAAGAAGAAGTATATATTGAACAACCAGAAGGGTTTGTTATCCAGACAAGAGGGACATGGTATGTAGACTTCACAAATCCTTGTATCGATTGAAACAAGATCTGAGAGATGGTATGAATGAATTCATTCCTATCTAGTAAGTATTGGATTTGTAAGGACTAGTGAAAATAGTAATCTTTATTTAAAAAATATATTGATGCTAACACCTTGATTACTGAAATATTTTTTGATGACATCATATTTGGAGGCAATGATATGATATGCAAATAATTTTCTAATGATATGAGCAAAGAGTGTGAGATGTCTATGTTTGGTGAGATCAAGTTCTTTCTTGGTCTACATATCATTCAACAAAGTGAAGGAATTTTCATTACACAGTCCAAGTACACCAAAGAGGTCTTGAAAATATTCAAGATGGAAGAATCCAAACTACTTAGAAAATCGATGGCTACTGGATGTAAGTTGACAAAGGAGGACAAGACAATAGAGATAAATCATGCTTTGTACAGATCAATGATTGAAAAACTCATGTATATTGTACACACTAGACCAGATATTGCACATGTAGTAGGAATTGTTGCTAGATTTTTTGCTAACCCTAGGGAATCACATATGAGTGCTATGAATAGAATTCTAAGATATCTAAAGAATACTGAGGAATTCAGCTTATGGTATAGAAGAGAAGTCAAATTTGAACTTAAGGTGTTTACCGATGCTGATTGGGCTAGGAATATTGATGACCAGAAGAGCACAACTGGAGGAGCATTCTTTATGGGTGACAAACTTGTCACATGGATTAGCAAGAAGCAAGGATGCATCTCCCAGTCTACTGCAAAAGTAGAGTATGTTTCTACTGCTACAAATTGCTCAAATATTGCATGGCTCAAACAATTGTTGGAAGGTATGCATATGAAGATCTTAGAACTAGTGATTATCTATTGTGATAACACCAGTGCAATAAAAATTTCCAAGAATCCAGTCATGCATGCAAAAACTAAACACATTGCCATCAAGTATCATTAATTAAGAGAACAAGTTCAAGAAAAAGAGGTGATACTTGAGTATGTGCAATCCAAAGAATAATTAGCTGATATCTTCACCAAGCCACTGCCCAAGGATACATTTGAGTACCTGAGAAAAAGACTAGGGGTCAAACCCTTGTCTACCAGTCAGTAAAATGACTGAAGGCTGCATCAGCCCACATATTATCATAATATCATTCATGTTGATGCAAGAAACCAGATGAACATAAAAGCTACATCTATATACAGACAAGTATATTTCAGAACTGAGCACCAGAGATTATTGTTGTATTGTTGATGGATAAGAGAAATTCAAGGAATATATTATGGATGGGAGGAAAATGATTGTTTAACATGAATGTCAGATATTTGTAAAATATTTTTTTGAAATTGTTGTCAAAGGGAGAGAGATTATCCATATTATCACATTCTCTTGAGAAAGACTATCCATTATCAGATTACTCTAATAGGGAGAGATTATATCCTTAATGAAATAAAGTTGTATGAAAGATTATACAAAGGGAGAGTTGCTAAAAAGAGAAAAAGACATAAAAAATAGGAGAATAGTCAAAAGGAGACAAATTGACACAAGAAAAGAACTCAACACATCAGAAGACAAGAGAACTGCAAGAATCAAATCTAAGCTAAAACAAAGCTTACCGAAGTTCAGACATTTATCGGTTCACAAAAGGGAGAGATTGGTAGTTTGATGAATATCAACAGTTGTATTTGATATTGTATTAGAAATAGTATAGTGTGATAATATAAGTTTGTTGCCATCAATGCCAAAGGGAGAGATTGATGACATGTAACTAATTAAATGTTTGATAATGTTAAGTTGAAGATAATGCAAGGCATTAAATCATTTAATGGTTTGTATTGTCTTTGATGTCAACTTGATATCATCTGTATGGCCATGTACATAATGCCAAAGAATTTAAAGAATCAATGGAACAAAGGTTATGCTTTCAACAATGCATAAAATTCAAGTATTGACTAAGTGACAGATAACACCGACGGAGTGCACACCATCGGTAAATGCAAAGAAGAAAAGTCACAGTGATACCCGTCGAGCAGAAGACAGTGTTGCCCGATGAAGAAAACCACAAGATGCCCGACGAGTTGAAAATAGAGTTTCTCGACGAGTAAAAATCTAATGATGCCCAATGGACAGAGATCCTAAAGCTAACTAGAGTCACACCGACAAAAATGGAAGATGTAACCAACGATTAACTAAAGAGTTGACCGACGGAACAAAGAGTTCAGAAAATGACAAAATATCTAGCTGGTAATAGCTAAAGATAGACTTAATTGGTTGTTTTCTTTTTTTTATTTGACCAGAGTTAAGTAATTGATTTAAAGCTGATTTATAAAGTTGGCATAAAGATAACTATGAGAAAAATTAGGAGTTACGCTTTAAATCAAATTGGCTGGATTGTTTTTCACACCAAGAATCAAGAATCAAGAATCAAGAAATAGTGAATATCATGTCTATATAAGAGACAAGCTTAATTCATTTTTGTATCACATGAAAAGGGGATTAAGGGGAGTAAATAGAAGGAGGATGTTAAAGTGAAACATATGAAGAACAACTTCATACAGTACTGATCAATCAAGATGAAGGAGAGCTAAGGAATTCTGTAGACATTGACAAACAGTAAGCACAACATCACAGAGAAGAAAGTATGGAGCACAAAACAATTGAATTGATACATTGATCAGAGAGGTAATGTACTTAAATAGATCTAAAAATTTGCAATTCAAGCTGCATTATAAACAGGTCATTTTGTTTCAATTTAACCATTGAAGCATCAAGTCTCTTAACAGATCAGGACTCAACAGTCTTCTATATATTGAGGTACATCCCAAGGAGTGCCAAAAAGGTTGATTCATGAAAGTAGCATTGGATATGCCTGATGCCTATTGACAGTCTAAGAAAGAGGCTGATTCAAGGATGGCAGCATTAGATGCCCAATACTAAGTGACAACCTATATGTGTAAAATCCTCTAAAAAGGTCACACCTAACAGAGTGTTTGTAACCTTTAACAGGGTTAGATCCTAACAGGGCTCACTTCAGAAAAGTAAAAATTTGGGGTACCGGTCCCAGTGGTTTTTTCCCTTAATAGGGTTTCCACGTTAAAATCCATGTGTTATATGTGTGTATGATAAAATTTTTTACTATTTTGTATCTTACATAATTCATTATGGATTCATAAATATACTCTACATATTTACTATATTTCGGTAAATAGTTATACTGCTTATCGGTAATCAAGGAGAATAAGGACAGACAAGGAAACCCGACAGACAATTAATCATTATAAGTATTTCATGGCATGCATCTTGTAGGGACATAACAATCTGAGGTTTCAGGATTGGTGGTTAAGTTTAAGGATACATTTTTGAGGCCACTGATTCACCCCCCCTCTCAGTTATTACTAACACCATGGTAGACTGGTTTATGCTTCCGAGTAAGTGGTTTGGGGTCATGTCAAGCACCTTGAATGGGTTCCTGACTTTGATCTAGATTTATCCCCCTGTTCTACCCCATTTCCACTCTTTTTAGCCTATTTTGGCAACCCAAAATGAGAAACTGGGACTTTGACCTTAGGGTCAAGGTCAAAATTTTTGGGGTCTGGGGCCCAAATTCTAGAATCTCAGGGTTTCCAGATGTCGGTCTTTGGAAAAAGTCAATTTCCACTTTCGGGTCAGTTGTTTCAGACTATGGGACAACAAATCCTAAATTATATTTAACATAGGTCCTCTTCTAGGGGCATGGGTCCAATTAGAATTTAATTCTCCTATGCCGGCCTCTCTAGAAGATTGTTCCCTAATTTCATATAAAAGGAAGCTTTCTCCTCTCATTTTTTCAAAGCATCAAGAAGCAAAAGCATAATCAAGAATCCTAAAAATTTCAAGACTTGAAGAGTGAATTTCAAAGGTGAAGAAGAAAGATTTTAAGAAAGCCAAGTAGCCATTGAAGCCTTCATCCATTCTCAAGCACTTCTCAAGCATCCATTTTTATCAAGGAGATCCATTGGTGGCCATTAAAGGATTCAAGCTCCATGGAGCCCTCTTGTTGAAGATTTCTCCATCTACATTCCTCCAAGCCTCTTCCAATTCAAGAACCCATTCAAGATTGGTGTTAAAGCTCTCGAAGAAACTGACTGAAGACATCCTACATTCTCCATTCTACATCCATTTTGGTGCATCCATACTTGTGGATTCAAGGATTCAAATCCTCCACAAGGAATTTTACATGAGCAAGGTGAATTGTTTCATTTACTTTTTTTATTGCAGAAATTTCAATTATATATTTGAGGTTAATTCCAAAATTGGGGTTTGACCAAGGCAAACCCCTCCCCCAAAAAACAAACCCCTTTTTCTTGTAGGTACAGGTTTAGAAAAGAAGACTGGGATGGAGATTCAGATACCCTTTTCGGCAAATTTTTAGGATCTAAAAATAGAATTTTAGTCTGAGACTTTTTAGGTTGATTGTGACATAGGGCGCAATCAGAAATTTTGGCAAATGGTGACATTGACTTGAGGGTACAAATCAAAAATGTCTCAGAACATAAAAATATTTCTGGGTTTTGTCTGTCTCAACATTTCTATTCTAGATCCAGTCTCATATTTTCTAGAAACTCAACACAGGCTTCAGAAAACAACATTCTTTTGATCTGCAATATTTCAAGGTTAGTGAATTCCTCCTATTCAATTCAATTAAGGTTTTCAATCTATCTAAATCTAAAATACATTTCCAATTAATTAATTAAACGCGGCTACTTAAGATCTTCCTTCCTCATTCTTATTTCCAAATGATTGATTTATTCATGCATTGATCCTTCTTCTTGGGTTAATCAACTTGGATCTTTCATTTACATATCTAATAATAGGAGAGCATTTTATTTAACCCCCATAACAATATTCAAATTTAATATATAGACATGTTTACCATTTCTTATGTTACATTTTGGTGAACCCGCGATAGAAAACTCTTTATTTTTGGTGTTTGATTTACATCTTTTATGTTAGATCTTGCATGCATATTAGATTAGATTTCTCTTATGTTCTTTCATTTCATTTCAAAAATTAAATAAAACTCTTTGTTTTCTAGATTATTTCATTTGTTTTGCATTGGTGTATGAGCTTTACCACTTCTAGTCCTACTTGTAGTAGATCCTGGTTAGAAGAAGTCGTGGACTCATGGGTTCCTTTGATCATGAATCTTCCTCTCCTTTCTGTAGGATCTCAGATGACAACTTGAATACTCATGATTTCAATCATTCTATGGAGCATAACTATTCTCACCCATCTCATGATGAGGATGATGCTTTAAGAGTTCCTCCTGAACAAGTGCAAAACTTTCAACCGAACTTGATAAAATGGGAAATTGGCTTATTCAAGAAAACCATAATCAATATTCCATTCAAGATATAGAGGCTCTTAAGAAATTCTTTCGTGATAGTGATCAAGGTGTTAATTTCTTGCATGGTATCACTCATCTTGTGCATTTAAATGTTAAACCTTTATCTCAAGAGGCTCAAGTTCTAGGATATACTCCTATTATTAGTCAGGGACCTTCTTCTGTTCCTTTACCTAGCATTCCTACTTATACTCCTCCTTTGATGACTACATCTCTCCCAATTTCATCTATTCCTCTGAGTGTTCCGCCAGTATCTTTACCTACCTCACAACCTTCATACCATAGTGTATCTTTTACTTATACAAATCCCATTCCAACTGTGGTTCCAAATGTTCCACCAGTTGTATCTTTTATTCATTCTGCTTCCTACACTTTTCCTACTGTCCCTAATGTTCCTATACCACCTGTGTCTTCTAATGATTCCACAATTATCAGTTTGACTCAGACGGTGTCATCTTTACAACAACAACTTGCATCTTTAACTCAATCCAAGTTTAGAATTCCTACATGTGACATGGGTAGTCCCTTATCTTTAGAAATTATTCATGCTACTGTTCCTCAACAAGCTGATATGCCTCATCTAGAGAATTATAATGGTAAAGGCAATCTTGTTACTCATGTTAAAACATTTCAAATCCTTTGTAGTGATTATGCTCATGACTATAGGATTTTAGCTAAATTGTTTGATAGAACCTTTCATGATAAGGCTTTGCAATGGTATTGTTCTTTACCTCCTTATTCCATTGATTCTTTTCCTAAAGTTTCTAATACCTTCATTCAACAATTTCAAAATAACATTGTTCCACAAGTTTCCTTAACTGATTTAATGCATTGTAAACAAAACATTAAGGAAAAATTGATTGATGTCATAGGTAGATTTAAGAATTTGTATGCTCAGATTTCTTTTCCTATTCCTGATATTGATATTCAACACATGTTTATTTCAAATTTACAAAAGGATATTAGAGATAAGATTCTTCTTACTGAATTTACCTCTTTTCAACAACTTTGTGCAGCACTTCATCATTATCAATTACAAGTGAGTCAATTTGAGAGCAACACTCCAATGGCTCCTATTCTAGTTGATAAGAGTGACAATGCTCCTAATCCTAATAAATTTTACAAACCTAACAACTACATCAAGATTAATAAACAGAGAAATGCGGTTGCTGATCAAGTTGTTGTTGCATCTCATAATGCCACTTCTGCATCCACTACTTTCCATATGAATCATACGTTTACTCCTCTCTCTAAATATTTACATTTTATTATGAGTAGGTTGTTGAGTGATAATATGATTACCTTGCCTCCTATTCGACCTCTCCTTCCTACTACCATAGCTTCAAAATCCTTTGATTCTAAAGTTTTTTGCGAGTACCATCGCCAGAATGGCCATGATACTGAAAAATTTATTCTCTAAAGCATAAGGTTCAAGACTTAATTTATTCCAATGCTTTATCTGTTGATAATTTTGATCCTAATCAAAACCTTCAAATCTACATGAATCCTCTACCTACACATGATACTAACACTATCGCTCAACCATCTTCTGTAGATATTGTTTATGATTCAAAGATGGATGATCTTAATCAAATTATTAATCATGTGGAGAGCATTGTTGTATCTCAACCTATTGTCCAAGATCCTTCGCCTCCACCTCAATTTCTAGTTCTACCTAACCCCCAGAAACAAACTAAGGATAAGCAACCTCGGGAACTTTCAATTATCTTTAATGACTCTGAGACTATTAAGGATCCTGATGGTCCCCTTAATATTTATGCTAGGATTTCTAAGATACCTACGCGTGGTTTTCTTGTTAATCCCACATCTTTAATCAATGTTATTACTGAGGAAAATATTTTTATGAAAGGCCTAGAACGTGTTTGTTATGATCCATCGGATGCATGGATACAAACTTGTAATGGTTTCCTCTATCCTACACTTGGTTCTATTAAATTTACCATTAAACTATGTGGAAAGGTTGTAGATACTACCTTCATTATTGTTCCTACATCTGATCAATTTCAAGTCAGATTTGGTTTGCCTTGGATAACTTCTATGCATGCTATTGCTTGTCCTATTTGTAAATGTCTTAAGTTCATTCATAATGGAGAAGTAAAAACCATTAATCACAATTTATATCAACCTTCTAGTCCTAGAGATTGTGCTACTCTTTACTTATTTTGGCCCTCATTACCTAATTCATGTCCTCCTCACCCTGACAACCTATTTCACTCATATCAAGCCTATAAATATTACAAGATTATCAAGTTAAGCATGCCTCAGATAGATCTCAACCATGGTCTTTTTCCCACTCCTTATATACCTCTTTTATCCATTACTGCTAACTCTGTTACTCGACCTCCCAGTGTTACTTCTTAGCCTACTCTAAATCCTACCAATCCTCCTATAGAACCTGTGAAGGAATCAACGGTTATTCCTCCTAGTTCTCCACATGTGTCAAAAAAATCAAAACATAATAAATTTTCTAATGAACGTCATAAGAAGTGTAGAGCTAATGCTAGGGCTTATGCTTCTCTTCTTCAAAATTCTTTATCTTCTTTTGATCAAACTATGCCTAATGTGTTGGAAGAAGTCAATATTCATAATGATATTAAAATGACAGAGTATGATGATCCTATTCGCATCTTAGATCCCATTTTAATTAATCTTGATGAGGAGGATACTTTAGATGATCCTATAGATCTTAGTGATGAATATGAGACCATTGATATTGACACTGATTTACCTCATATGCTTTCAACTCAATTAACAATTATACCTAGTATTGAGCAATGCGATTCTCATGAGGATCCTTTTTTAGAACTGGCTATTATTCCTACTGTATTAGATATAGTCCCTCTTGGGAGTTTCCCACCTTCCCTAAATGATATAAACCAAGATGGAGAGAGTAGGCGATGCGCCTGATTAGCTTATCCTTCATGGTTCTACTTTCTTTGGCGAATGATGCCAATTCAATTGCAATAATATCATATCTATATGTACATATTATCTTATGATCATACTAACCCCATAGTAGGTAGATCCCTTATGTGTTCTTTGTATGTTTATGTGATATTTCCCTTGATTTTTCTTCATTTGGGGGCATCTCATAGTGGAAACGTAACCAGTAGAGTTGTTTATGTTTCTATCAAAGCCATTTCTCCTGTTAAAGTGTTAGCAATGATTTTAACATGGGGGGTATACGCTCTACTCACCTCTTGCACACATGCACCTTTTAAAATATTTTCAAAACTGAAATTTTTTTCCCTTTATGGATTAAAGGCTAATCCTTAAAGTATGGACATTTTACTTTTTAGGATCTCTTGATCCCTACAGTTTAAATTTACACAGATCCCTTGATCCCTCCAGTTTCAATAGACAATGTTTTGATCCCTTAAGGTCGGAAGGTGTCCTTAAGAGTGGATCTCCCTAATGGGTTGACTAGTGAGTAACCACATTCACTAGGAGGTTCAAGTCCATCTTTCTAGTTACACTTTTTTCCCTGTATGGTTCACAAAGGGACATAAGTTCTCATTGGGAAAGGTAACCATACCTCTCTCTCTCTCTCTCTCTCTCTCCCCTTAACTGGTGATGTCTCTCTTATTGTAATCTTAGGGTTGATAAAGACTTAAGTCCCTGGGGGATTGAATATTTATTTATCCCTTATGATTCCATTAAGATTGTCTATTCTTTATGATCTCCTTTACCAAGAGTTTGTATTGAGTCCATACTCTTGTTAAAGTGGGGGATAAATGTATAGTCAGAAAATGGAAGCATTTCCATGGTAGACTGGTTTAGCCTTTTGGGTAAGTGGTTTGGGGTCATGTCAAGCACCTTGAATGGGTTCCTAACTTTGATCTGGCTTTATCCCCCTGTTCTACCCCATTTCCACTATTTTCAGCCTATTTCTGGCAACCCAGACTGAGAAATTGGGACTTTGGACTTGGGGTCAAGGTTGACATTTTTGGGTCAAGTTCAACCTCAATCTTGACCTAGGTCACAATCAAAAAATTTTAGGTTCGGGGCCCAAATTCCATAATATCAGGGTTTTCGGATGTCAGTCTTCGAAAAAAGTTAATAATTCTCGCTTCCGAGTCGGTTGTTTCAAACTTTAGGACAACAAATCCTAAATTATATTTAACATAGGTCCTCTTCTAGGGGCATGGGTCCAATTAGAATTTAATTCTCCTATGTCAGCCTCTCTAGAATATTGTTCCCTAATTTCATATAAAAGAAATATTTTTCCTCTCATTTTCTCTAAGCATCAAGAAGTAAAAGCATAATCAAGAATCCTAAACTTTCAAGACTTGAGGATTGAATTTCAAAGGTGAAGAAGCAAGATTTGAGGCAAGCCAAGTAGCCATTGAAGCATTCAACCATTCTCAAGCACTTCTCTAGCATCCCTTTTTATCAAGGAGATCCATTGGTGGCCATTAAAGGATTCAAGCTCCATGGAGCCCTCTTGTTGAAGATTTCTCCATCTACATTCCTCCAAGCCTCTTCCAATTCAAGATTGGTGTCAAAGATATACAAGAAATTTATTGAAGAAATACTACATTCTCCATTCTGTTGGTTGTATTTCCTATTTTGGCAGTTCTCCTGGTTCCTTTCCTCTGCTCTGTTCTAGTTGTTTTCGACAGATGCCCAGAGCAGGTCCCTGTTGGTCATGTGGAAATTTTATTGTAAGTTATACTTCTTTATATTTGTATATTCATGAAAGCTTATTGTCTAGATGTGTTGAAGTAGAATACAGTAATAGAATACAGTGTGGTTTTCCCTCTTGCATATTATCTTGTCTCTTTGCATTTTTTTTGTGCTCTAGTGTGTTTCACCTGTAAGGCATTTGAAATACACCAGCTACAAGGTAGTTTGTCTAATTATTTATGAGTTCCTTTCAAGGAGAGGACTAAGTTTCATAGATGATTTTAGAGAGCAAAGCATTGTGATAAGGATTTGATGCAGATGTATGTATATGAGAGGATAGTTTGTAAGGCACTCTATCTCAGCTACATGTAGTTTGTAAGGCACTCTACAGTATCTCTATTATTTTATCTCTGTTGATTCATGTTTTCATTGACTCTTTTCCCAAGGGATAGGCACTGGTCTGGAGTATAGTTTGCAGTATGTTCCTCATCCAATATCAAAAATCATTTAATCAAAATACTCTTGTTACTAAGAACAAACAAACTAAACTCAGTAAGGACCTATGTCAGCAGGATAGTGTCCATATTATTGATTCCTTGAAGAGTGAATCCATTAGGTTATCCCTCCTATAAGAAAATGAAGAAGGATGAAAATCCTTGTATCACTGATATTTTCTATATTTACAATCATAGTCTGTATGGTTAAATCTTGCATCTGGTTATGCTTGGTCATTTGGAAGGTGATTTATAAGTTGGTTTAACAAAGATACATAGCAAATCAGTGTCCACACTATAACATACTGTGTAAACAGCAATCATAAAAGGTAAAACCTGCCTGAGTATATGTGGAACTCAAAAATGAAG
>MU223917.1:29605-52393 GCA_018584345.1 Thuja plicata | reverse complement strand
TTTGTGTCTCAAGCTTTAACAATTCTTGTATCCTTAATCTTCTTGTATGAATATCATCTTCATCCAAGAGATTCCTTGTGGCATCCTCCTCTATACACTCACAGTGGACATTTGTATTGGGGATTGTAGGAGTATACAATCTCCTTACCCCTGTCATAAAACCCTCTGGGTCAATGTATCTATAAGGGGTTTCCCCCATCCTGTATCTTTCCAGCCATTGACCTACTACATCAATGGCACCTTTGCCAATTGTGAAGTTAGAAATCTTAAACTGCCTAGGGGTCAAAGTCCCCTTCTTATGTGGCGCAAAATGATCATTGTTTGTCAACAATAGCTGCCATATGAATTCCATTGCCACCACCCTTGCTGGTACATAATATGGTAATAGATGAGGTGGGTGAATACACCCATATACCCTGATGACTGTGTAATTTTCTTCCAAAAAGAAGTCACCCCAATTATGCTTTCCACCCCAGCTATCTGTATATTCATAGGGCCTAAGTAGTTGTATAACTTTTAATGGGATTCTTATTCTGCTGGTCCCTAAACTCTGTACTATTGGATACACAATCCAATTTTGAAAGGCACAATAGTCACACTCCCTAGAAGTGTAATTCCAAACCCTCACCCAAAATAGGATAGGACTTGGTCCTGCTTGGTAGAATCTTTGAGGGACTAGGTTATTAATGTCCATGATAACAAAATTGAAATGCAAGAGAAGATGCATAAGAACGGAGTAATGTAGAAACTTGGGCTCCTTCTCCTTTGGGTTCTTCATTCTTTTCTGGGTTGCAATGAAACCCTCATGCATTTAGTCTATGATATGTTGAATATAATCATAACTGGTATTGGAGTGGACCTCTTGTAGGTCCAACACCATCATTAGATTCCCTGCATCAATCTTTTCTGCGTCACCATCTATCCCCAGTACTCTACATAGGGCATAGGCAACATACTTGATATAGAAGTGTAGATCCTTATAATAATATGGGCAGCTTCCGAACATAGGATCTAAGTAATTTCTCACTTCTTTGAGCATATGTTTTAGCAACTGGCTCATAGCAATCCCAGGCTTCAAAGTATACCTCTGTTGCTACTTTGTCATGTCAATTTTGGTAGACATAGTGTTGTATAAGCCGAAGGCTTGCATGAACAAATTCTTGTTCAGTATCAATAAGGCAGTGCCATCGTCCCTTTTGATGGTCTTAGATAAAACATCATAATGATTTTCTAGGTCTAAGAACAAGTCTACATCTAGGAAGACATCAGGAACAATTAACTTGGCTAAACCACAGGTCCAAGGGTTTGATACTGGGATGGCCTTGTCAAAATTCTTATAAAAATAGTTGAAGAGGGAAAAACCTATTGTTCCTGGAGTCACAGCATCTTGAACATCTCTGTATTCATCAATGAGGACATTTGCATTAACCTTATTATTCTGTGTCAAACTAGGAAGGAGACGGAGGAATTCATCTGAATAATTCACTTTTCCCTTTGCCTCGTCCTCCACCCTCTCACTTTCTCCGCTAGTCAAAGCTACACTCACATCTCTGCTTATGTTTTTAGTGTTTGAATCTCTTCTCATTACCGGTATTAAAATAAATCTATCACAGCAACTCACAGACTATATTGTGCATGATTCTGGGAACAATGAACGTATAAATCACAGAGAAATCTGCAAATTTTTACTCGATTTGGTGACTGAACTCTTTAAATTTAGCAACTCTGAAAGCAAGGTGAATGTAAATGAACAAGAAATCATCTCCTTATAGTAACCATTCAAATTACATAGCCCATGATTCTCAGAACATCAATTCTGTCTTAAATTCCACATACTATGAACATAATTGAAAACCTAGCCGTAGTTTCCTGAGTGTGACAGGAAAATCAAATTTGTAAAACTGAATCCTTGGCCAAACCTTATAAAATTCAAATGAGATGACATGTCACCCTAGGATTGGCCCTCTATCATACATCTCAGGTACCCTTTTTCTACACAGTAATCAAAATCTGGAAATCTGATTGGCCGCCGAATAATTCATACTGACATATTTAATACTGCGCCTTTCTACAGAAATTAACATTAAGCGACAAGGCGACTACATTCATTTTCTCTGTCACTGATCCCAATCCTTAACCCATGGTTTATCTAGAGACATAGCAACCATGCAACTTCCTTACCTTTACTAACCAGAGTCAACATCTGGCAATCACGCGACACAAGGAAATCAAAGTCGCGAATGGTTATCACTAACTCGTGTTCTTTTCTCAGACTATGCGACTAATAGTTAGTGTTATCTTTCACAGTTATTTATTAGTCACCCAATGTTATCTCTCTTATTCCAGACTCTGTGACAACCCTTAGTCGCTTGATCACCAAATGCAAATTCTGAATGCCAAGAACTTTATGAGTCATCGCGACAAAGCATTCTGCCCTTAAAATTATCTTGCGACCTCACGACATGCCCTTAGCCGCTGAGTCATGAGGAATTTTCTCCTTAGGGTCTTTTATTCTTAGACTTGGTGACTATCGTAGGATCTTTTCATGACTTCATCTGATGGCTATCGCTTAATCACCAAGTAACTTATCATGCCTTTAAATCATCTCGAGACCCTACAACTAGCAGTAACCCTTAAGTAGTCTCGTAGTCGCTAAATACACTTATACCTTTAAGCGATCATTCTGAAAACCATTTTCCTTCTGACAGATGTCTTCCTTTGATTTGATATCAGAGTTATCTGGCGACAACCTGACTGTGCTTCATCACAAACCATAAAAGGTTAGTCACGAAGTCTCAGCAGTTTCAACTTAATCGGCCTCTTTTCTAGAGACTGTGCGACTAATGGCTTTACTTTATATTTAACGTCAAACTCATTTTAGCGATTATGTGACAAAAGGAAATCGCAGTGTCTCATAATATTTTCCTAACTGTGGAAAACATCTTGCGACCTCCTGACCAGTCTGTGGGCCCACTGACATATTATTTCTTTGTTTAAATGATTCAGCGATTACGCGACACAGAGTGAATCACGAAGTCTGGGAAAGACTATGGAATATTTGGTTATTATATGAGACAACGCGACACAGGATAATGGCTAAGTCGGGGATAAAAAGGAATATGCTATTTTAAGTTGTTCGACTAAGTGATTGCAATAGAGCTCATGACTTAAGTGAGGAAAAAAGTAACTAAGAAACATAAGAGAATGAATGTCTTAGGATTTTTCTTCGAATTTGAACATTGAACAAGAGCTAGGGTTTAAGACTTTTGAATATTTTAATAGGTTTTAGGCTTTTAGACATTGAAAACATGAAAACCTGGAAAGGGAAGACCACAGAATCAAGGAAAAAGAAGGCAAAAGCTAGAATACAACCAACAGGATCAAAATTCATCCAATCAATTAAGTCAGGGTTTATAAAGGATAATGAATTAGAGTTTGGCAAGGATAGCATCGCGTCAACATCAAATCTATTAACATGCAAGACATATTCTGTTAGGTCTAATTCTATGACGTTTAGATCATCAAGAGTTAAACCATCATTAATAGGGTCATTTTTAGTAATATGTGGACCTAACTCTAGTGACTCATCAGTTGAGCTTTCTTCATCTTCTCTCAACAAAATGGAACTCATTGCTTGTAGTCTCATAATATCCTCTAGACCTAGTAAAACACCAATTTCTTCATCAAGAATTCTAGGCAATGGTTTATCATCTAATTCAAGAACAACAACAGTGTCAAGGGAAGTGTTAGAACTCTCTCCTCTTTGAAATATCAGTGCCAACTTATGAATCAAACCTACTTCAATGTCCATGGTCGCATCAGATAGGACATCCCATTCATAATCATGTGAGTCTGTTATTTCATCATCTGTTCTATTTAGAAACACAACAATAGTTACTTGATGTACTCTATTAGCCACTTGTAGATCAAAGTGTGGTAAATCTAGGATGTGTGAAATTGTGACTAGCTACCCCTAGTTAGGATGTGAATTATGTTGTCGTGGTGTGTCTTGAGTAGTTATTTCTATCAATGGAACTTCTAGAGTGTCTTATGTTTCCTCTATTTCTTGAATAGTAGCTTGTGTCAACAAAGGAACATGAGTGTCTTGTGGTGTCTCAAAGCTAGGTAGATATCTTTCTCCTTGATATTCGAGATACTATGTACCAATATGCAATAATATCTCATAGGTCCGTTGTTCTATTTTTGTTTCTTCTTCTTCATCACTTCCTTCATCAAAGATTGGACCATCTCTTGAAGTAAGGTTTTCAGATTTATTATTGAAACCTAATCCTGTTTTATCTTTGGTATTTCTGAATGCCATGTGTATAGGTTCAACAAGTCCCTTTCCTTTGTCTCCTAGGTCCTTCTCCTTTATATCCCATTTGTTTGAGAAGATCATATCCTTTACCATACTTTTCTGGGGATATTTTTTCATGTTTTACCTCATTTTATTTTGGTTCTCCTTTGTAAAGCCAAGCCAAGACTACTTTTTCTTCTTTTTCATCCTCTTGGGAGGTAGTTGCTTTAACCATACCAGTTTCTTTGTGAATTTCTAGATTTTTAGATGTAGTGGGTGTGAAAGATGGGGAAGGTTTCCCATAAGATCTTGGTGATACTAGAAGTTCTATCAATGATGGGGTCATGTCTAGCTTGTATTCTCCCATACTAATTTATTCAAGTTTTAAGGTATTTTGAAATCTTTTCATAACCATGTCTTTAGTAGTTTCAGGTACAGTTTCTTTTGGAACATATTTGTTATGAGGGACCATACTATCTATTTTAACATTGTTGCAAGTATAACTAGCATTTGCAGGAATTGTCACATCACCCCATTATTTGTGAGTTTGATACACTGGTGGTAAGTAGATAGCACTGCTTGCATTTCATGGATCCAAGGTCTCTCTAATAGTATGTTGTAAGCCAAGGGTAGATCTAGAACTTGACAAATCACATTTCTTTCAGATGGTCCTATTCTGATTGGTAGAACAATGAGGCCTTTAGAGGATATTTCTTCTTCACCTAAGCTTTGATAGTGATTTTAATTCTTGAATCAATGGTTTGTTCTGAGAGACCCAACTTCTTGATTAGGTTTAGAGTACAAATGTTTAACCTTGTGCCTCCATCTATCAATACAGGTCTAACATGAGATTTGTGAATTAGGACTTCAATATGAAGGGGTTGGTTATGCAGATCTGTCAAGGATTTATCATCTTCTTCTAAAAAAGAGAGGTAAAGTGGTGCTGAGATATGATTAACCATTGCTTGGAATATGCCAACATCAATGTCCTTTGGCACATTTTATGAATGTAGGGCTTGTTCAAAAACTTCCCTATGCACTGAGGAGATTTTAAGTAACTCAAAGATAGAAACTTGAGTAGAGATTCATTGCAATTGATCTACCAAGTTATAGTTTTCTGCTGGAATGGTAATTGTTTGCCTTGCTGCCGCTAGTTTAGGAATAGTGATAATAGGTACCTGGGAAGCTATTGCTAGTTTTGAAGAGGAATTAGGTCCTTTGATTGTGACTTGTGCTTGACTTCATGTCACTGTATTTGATTGGGTAGATGTGTCTTTAACACCTTTGATAGTGATCTCATTAATTGATTCGTATTTAATGTCTAGCATGTTGATCACATTATCGTTATTGGAGTAGGCATAATTTACTTCATTTCCTTTTCCTTTAGATACTTCCCATTTCTCATAATTAGGGAATGGCTTGTTAAATGTCGTATGGTCTTCATTAGTGGTGTGTCCTTCCACTTTGATCTTGCCTCCTTCAATAAGGTCTTGCATAGCATGTTTGAGTTTAAGACAATTATTAGTCTTATGTCCCTTGTTTTTGTGAAAGACACAATAAGAATGGTCATCCCACCATCTTGGTTTGACTTCTAGTTCCCATGGTTTTGAATCTAGGATTGTAAGAACTCTATTGTCCAAAAGTGTTTTCAAAATAGTCTCAAGAGGTTCGCCCAAAGGATTGAATGTTCATTGTGGTTTAGACATCCATGGTCAAATTTTGTTATTCTCATTGTTTTCTTTAGGTATTGTGGTTGTTACCTTGGCATCTTTACTTTCTTGCATGCTATTCATTAGATTGAACACTGCTAGTTTAGGATTAGCACTAGATGCATCTACCACTCCATCATTAACAACATTCTTGTTTTTTTCCACCATTTAGGTTTGTTGTTTGAGTTGGTAGATTTGGTATCACTTTGGAGAGTGATTTATCCTTTCTTAACCATGACCTCTTCAATACAGATGGCATTCTTGATAATCCTATCAAAGCTAGGTGAATCATGTATTTGCAATGCATATTTTCATTTAGGTATCAAGTCATTTATGAAGATTTCCATCTTTTTTGGTTTGGCGATAGCTCTTGAATACCTTGCAAATATTTTCCTCCATCTTTATAAAAAGTGTGTAAACAATTCACCGGTTCTTTTCTTTGTGTTACACAATTCCATCATGGTTTCATCATGCTATATATTGTAGGAGTAATGTTGGATAAATCATTGAATCAACCCCTCAAAATATTTTACCTTAGGTGTGAGTTTGGAGAACCACTCCATAGAATTTCCGCCTAGATTTCCCATAAATAGCCTCATTAGGTATGTAGGTTCATGCATGTACTCTATGCTTATAGCACAAAACTCTCTCACATGGTCATGTGGATCAGCCACTCCCATATACTTGTCATATTTTTTCCTTTCCATTTTAGGAGGAAACAAAACCATATTGATACTCTTGTCAAAAGGAAATGGACAAATGGAGTCCAAAGAGTATTTTGTCTTGGGTTTAGCCTTCTCTTGTTTGAGAGTTGCAAGTTCTGTTTGAATCAAGGTCATTTGTTTAATGAGAATAGAGATAGGGGTTGATATCTATTTTTTCTTTAATTTTTCAACATCATAATCTTTAGGTAATTTTACTCCAATGGATGCTAGATGAAGTATTTATCTTTGTCTTCACCAATTATCTTTTCCAATGTTCTTTGGAATTTCCTACTTTGTTTGAGTCTATTGTACTCTTCTTCAGGAATGTCTTCATCACTTTCTAACTCAAACAAAGGGTGTGTGATATTGATGTCTTCCTCATTATTGTTATTGTCTTGATCTCACTATTTTTTCTCATGATTGTATTCTTCAAAGCCATTGGCCCATTCATTCCTAGAAGCATCCATTGCTGGTGAGTCTGTGTCAAATATAGGATTGTGAGATGTCTCTCCTTTTTAAAAATGTAGCAATTTAGGAGGTATTTCTGATTCTTTAGCAAGATACTTGTTACGTATTGTGTTAACCATGAAGTTGTATCTCAACTATGTACAAAGTTTCACAATAGTGTCAAAGTGAGGTATCAAATCATTCAAGTAAGTGTGTCCAAGTTGTAAAAGTTTGTTTGTATTTGGTGAAAGTGGATGACTCCAACATTAAAGGGTTAGAATGCCCTAATAGTGAGTTGGAAATCAATTTATTGTTGAGAGTGAATAGACCACATATTTTGAGACATATTGTAAGAGTTCAAAATTAAAAGCAAGGTAGACCTGAAATTTATTTTGAAACAACAACATAGAGACTAGAAAAAGCAATAGGGTTAGACTAATGAGCCAAAAAGATATCCAAATAAACTAATTTTCTTTGAGAGGCAACTATGCAAGTGCCCACTATCCCAGATGCGACACTCTGCATGAGAGCTTTTGTAAAACCAAATGTGATCCTAAGTATCCTGGATGCGACCTTTCTCCCTACAAGCGATACAAGATTTACCATATGCGAGCTTGCACACTGAATGCAAGTTTTCACAACTAGATGCGAGCCAAGATAGACTAAATACGACTCTCTGATGTTCATTCACTTTGTTGTCTGATTTTTCTTGAAGTTTGTACAAATTTGTCTGATAGTAGATTGTTTTTGAGTCTTTCTGGTGAGTGAAAAATATAGTATGTAGCTAGAGGATTGAATTTTGTTCCTTGTTTGAATGATTTATTTTGTTAATGAGCTTTCAAACACATAAAACATTTTTACATTGTTAGGGGTGAACAAAACACATCCTTACACCCTATTTTCTAAGTAGAGGATGAAAATCTTTGCTTGTTGACTCAGGTATACACTCAAATGCTAATCAGAATATGGCCATCACCAAGAACACAATGGATCCATTCATGATGCCATATTTGATGACTCCAAATTCAAGTGAGGGCATGAAATGATGAGTATCTTGGGGCAATTAATTTTTTCCTTGCACAAAGATTATCACTCTTTCAGGGATGAATCAGGTAGTTTGACTACAAAGTTATTGTTTATGATGGGGCAATTTGTTCAAAACCGTCTCCCATAGAATTGCACAAGGAAAAATTGAGGCGTATAGCCCTATGAGTACTCAAAAATGTGTAGTCTCGTAAGAAAGAATCAAGCGGCTCCACTCTACACATACCCAAGCATGTTCAAGGAATGATGTCAAAATCTTAAGAACAAAACTCATTCCATCTTTCGAGGCTTTGGCCTACAAGGAAGCAATTATTTATAGTGAGTTGGAAGGGTTGGCGTAAAACCTATCCTCACTTGGGTCATTCCCGAGAGGTTTTTATCTCAACTGGAAGGCCCTCTAATGTTTAATAAGTGTACAAAGGATTGGTGAGCTTAGGATTTCAAGATTTCTGATTCTTCAAAAGAAGAAGAGAATACTCTCCTAGTCCATGTCATTTTCTCCCAAAAGCACTTCAATCACTTGTTCGTTCCATCAAACCACTTCACTCACAACTCAATCCCCCATATCAAGTTTTTGATTCCCCCACTTGGAAGGAAGAGCAAATCCTCTAGTGAGACTGAAAGGTAAGCTTAAGCTTGATTTAAATATTCCCGAGTTAATGAAAACATAAGTACTTTGAAAGAAAATTTTATTTGTTCAATTTGCCCAAAGTTAGGTGATTTTATTGTTCAATTTCTATCCAAATTTAGACAATGAGTCATTCTTTTTCCCATAATATTTAGTGCTTTGTGTTGTTCAATTACTTATCCAAAGGAAAATTTAAACTGTGAATCTTGCTCAATTAATCCCACAAAATTTAAATGATTTTCTTGTCCAATTACTTTGCCAAAAATGAATTAAACGATGAGTTTGTTTGCCTTGTTCGATTACCCCAAATTCCTCTCAAATTTTAAATCAACTTTATATTTTCTGATTTTCCTTGAAGGAAAATATAAATATGATTGATTTAACAAGTGATTAGAAAATGTGTCTTAATCTTGAAACTTTGAAGAATTTAGAATAAGTTAATATATGAGAAATGCAAAGCTCAAAGTAACAATCTCTTTTCCATCTTTTTTAAGAAAAAAGGGATAAACATCAATATGAAAACACTTATTAAGCTGTTTAAATGACAAAGACAGAAAACATGCAAAGGTTAATGGTTAAATTTTTCAAATTTCAACCTCAAAAACCAAATCTGATCCTATCTTCCTATTTGTGACTGCCTTTACCGAAAACAATCCAGAATTAACCAGATGTGATCAAATACACCAAAAACAATACAATGCATACCAGATGCAAGCCTCTATGAAAAATGATGCAGGATTTCCAAGATGTGAAATCTGATATCCGGGGTGCAATCCAAGATCTTACGATGCAATCGAATATATGAGATGCGAGCCTTGAAAACCAAAAAAAACTCTATTCCCAAAACCTGGGAAGACAAATTAGTAGAAAATGAATTCAAAGTGAGGTAAAATCCAAGATTTTTCCCTACAGTTAGCGCCAAAAATGTGTGTTATTTTGTGTACCTGTTAGTTACAACACAACACTTCAATAATTCATTGTATTAGTGAAAAATAAGGATTAAAAAGCATATCAATCACTAAAATTGACCTATTACTTTCTATCTAGGAGGAGTGTGAAAAATGCCATAATTGCCCTTAGATTATGCATCTATCAGTGACATATACAACCTAGAATGAAGGATTTAAATGAAACTAATCTACATGCTCAATAAATATGAATTCTAAGCTCTAAAAATGAAGATTATAACAATGCATAATAATAAAGCTAATAATGCAATATAGATCTCTAATAATATGAGCAACATAACAATGCTTTCAAAAATATAAAATTAGGGGGACATTGAGCTTAAAACTCATTATGTTTATAGAATAAATTAGGAGTGAGAGGAGAGATAAGGCCATTAAATGCATGTGTAAGAGCCTTAATGAGGGATAGAATTTATGAGGCATGGTGAGGGTATAAGCATTAATAATGCATTTATGAGAGCATTAATGAGGCATGGTGAGGGGTTTAAGTCCAAGCTTGAAAAAGTGGACTTTGGGGAAGGGGAGCTTGAGAATGTGGACTTTGGGGAATGAGTTGAAGTCTTAATCAAAAGATTATGAATGTGACATCATTAGGAAGTGGGTTAAGATGGGATTAAGATTAGAATTAGGCTTAGCATGTGTGAAGAGGTTGGGATTAGTTCAAACTCAGGAGTTAAGGTGGTTTAGATAGGTTAGGTTGGGGGTTAAAGGGAATATTAATGAAATGAATTATAAATAATATATTCATTCAATAATAGGGGAAGTTAATTATTTAATCTTTTGGTTGCTTTTAATAATTAATCATGACTATAGCCAATGAAATAAATTAATTAGGCTAGGGAGTTGGCTTTTTGCAAGTGATGAGGTGTAATTAGGATTTTATTTAATTACTTTTAATTAATTAACTTAGCCATGTTTTTGATTTGTTTTAATAGAATTGAATTGATTTGATTTGATTGACTAAGGTAATTAATGTAATTTAGTGATTAAATCACTTAGGAGATTAAATTTGATTTAAATGAATTATGCCAATAAATTGAAGAATTGTTTTGACATAAATGGGGGTATGATCACACTTAGGGAAAATAGGGTCTATGGTCAGAGCAGACCAAATTAGGGTGGTTACAAGAGGATTTAAAACTAACAGTTCTCTCTTGACCAGGAATTCACTATGGGGTCAACAAGAAAATAATCAACATTCTCTAAATGTTATAATAAGGACTCACTGTCCCACTCGATTAAGAGATTTATCTGTAATAATTTTTAAACTGATATAGTAATGATCTGATTCAAATACAACTTTGATTTGTAGATATTCAAATCTATTATAAGTACATATTACCTCTGATCAATTTTTACTTCTTTAGTTCATCTCATACTTCATACTTGTTCTACTCGCTAATGCTCTTTCCTTTGTTTGCTTAGTTATGTCTGCAAAAAATGCTCGGTTCTGTCTCTAACCAGTTTGATTAGTCATGCATAAAATTTGCATGTATGCTTCAGCATCTGTCAACACGATTTAGAAATGAATCTCTTGTCTCTTATATAGACATCATGTATTATTTAATTTTCATCCTTCAGATCTTGCCTCTTAATCTCCATCATTCATTTTCCTGCTTGATCCTTCCTCGAAAGTTGTGTTAGAAACATGTTTCTATCTCTGTCATCTGATCTTCATTGAATTTTCATAACCATTTGATCAAATAACAAAATTTATCTTTTACCTCGAAATTATCAATTTCTAGCTCAGCATCCAAGTCGGTCTCAATTAGAATTAATTTCTCGGTCTTAGTATTAATCGTGTTGTGATGAAATCCCTTGCTCGGTTATCACTATGTTCGGTATACACTACATTTTACTCAGTTATTACTGTCTCTCGATGTATACAAAACTCTTCATTTTACCCACCACATAAACATTGTCTGTTCTAGATCTTCAATAAATAACAAATGTTTTCCACCATAATAACATTAAGATAAGTTGACATCAATGACAATACATTAACTAATAATGATCATCACTTTTGCAACTCGGTTGAATATCAACAAATGACTTCAAACATATAATCAGTTGTAGGTCATCAGTTTCATTTTGTGAAAAGATCAAATACTAGTATATCAAAAACTTATGTATACCTGTGTTTGATGGTACATGGCTTAAATGCTTATACAATGTGGTGGAGAGTGTAAATAGTTGACTAGAAATAACTCACCCTGAGGATTACATTTTTTGGCCTATAGGAAGCCTCAAATTTCTTAATGTTTGTAAACATCCAATTATGTACATCAAGGATACTAAAGCTTTCAAGAAATTATGGCCAAAGATGGTTAAATATCTGTGTATATTTGGAAAATGGAAGAACTTCTATTTTATACTAGTTTAGCCTTCTGAGTAAGTGGTTTGGGGTCATGTCAAGTGCCTTGAATGGGTCTCTGACTTGGATCTAGATTTTTCCCCTGTTCTGCCCCATTTCCCACTTTTTCCAGCTTGTTTCTGACACTCCAAACTGCAAACTAGGACTTTGACCTCAGGGTCAAAGTTGACCTTTTTGGGTCAAGGTTGACCTCAACCTTGACCTAGGTCAGAATCAACCTTTTTATAACCTATGGTCCAAATTCCATTTTTCCAGGGTTTCCAAATGTCGGGCTTTGGAAAGAGTTAATTCTTGCTTCTGGGTCGGCTATTTTGGTCTTTGGAGCAACGATTCTTAAATTATATTTAATATAGGTCCTCTTCTAGGGGTATGGGTCTAATTGGAATTTAATTCATCTATGTAGGCCTCTCTAGAATATTGTGCCCTAGATTCATATATAAGGAAGCTTTCTCCTCTCATTTTCTCTAACCATAACCATCATCAAGCATAATCACAAGGGCTCAAGACTTGAAGAGTGAAATCTAAAGGTGAAGAAGCAAGATTTGAAGCAAGCCAAGTAGCCATTGAATCCTTCATCCATTCTCAAGAATTAATGCACTTCTCAAGAACTCAATTCATCAATAAGATTCATTGGTAGCCATTGAAGGATTCAAGCTCCATGGAGCCCTCTTGTTGAAGATTTCTCCATCCACATTCCTCCAAGCCTCTTCCTATTCAAATATCCATTCAAGATTGGTGTTGAATATCTACAAGCAATTGATTTGAGACATCCTACATTATACACTCTACATTCTACATCCATTTGGTGCATACATACTTGTGGATCCATGGATTCAAATTTGCCACAAGATCTTCTACAAACAAGGTGAATTTTTTCATTTACTTTGTTTTGTTTATGCAATTTCAATTATACTTTGAGGTTCATTCCAAAACTAGGGTTTGACCAAGGCAAACCCCTCCCCCAATAAATAAATCCATTTTTCTTGCAGGTACAAGTTCAGAAAAGTGAATCAAACTGCATATTCAGATACCCTTTTGGAAAACTTTCAAGATTCAAAAATAGATCTTTTGTCAAAGAATTTTTAGGTCTATTCTACCCTACATCAGAATCAAAAATTCTGGGTCAATGGTGACATTGACTTGAGGGTCAAAATTAGAACTATGTTAGAATGAAAAAATATTTCTGGGTTTTGTTCATCTCTGTGTTTCTATTCCAAATTTGGTCTCAAATTTTTTAGAAACTCAGTGTAGACCCCTAAAAATAGAATTCTTTAGATCTGTAACATTTCAAGGCTAGTACTTTTCTCCTATCCATTTCAATTAAATTTCTTAATCTATCTAAACCTATCACACATTCTTTCCAATAAAAGGGAATTTAAGATCTTCCTCTTTACTTTGATTTCCAAAAGATAGATTCATTTATGTATTGATCCTTCCTTTGGGGTTAATCAATTTGGATCCTTCCTTTGTGTATCTAAAGATAAAAGAGGATCATCTTATTTACCCCCACACATTTTAAAATTTAACATTTTATATGTTACATTTTGGTGAACCCGCGATAGACAACTCTTTCTTTTTGGTGTTATATTTACATCTTTTATGTTAGATCTTGCATGCACATTAGATTAGCTTTGTTTTATGTTAAGAGCATTTAAATTTCAAAAATTAAAATCAAAATCTTGTGTTTCAAAAATTAGTTCATTGGAATTGGTGTATGAGCTTTACCACTTCTAGTCCTACTTATAGTATCCTGGTTAGAAGAAGTCATAGACTTATGGGTTCCTTTGATCCAGAGTCTTCCTCTCCTTTCCTTAGGATCCCGTATGAAAATTTGATCACTCGTGATTCCAATCCTTCTATGGGGCATAACTCTTCTCACTCATCTCATGATGAGGATGATTCTTTAAGAGTTCCTCCTGAACAAGTGCAAAAACTTTCAACATAACTAGATAAAATGGGAAATTGGCTTATTCAAGAAAACCATAATCAAGATTCCATCCAAGCTATAGAGGCTCTTAATAAATTCCTTCATGATAGCAATCAAGGTACTAATCTCTTGTGTGGTATCACTCATATTGTGCATTTGAATGTTAAACCTTTAGCTCAAAACTCTCAAGATCTAGGATTCACTCCTCCTGTCACTAGTGAGGGACCTTCTTCTGTTCCTTTACCTAGCATTTCTACTTATACTCCTCCTTTGATGACTATATCTCTCCCAATTTCATCTATTCCTCTGAGTGTTCCACTGGTATCTCTAGCTACCTCACAACCTTCATATCATAGTGTGCCTTTTACTTATTCCATTCCCCATCTAAATGTGGTTCCAAGTGTTCCACCAGTTGTGTCATCCATTCTTGTTGCTTCCTACACTTTTCCTAGTGTTCCTAATATTTATATGCCACCTATTTCTTCTAATGATTCCACAATTATTAGTTTGGCTCAAACTATGTCATCTTTACAACAACTTGCATCCTTAACCCAATCCAAGTTTAGCATTCCTACATGTGACATGGGTAGTCCTTTATCCTTAGACATTTTTGTGCTAGTTTCCCTCAGCAAGCCGATATGCCTCATCTAGAGAATTACAATGGTAAAGGAGATCCTATTACTCATGTTAAAACATTTCAAATCCTTTGTAGTGATTATGATCATGAACATAGGATTTTAACTAATTTATTTTCTATGACTTTTCATGATAAGGCCTTCCAATGGTATTTTTCTTTACCTCCTTATTCTATTGATTATTTTCCTAAAATTGCTAATACCTTTATCTAACAATTTCAAAATAACATTGGTCTGCAAGTTTCCTTAACCGATTTAATGCACTGTAAACAAAACATTAAGGAAAAATTAACTAATTTTATTGGTAGATTTAAGCATTTGTATGCTTAAATTTCTTATCCTATTCTTGATATTGATATTCAATATATGTTTATTTCAAATTTACAAAAGGATATTAGAGATAAGATTTTGCTTACTGAATTTACCTCTTTTCAACATATTTGTGCAACACTTTATCATTATTAATTACAAGTGAGTCCATTTGAGAGAAACACTCCAATGGCTCTTGTTCTATTTGACAAGAGTGACACTACTCCTAATCCTAATAAGTTTCAGAAACCTAACAACTATGTTAAGATTAATAAACAGATGAATGTGGTTGTTGATCAAGTTGTTGCATCCAACAATGGCACTTCTGCATCCCCTTTTTTCTGTATGAATCGTACGTTTACTCCTCTCTCTAAATCTTTACATTCTATTATAAGTAGGTTGTTAAGTTCTAATATGATTACCTTGCCTCCTATTCGACCTCTTCTCCCTACCATGATAGCATCAAAATCCTTTGATTCTAAAACTTTTTGCCAATACCATCGCCAGAATGGCCATGATACTGAAATATGTTATTCTCTAAAGCATAAAGTTTAAGACTTAATCGATTCTAATGATTTATCTGTTGATAATTTTGATGGTAATGGGAAAAAATCTATCTCTCCTCCTAATTAAAACCTTCAAATCTACATGAATCCTTTACCTACACATGATACTAATACCATCGCTCAACCATCTTCTATGAATATTGTTTACGATTCAAAGATGGATGATCTCAATCAAATTGTTAATCATGTGGAATGCGTTGTTTCATCTCAACCTACTATTCAAGATCCTTCACCTCCACTTCAACTTCAAGTTCCACCTAAATCTCATAAACAAACTAAGGATAAATGACCTAGGGAACTTTCAATTACCTTTGATGATTCTGAGACTATTAAGGCTCCCGATGGTCCCCTTTATATCTATGCTAGGATTGCTAAGATACCTACGCGTGTTTTTCTTGTTGATCCCACATCTTCAATAAATTTCATTACTGAGGAAAACATTTTTATGAAAAACCTACAACGTGATTGTTATGATACATATGCTGCATGGATCCAAAATTGTAATGGTTTTCTCTATCCTGCACTTGGTTCTATTAACTTTCCTATTGAACTTTGTGGAAAATTTGTAGATACTACCTTCCTTGTTGTCCCTACTTCTGATCAATTTCAAGTCAAATTTGGTTTGCCTTGGATAACTGCTATGCATACTATTGCTTCTCCTATTGATAAATATCTTAAGTTCATTCATAATGGACAAGTGAAAATGATTAATCATAGTTTGTATCAACCTTCTAGGCCTAGAGATTGTGTTTCTCTTGATTTATTTTTGCCTTCATTACCTAATTCATGTCCTCCTCACCCTGATAACCTTTTTTATTCATATAAAGCCTATAAATGTCGCAAGATTTTCAAGTTAAGCATGCCTCAGATAGATCTTAACCATGGTATTTTTCCCACTCCTTGCATACCTCCTTTATCCATTACTGCTAGATCCATTACCCAACCTCCCAGTGTCATTTCTCAGCGTATTGCGAATCTTACCAATCCTCCAATAGAACTTGTGAAGGAACTAGTTGTTATTCCTCCTAGTTCTCAACATATGTAAAACAAAGAAAAACATAACAAATCTGCTAATGAACGTCATAAGAAGCGTAGAGCTAATGCTAGGGCCCATTCTTTTGTTCTTCAAAATTCTTTACCTTATTTTGACCAACCTATGCCTAATGTGTTGGAAGAAGTTAATATTCATAATGATGTTAAGATGAATGAGTATGATGATCATATTTGCATCTAAGATCCTATTTTAATTAACCTCAGATGAGGAGGATACTCTTGATGATCCTATTGATCTTAGTGATGAATATGATACCATCGATCTTGATACTGATTTACCTCATATGCTTTCAACTCAATTAATAATTAAACCTAGTATCGAGCAACACAATTCTCAAGAGGATCCTTATTTAGAACTAGCTATTATTTCTATTGTATTAGATATAGTCCCTCTTGTGATTTTCCCACCTTCCCTAAATGATATAAACTGAGATGGGGAGAGTAGGTGATGCACCTGATTGGCTTATCCTTTATGGTATCCATTTTTGTGTTTGCATGTTGTATTGTGCTTCTCTCGTAATGTGTTAGCTAAATATTTGTTAGAATTTTTTATACGACCCTTGTTACTTTGTTGGTGCAAGGTGATAAAGGAATCAAACCTGTTGTATAATTCCTCTATATGTATCTTTACTCTTCTAGATATGTTGTTTTCATGTTATGTTGTACTTTTGCTATTGTTCATAAATGTTTTCCTTGTGTAGTCTGCTTGGATCTGTGACATGGTAGCACTGATTATTTTTGGTCTCCATGTTGTGGTCTGAAAAGATTCTTCTTCATAACTCTTGAGTTTTCTTTCCTCCATTGTGATTGTAGTTCTAATTTCTCTAGGGAATGATGTCAATTCATTTGCAATAACATCATATCTATATATACATATTATCCTATGATCATACTGACCCCACAGTAGGTAGATCCCTTATTTTTTGTTTTTATGTTTATGTGGTATTTCCCTTGATTTGTCTTTTTTGGGGGGCATCTCGTAGTGGAAACATAATCGATAGAGTTGTTTATGTTTCCGTTAAATCCAATTCTCCTGTTAAAGTGTTAGCAATGAATTTAACGTGGAGGCATATGATCTACTCACTTTTTTCACACACGCACATTCAAAATATTTTCAAAACTTAAAATTTTCTCCCTTTATGGATTAAAGACTAATCCTTAAAGCACAAATTTTTACTTTATAGGATCTCTTGATCCCTCCAGTTTCAATTTACAATATTTTTATCCCTTCAGATCAGAAGGTGTCCTTAAGAACGGATCTCCCTGATGGTTTGACTAGTGAGTAGCCACATTCACTAGGTGGTTCAACTCCATCTTTCCAGTTGCACTGTTTCCTTGTGTGGTTCACAATGGGACATAAGTTCTCATTGGGCGAGGTAATCACACCCTCTTTATTTTTCTCCTTAACTAGTGATGTCTCTCTTATCATGATCTTAGGTTGATAAAGATTCAAATCCCTAGGGGCTTGAGGATTCCTTTGTCCCCTTTGATTTCAATAAGATTATATGTTCTTTATGATCTCCTTTACCAAGAGTTTGCATTGAGTCCATACTCTTGCTAAAGTGGGGGCTAAATGTATAGTTGGAAAATGGAAGCACTTCCATTGTAGACTTGTTTAGCCTTCTGAGTAAGTGGTTTTGGGTCATGTTAAGTGCCTTGAATGGATCTCTGACTTGGATTTGGCATTTTCCCCTAGTTCTACCCTATTTCCCACTTTTTCCAGCCTATTTCTAACACTCCAAACTACAAACTGGGACTTTGACCTCAGGTTCAAAGTCGACCTTTTTGGGTCAAGTTTGACCTTGACCTTGACCTAGTTCAGAATTGATCTTTTTCTGACCTATGGTCCAAATTCCAAATTTCTAGGGTTTTTGGATGTCAGGCTTTGGAAAGAGTTAATTCCCACTTCCGAGTTGGCTCTTTCAGTCTTTGGAGAACCGATTCTTAGATTATATTTAATATAGGTCCTCTTATAGGGGAATGGGTCTAATTGGAATTTAATTCTCCTATGTAGACCTCTCTAGAAGATTGTGCCCTAGATTCATATATAAGGAAGCTTTCTCCTCTTATTTTCTCTAACCATAACCGTCATCAAGCATAATCACAAGAGCTCAAGACTTGAAGAGTGAAATCCAAAGGTGAAGAAGCAAGATTTGAAGCAAACCAAATAGCCATTGAAGCCTTCATCCATTCTCAAGCATTCAAGAACTTCTCAAGCACTCAATTCATCAAGAAGATCCATTGGTAGCCATTGAAGAATTCAAGCTCCTTGAAACCCTCTTGTTGAAGATTTCTCCATCCACATTCTTCCAAGCCTCTTCCTATTCAAAGATCCATTCAAGATTGGTGTTTAATATCTACAATGAATTGATTTGAGACATCCTACATTCTACATTCTACATTCTATATCCATTTAGTGCATACATACTTGTGGATCCATGAATTCGAATCTGCCACAAGAGCTTCTATAAACAAGGTGAATTTGTTCATTTAATTTGTTTTATTTATGCAATTTCAATTATGCTTTGAGGTTAGTTCCAAAATTGGGGTTTGACCAAGGAAAAACCCTTCCCCCAACAAACAAATCCATTTTTCTTCTAGGTACAGGTTTAGAACAACGGATCGGAGTGCAGATTCAGATACCCTTTTTGGCAAACTTTTGGGAACCAAAAATAGATCTTCTGTCAGAGAATTTTTAGGTTGATTCTGACTTAGGTTGGAATTAGAAATTCTGGATCAATGGTGACATTGACTTGAGGGTCAAAATCAGAACTGTGTCAGAACAGAAAAACAATTCTAGGTTTTGTTCGTCTCTGCATTTCTATTCCAGATCCGGTCTTAGAATTTTTAGAAACTCAGTGCAAACCCCTCTAAATAGAATTTTTCAGATCTGTAACATTTCAAGGTTAGTACTTTTCTCCTATCCATTTCAATTAAAGTTCTTAATCTATCTAAACCTATCACACATTCTTTCCTATAAAAGGGAATTTAAGATCTTCATCTTTACTCTGATTTCCAAAAGATGGATTCATTTATGCATTGATCCTTCCTTTGGGGTTAATCAATTTGGATCCTTCCTTTGTGTATCTAAGGATAAAACAGAAGCATCTTATTTACCCCCACACATTTTAAAATGTAACATTTTATATGTTACATTTTGGTGAGCATGTGATAGACAACTCTTTCTTTTTGGTGTTATATTTACATCTTTTATGTTAGATCTTGCATGCATATTAGATTAGCTTTGTTTTACGTTCTTGCATTTACATATCAAAAATTAAAATCAAAATCTTGTGTTTCCAAAATTAGTTCATTGGCATTGGTGTATGAGCTTAGATTATGATATTATATATGGTTCACCCTTGGTAGTTAATAGACAAAATAGGAAATATCTCTAGTTACAGAAACTTGTGTAAATCAATGGAATGTAAATATTGCATTGGATAATATATGAATAAAAAACATTATTAAATGAATCCCTAGAATTCATATAGTTTTGAATTTGATAAAAAATGAATACTAATACAATAAAGTAGAAGACTGTTATCCCAAAATTAAATTTAAATTAAAGTATAGAATGAACAAAAACACACAAATTATGACCTAAGATAAACTATAAAATTACAGTATATATTAAGAGGATAATATTAAAAATTAAAAAGGAGAGAAAAGTATAATAGGAAAACCTTCATAATAACACATAAACATAATTAACTTAATTAAAAAAGGATACCCTTATATTAAAGATATAAATATATATACAACAAAAAATAAACAATTTAGACAATGACTACTAAAAGAATTTTGATAATTATACTAACAATTAACATATCAAACACATGAAAGAGAAATAAGAAATTCCTTATTGGCATTACTCTTTTTGTATGAATCAATGTAAGGGCTACTAAATATATTCTATATAGAAGATTTTTTGCAGCATTTTACACGTTATGGACTTGCCAAGATGAATTTATTAATAATAAAGGGATGGTTGAGGCCGTTAAATGTCAATGAAAGGATCAAACAAATCTTATTTCTTTCCTTTTATTTAAAATAATTGTAAGAAAGGAATGCCTTTAAAAAGTCCTCGCAATGATGAGGCAAGTGTAATTAATTTTCAAAGTTATAAGAAAATAGGGAAAGGATTCATCATCAATAAATCATAGAAACTGTAGTTTGCCCCTTTTAATATGTAAATTTCAAAATGTATAGGACCAAGGTCCCGTGATAGACTGGAGGTTTTCTACTCCGTTCTTTCCTACCAGTGCCTATTTGAACAGAATTTCAACTTTGTAATTATTATATTTTATAATATAAAGGGCCTAAGCCTATTACCGATCAAAAAAATTTGAAAGAACTAATAATTAATAACAAACTTAAATTATATTAATCATAATTAAAATTTAATACTAATAAAATTATTTTTATTAAAATAATTTATTATTATTTTTTCGGCGAAAATTTATATTTAAATTTATTAAAAAAATGGTTCAAAAAGGGCTGCCAAAGAAAAGAACCAGTAAAGAAAAAATTTGGTTATTGCCTGAAATAAAAAAGAATGTAGAGAGAGAAAAACTACATCTACTAAAAATGTCTATTAACATACAACACCATAGATCATTTATGTTATAGATCCCAAGCATATGACTTACAACCCAATCCCATTACAAAGGAGCTCCAAGAAACCAAGAAGCCATTCGAAGATAAATGCCCAACCCCAACAAAAAACCTGACCCACCAAAAAAAAGACTATAGTATTGATGATAATTATATTAAATTAAAAAAATAGCACAAGGCTCATATGATGAAAAGTAATCTAATTATGTTCAGAGAGCCGAGCCCAAAAGGCTGCCATATAGGAAAAGATCTCAAACTAGAAAGTCGACCAAAGACCACTATACCATCAAAGACCTTCCGATACAAACTCAAGCAAGTATCCTCAATAGACAACAAAATCTCAAAGAAATAGATGAGATCCATAAATATGAATCACTGAGGGCCATAGGGATTTCAAATAATTCTTGCCAAATCATTTCAAGAGAACAATTCGAAGATGGAGACCCAAAACATAATATCATATGTCCTGCACTATGACCACCCATACAATAATTGGGTGCAACATTACTGGTTTAAAAGAGGTCATTGAAAGAAAATTTTTCTACAAAAGACATCATCAGATTTAATCCATCTCCCTCTGAATTGATAAATTCAAAAAATTATCAAAATATTTTAACTAATCAAATTTTTTTTAAAAACTAATTTTTAAAATATGTTTTCATTACAAAATCTCCAACTTTCTTTAACTATTAGTTGAAGTTATAACTCACAGTAGTCTATACTTTTTCAGCCCTATATCCTCAACGTAACTCGCATTGCTATTTTTACTCATATAAAAAAATACCCATCCCAACCATATAAATATAGCGGTGAGCCGATCATTGTAGCTTATTATCCCATCCTTTCTTCTTCTTTCATCATCATTCAATTTTATATTCCTTGCTTTCAATGCCCAAAAAATTGATGGTGATGGAAAAAAAAGTGTGATTGAAGAGTTCAAAGGATGAGATGTTTAAGTTTTATGGGGTGGTGGCATCTCTATCTAAAATAATCAAGCATATGATTGAGGATACGGGCATGACGCCCTCATCCTTTCGTTGTTGATAGGACCCTGAGACATCAATTTAACCCTAAAACTATCAATCTGGAAGACCTGCACACTTGGTGACCTAATTTTTGCACTCGACTTCTATTCTATGCACTTGGTATGCTAAGTTGTACACTTGGTAAGACAATTTTCACACTTGTTCATGGGAGTTGCGCAATTGGTTAGAAATTTTATTTTTTAAAGAAAAGCAAGATACATTAAGTATACGGCTAAAATTGGGAAAAATCCAGACAATGGGAGTGAAATATGATGAAGAACCATTTGAGATCTCCTTGATTACCTTCCAAATAAATCATTAGACAATCCCCAAACATCATATCAATGTGGGAAATTATTGTAGAATCTGATGAAAGATCAGATTCACGCCAAGATCCAGCTGCATGCAAAAACCTGTCACAAGAAATGAAGTGAAAGAAGGAAAAAGAGAAACTCAGTTTTTACTCAAAAAGTGAGAGCAAAATA
>MU223916.1:92048-102392 GCA_018584345.1 Thuja plicata | reverse complement strand
TCCTAAATGTAACACTAACTATGATACTAATCCTGACTCTAAACCCTACATCTTAACACCAACAATGACCTTAATCTTACCCTAATCATGACCCTAACCCTAACACCTAACCCTAACCATAAATGTAACCCTAACCATTAACATAATACTACTCCTAACTCTAAATCGTACACCCTAACCCTAATATAATTATAGATTAAAATTCATATAATGTCTTCCATGTTGTGTTGTGAATGCTACTAGCTAATATATACTTATTATATATAAAATAAGCCAAGAGATATCCTTCTCGAGACGCCTATTTTCATCAAATATCAATGTGCAATAGGCGCCACAAGAAGGATATCTCTCGGCGTATTTTATATATAATAAGTATATATAAGCTAGTTAGTATAATAGGTCAAGATGGGTAACATAAATGTTACATTTATATGGATAAACACATTGAAGGATGTCTAAAAGTAAAGATAACATTATGTTGTAGCTATAATTGTTGGCTAGTGTGATTGAAACCACGAAGAAGAGTTAGTAAGTTTGAGGGGTAATATTAGTATTATGAGTTGTAAAATGCTAACTTTTACAAGTTGTAAATGCTAAGTTTTTACAAGATGTAAAATGAGAAGTTTTACGAGTTCTAAAATGCTAAGCTTTACTAGTAATAAATGCTAAGTTTTATGAGTTGTAAAATGCTTAGCTTTACGAGTTGTAAAGTGCTAGTAAAGTGCTAAGTCTTATGCATTGTAAAGTGCTAAGTTTTACAGATTGTAAAATGCTTAGTTTTTAGGAGTTATAAAATGCTAAGTTTTACTAGTTACCTTTTCACAATTCTTCTTTACAAAAAAAACATAGCATTTTACAACTGTAAAATTAATATAACCCCTCAAACTTATTAACTTTTTGGGGTAGTTTCAATGGCACTACTCAACAATTTTATAGCCACAACATAATGTTATTTTTTAGAGCTTTAGTGTAAGATCGTAAAATCCAATTTATGTAGGAAAATATTTTTATTGTTTACTAATAATAATATATGTTTTTCTTTTTATTTTATGTCTAATTACTCTTGCAAAAGATTTTTAAGTAGAAAATTAAATTTGAAAAAATAAAATAAAATGATTTAAAACTAGCATGATAAAAAATTAAATAAATATGTATATATATAATATATATAATGATTGAATTTTAAATTTAAAAAATAATTTTGATGAATTTTCAAATAAACTTAAATTCACATACAAGTAAAATAAAAAAATAGTTTGTTGATTAAAAAAATCTCTCTCCAGCCCTAGCTAGATGCATTTACAAACTTTTTATTTATTCAAATGTTCTATCCATGTGTTGAAATAATATTTATTTCATTACTATCTATTAGAATAGATAAAACTTAGAGATTTATTCTAAACAAAAATATGTTCATAAAAAATATTGTTGTAATCAAACAAATTGCCACTTTGCATTGTCTTTTTGTTTTCTAAATGAAATAAGTTGTAATAAAAAAAAAAACAAGTTTGGATGTAATATAGGCCAATCACATTTCTTCAATTTTTTTAATAATATCATATTTTGTATTTCATAAAGTAATGTTGCATTTTTTTAACAAAACAAATTTTAGAAATTGGTTTTCTCAAATTTGATTGGCTTAAAAAGTTTTAACAGCCAAAAAAATATTGTAGACATATTGTAGTTATACATTTTAACATGTGATATTAATATCTTGTAGTTTATATTTTTATTATTAGTATATATATATTGTAATATAATATAAACACATTAAAATAAAACATAACTAATAGAAATATAAAATTTTATAACACTAAATATATTTAAAATTTTATATTTGTTTAGTCTCATATTTAATAATTTATATTATGTTAAATTAATACTATATATAATAATAAATTCATATATTTAATTTATTTAAATTAAAAAACTTATTTAAAAATAGTAAGTAATTTCAATAATAAATCATAAATTTCATCTTAATTATTATTTTTTTTAAATAAAAAATAATTAATTTAATAATAAATGATATATACATTTTTAATTGTTCACAATTAGTGTGAATGAAATATAATTTAATTTAAAATTAAATAAAATTTTATATATAATATAAATATATTTAAAAATATTTTTTATTATAAATAAAATAAAAATATTAACTTTATTATAATTGAAGTAGTCCACTTTCTGAAAAATGTATTTAGAAAAGTCAAATTTTGAAGTGCATTATTTGGAAAACAAAATAAATTTAAAACAAATAAAAGTTAATAATTATAAGTATTGATTTTTCACACTCCATAGTCTGAAAAATTATGTTGTTGGATAGAGAGCTTAAATGGGAAGCCTTCCATAGTCTGGTACCTTGCTTTTCTTCTTCTGCAATGGTTCGCCCCAAGTCTCGTAAATGGTCATGCATGTCAAATGCACCTTTATCATCAATATTTATTAACAACTTCATTGAGAGATTAGATACAGCAGTCTCTACATTAGTGTACAAGGATTTCCAAAAGACAATAGGATATCTTTTGGGTTCTCCAATAAAGAAGCAAGCGATGTCAACAAATATTTCCTTTTCAGTTGGAGTAAGAGCATTATAACTGATGTAGAGTCTGTCGTGAATTTCTAGATGGAGGATGATGTTTTGAAGTGCTTCTGTCCAGGAACCTTTGTTATTTTGCTTATCATGCAAAAAGGATCCAATCACTTCTAGTGAAAGAGGATGCCCCTTACAAGCTTCCACTATTTTTGTGGACAGATCTTTGTAGCTGGGAGTTGGAGATGATCTGAGAAAGGCGTGCCAACTAAATAACTGGAGCCCCTCATTTATTTCCAAACCCCTCATCTCGTGGATGCATCCGGATGGAACATCAGCAATATTGAGAATGTGCATGTTTCTTGAAGTTATAATAATTTTGCTGCCAGGGGCTAACCAATCCCCAACCAAAGCATTCAGCTGTTCAACAGAATCCACATCATCCAAAATCAGCAGCACATGTTCTCCTCTCAAACGATCCTTGAACAAAGATATGCCGTGATAAACATTGTTCACAGTTACATCATTTTTGGTTAAATCCTTAAGAATCTGCTTCTGCAAATTTGGAAGGCCTGTGGTGTCTGCAGCAGTGGCACGGACATTAGCTACAAAGGATGCAGCTTCAAATTCTGTATAAATTTCATTATACACGGCCTTGGCAATTGTGGTCTTGCCAATACCGCCAAGACCACATATTCCAACTTTAGCAACTTCATTCGTTGAATTGAGATTTAATTTGTGAATGAGAAGATTCTTGACGCTGTCCAATCCCACTGGATGTTCAGCAACTTGTAACGGCACTCTGTCTAATGTCTTCATCAGATCAGTCACCACTTTCTTTACCAGCCGTGCTTCGAAGCTGCATTGGATTCAATTTTTTATAAACCTCTTAAAAAAATATTTCTATACATTTAAAATAATAAAATTTGTTTACTTTGCTATAAATAGAGTTTATTTGTTTGAATAAAAAATAAATTTAAAAATTATTTATAAAGACAATCTAATCAAAATAATGTAAATCATTTAAAATAAATCTAATTTATTACAAATGATCTTCAGAAATTTAAACAACTCTTACATTTAAAATACTTAAAATAGTTTATATTATAATATAACTTATGTTTAAAAAATACATATTTTAGGAATATAGAAAAATAAATTTAAATATACTTACACTAGTTTATATTTATATTATAATTCATATTTTAAAAAAATTAAATATTTTATAATTTTTGAGGAAAAACTATAAATTTTTGAAATGGATCAATTTATATTTTGAAAAAAGTATTCGTCAAATAAAAAACATTTATTAATTTAAGATAAAATAAATAATTTTAATATAAAATTCTAATCAAACAAAAAATATTAAAAAACAACTCAACGAACTTTTTAAACATTAAAATATAGTTTTTAGCAAAATCTCAAATCCCTAATAAAATTGTAAACTTACAAAAACAATTACGGGGAATAAATACATGTCCCTTTCCATTCGCATAATAAGTTACGAAATAAATGCCCTTAGAGAATTTTATGCTCAAAGTTTATTTATTAAAAAATAATATTTTTAAAAATATATAATAATACATATGGGATAAAAAAAAGCCTTACAAAGATTATAAATTTGTATAAGATAGAATATATTATAAAATATTTGTCAAATAATTAAAATTCTATTCTATTATAATAGATTTATATTTATATGTAGTATTTTATAATGATAGATTTTTAGTAAAATAATAATATTATTTATGACATATTTAGATGTTTTCTATTCAAATATTAATATAATATAGATTATATAGGTATACAATAATATATAAAAAATTATATATGATATAGTTCATCGCATATATATATATATATAATTGATTTAATGTTAAAACAAAGATAATATAAGAGGCCGAATGAGTAAATGCGTTGAGTTGGGCATTGGTTTGCTCCCTGTAGGTCTCGAGTTTGACTCCCTTCTCGGATTTAAGAGAGGTAACTGCTTGCGCTATGGATACCAGGGGAGTTGTTCTCACCTCCGCTGATGCAGAGGAAGGTGGTGGCAATAGAAAATTAACAGAAACTCAAAGGATGAACAAATGATTTAATTCCATAAGGGAGATCTTTCTCCCAACTCACCTATTCAATATGAGCCAACCAGGGTGGTTACACATGACAAGACAAAATTACAAGGATGACTCTTGGAGACATCATAACAGTAAGGACAAATGGAGTCAGGACACATTGGTCTTCACCAAACTCCTCCTTCAACTCTTCACAATGGTTCTAACTTCTATGCCTTAAAGCTTACAAACACCAAAATGTTGATTCACCGACTCACAAGACTCCATGGCATGGAAACATCTTAGACCAAGCATTTACAACACATAAAGATCTTTGACAAACCCCAAAAGCACTGGTCATTCAAACTGATACACCATCCATAAAGATCTTTGACAAACCCCAAAAGCACTGGTCATTCAAACTGATACACCATCCACACGAACTGGCTTAATGTCTAGTAGCCCTGATCAGGGACAAAGACTGTCATATCTCTTGGCTCAGACAAGTTCTCCCCAAAGAAATTAGATTTCTAGATACCCTTTTTGGAGTCACATAACATACGTAAAAACAAGGTATGTTTTGGAACGGGGGCTTCTAATTTGGACTGATTTTAGACAGATTAGGCCTAATTAGCCCTATTTTTCAAAGCAACCCTTCTAGAAACTTGCACAATTCAATGGCCAACTGTTCCAATGGTTGGGAACCATCGCCAAACCAACAAATCTACTTGTTCTTAGCGCCCAAACACAAAGAGGTCTTCAGATTTCTTATGACAGTCCAGTTTTAACAGTCAAAACTCATAAGTTCACGGGCTAGGGCATCAATATAACAGGGTCTATCACAGTTGGTTAGGTCTGCAAGTTCCACAATCTCCTTCTACACTCAATAAGCCTTCGTTCCACCGCTTTATGAGGAATCCCCACAGTGCCAAGTGCCCAAATGAACAATTTCTTATCAAAACCCTTGTTGAGTGAGGGTTCCAGATCTGTCCTCACAAAAATGATTATAACTTTTGACAAACTTTATGAAAACGCATGAGACTTGATTCAAAATGAAGCTAATAGAGATATCTAGTCATTCCCATGCTCGATAGACAAAGAAACTATTGTACAACAACATAGCAAGCACGGAAACAGAGGAAAATCAGAGGATTTGCTGTAACAGTCAAGTTTTTCATTAAAGATTTCACTCCAAAATCGACCCACCTTCCATTTGACCTTTCAAGGCCTTTTCACATCCTTTTACAACAGTTGCAACCACTTTAACCGATTTTCAAATCATATGACCGTTTGTAACTACACAAGTACAATTTGGCACTTTTACAAATGACAACGCTTAAACAATTTTGGTGACAACTTGACAAATTTACTCCAAACTTACACAACTGACCTCTTAACAAGACAAATGGTCCTCATAGCCCTTATTACACCCAAAATGGACACTTAAAACCCAACTTGACACTTTGACCCCTATTAGCAAATTGGTTGCAAGAAAAGTTACTTGACAACTTTTTGCTCAATATGACAATATGACCCTAACAAGCCTAATACAATGTGAAATGGTCTAATATGTGAAATGGTCTAATATGACCATAGTTGAAAAACTTGGTCTCGGCAAAAACTCGGCGGAAAAATAGGCAATAAATCGGCACTTTTATCGAACATTTAAAAATATATAATTTCTTAAAATATTCTTAAAAAAACACACATGCACCAAATTTGTGTATGGTGCTTCAAACTGTCGGCTGTCGACTCTCCACACCCAGCGGTTTTCCTTAGTGTCGTTTCTACACGGCTTGGTCTGTAGTTGCACACTAAAAAAACAATTACGAAATACCTATTCGCAACCTTTTTGTTGCTTTACAACTTAAAACAAAACCCTGAATGTTTAAAAAACATTTATTTTAACTGCAAAGTTTTAAACGCCGGTTTTTTAAATAAATCGCTCAAAAAATTGTGATTTTATTAGGAAAAAATTGCCCCGCGAAAATAAAAATATCGCTGGAGATATTAACAGCGATAATATTGTTTCCTCCATTGCATCACGATATATTGCGATATCTGCGATATTATCGCGAGATTTTCAATCATGAATATGACCTTGTTGACCACAAAATACTCAAAACCACCTAGATTCTAGCAAATGACCCTACTTGACAACATTGTCACATAATGCCTTTGGTGCCCCTGCACCATCTGCTCGCCCCTTCCTAGACCCCAACTTGGCAATATGTAAGTCCAAGGTAAGGCAGGTTGGGTCGCTAAGCTAGGCCACTGGGTTACCCTTTGTGTACCAAAAAATAAAATAGAAGGATAATATAATATAACAAAGAAATAGTTTTAAGGTTAAACTTTGATTCAAGGTTAGGTTAAAGTAGCGATATGATTATAATATAATATAATATAGTAAGAAATGATGATAACCATATAAGCATGCAAAACAATGAAAATAAATGATCAATCATTATGAGAATATAGATAAGATCAATGAAGAACACTCCCCATTAATGGGGCTCGAATGGTTTGAACCTTTTGATTATGGATCAAAGTGAAGTGAAATGGAATGCCCCCAGCCACAGTTGGGTCAAAATAAATTTTGATGGTGCCTATAAAGGCAATACAGGACCTAGCGGAGCAGGTTGTATAGCATGCAACCACTAGGGGATGGTCCTTTGATCAAAATCCCCCTAAGAAACACGAAAACAATGAGGTCGAGTGCCCCTAGGAAACACGAAAAACAATGAGGTTGAGTTCAGGGCAGCCTAGCTAGGGGTAAAACTTGGATTGGAATTGAGAATAAGTAAGCTGCATCTTGAAGGGGATTCATTGAGAAGAGTCAACACCATCAAACATTGATCGATCCCGAAATGGAAGTTTCAAAAATAGGTAGATGTCATTTGGACATTAATCTGGAACTCCGAGGACTTCCAAATAACTCACATCTACAAAGAAGGGAATGACAAGGCCAATGAGTTGGCCAAGACCACCTCAAACGCTAACATATAATGCTTGAATCATTGGGTGATGTCACATAATGGAATTCAAAAAGGCAGATATCGTTTGCTTGTGGGAATAGAATTTGCATACGAGGAAATGATGACTCTAATTATGATTGGATATTGCAGGCGTTGCCACTTTCTCCTTAAAACACATGCGAAAGGAGATTTTTCGAGAAGGCATACAATTACCATCATTTTTGGTGTGGGAAGTAAACTTTGTTGTGTGAAAGATTGGCCTCACACTAACGGTATTAAATATGGGCATGTTGAGTATGTACGCCTTGATTGCAGGAATGTCAAGGCAGTAATTCTTGTTTTTTAGCAAGGTTAAAAGGAGGAGAGATTTCCTTGGATAGTTAGCTCATTGCAATCACTTAGTGGCGTTGTTTAGTGTGGTTTTGTTTCTACTAGGGTGGCTGAGATGGATACACCTGTGACTTTTGAGAAGTAGATGTTAGATAGCCTTCCTAGGTGAATACTCGAAGAAAAGACAGAGGATATTTAAAACCAGCCATTGTCTGGTTATGCATGCTATAAGAATGGTGTTAGGGATGGAATATTTGTGGTCTGACCACCGTTTCAACATGAATTCAAATGTAGCTTCAATGTTTGTCACCTCTATCCTAGACGTATGGGAGAACAAGGATATGGTGAAGAAGCTCTGCAAAAAACTTATCAAGGGCAACCTGCTAGGAGAACTCAACAATGTCTTGGAGAATATAGATGAAAATCTAGGAATTCCGCTTCCTAAATATTTCTATGTAGTTAAAAGGCGGGGAAAAGGGGTGAATTGATATCCTATAGTGCACTACCCAAATCCGGAGATCATTTTGGGCAAGAGGAGGATGGTTAGTCGTAGTGTTTCATTCCTAAAGTTGATGTTGGGGTTCGAAGGGGAAGAATGGGACAGTTGGCTGCAAAAATATATTCGAGATGAGGGATTCATGGGGTTCCATAAGGAGGGCTCGAAGATGGAGTTTGACAATGAGGAGGAAGCGGTCCCTGAGAAAAGGAGCAGAAAGCAAATGTTGGATGAGGAGATTTCTTCAAAATCGACTGAGGATTTGGAGGGTCATGCAGCCTGTGGACATGTATGTGAGTACAAAGCTTGTTTGAATTCTCGCAAATGCTAGGAAAAATATTTATGTCTCTGTATCGTGGGTGGAATGGGGTTTTAGTATAGATCTACATTACCAGATTCGCTCCTGGACCTGGGAATTCCCAGTTCGATTCGGTCCAAAGTCCAGTCCTTATTAGATTTGGTCAAAAGTCTGCCACAGAGACCGGAATTTGTCGGGAATTCTCGCAGAGGAACTCGGGCTGAATTTTGACAAATTTTGGGCAACTTTGGTTTCCAATAGAGGAACAACGAATTTGGTCCAAAAACACCTTTTGTTGACTTTTTCAAAAAGTTGTTTTTGCCAAATTAGGTCTATTTGACCCTCCAACCCTAAAAGTGACCACTAAAAAGACCAAAAAGGTTGTTTTATATGTTATTGGACTAAAACATTAATATATATGGTGGTGTATTTTGCTATGTTGCTTTAATATTAGCATAGTGGTGTATGAACTTATTTGTTGTTTCATATATACATATACATACATACATATTTATATATTGTTGATGTTTATAGCTTCGATAAGATAAAATGATCATAATACTATGAGAAAATAAATAATTGATATATTAATATATATATGATAATAATGGCCATTACTAATATATATATATTAATATACATATTTAATATTATCTCCTTATAATATTGAATTAAATAAACATCATTGAATTGATAATATTGTTATTCAGATAAAACAATATGAAATAATATTATTCTACATTATATATGCATATTAATATATATAATAATAATGATATTATTATATATATAATGTATAATGTATATTAGAGTTGATAAAATAAACAATATTAATCTTATACCGATTGATATCAATTTAATGAAACCACTTAATATATATTACAAATACCGATTTGTATCGGTTATTTATATCATGTTTCAATACCAATTTATCGGTCTTAATGTTGCACACATAATAGTGTTATGTGTTGCACACATAATAAACTGTGTTCATGTGCGATAAGTAATATTAATATGTGGGCAATACCGATTAATGTTATCGGTTTCTTAATGTGAGTTGTCGGGTTAAATTGTTATTAACTTACGGTAATTATAACCGATGAATGTAATAAGGACATAACATTATAGAGTCATGTCTCCCCTTGAGACATGACTCTATAATGGCATGTCTCATACATACATATATATAGTCTTTAGTTGTTTGATAAGAGACAAGCTTTTACAGTATTTTTGAATGCAAATCTCATTCATACAATATAATATTAAATATTAATATATTCATATATCTATTACTATATAAGTAATATATATATATATATATATATATATATTGAATTTATAAAATTAAAAGCCATATATTTTGATCTAAAATTTAACACACACACACGCACACACATATATATATATATTAAAAAAAACATATATTCTTGTACAGACGAGCCCAAAACGAATCCGAACCCAACCCCAAAAATTTTTGAATGAATCTCGAACCCGAATCTGAATTGGCAACTTAGGGATAGATTAATAGTAATGCTCCAGTTTGAAGGAGCTTGTACTAGGTTTCATATGCTCCATTTTGTATTCAAGAGCTCAACAATTAACACTAATCAAGGAAATGTGTAAGGGGTCACTTTAGTTTTTTGTAATGTGTGACAAGGTCT
>MU223916.1:56642-86706 GCA_018584345.1 Thuja plicata | reverse complement strand
AGAGGATGCTTGAAGTGCATGAGGCTCTCCAATTGATGGTGGTGAATCCAGAGTGGACCCGATGGTCCAATTCTAGCTCCTCTGAAGGAAAATCGGTGAAGCAAAAGATCCTTGATGACAATTGGTGATCCACAATAAAGTAAGTTGCTGATTTTATTTAAAAATTAAAATTAAATGTTAGTCTTTTGCTTGCTGATTTTCATATTAAATTAAAATTTTTGATTTTAATTTTTGTTTGCATCTTGTAGATATCTTTGTTGTCGTCTCACCTATCGTAGAGGTCATTAGATATGCCGATATTGACTCTCATAGTCTTGGAGAGATATATGAGACATTTGACAGTATGTTGGGGAGGATAAAGAAAACAATTGCAGCGAAGGATCCTACTTTGGGGTTTTATGAGCAGCATATTAGGCCTATTGTGACGCGGAGGTGGAACATAATGAATACCCCACTTCATATGGCAGCCTACGCTCTAAATCCCAAATGGTATGCAGAATTGGATGGAAGGGTCCTCCCATGTGATGATCCTAGGGTATTAGATGGTTTCGCACAAGCCATTGATAAGATGTATCCAGGGCAAGATGCCTCCATTCTTCGCACACAATTCCTTGACTTCACACAACTTCGTGGCCCAAACTTGAGTAAACCACAGGCGAGGTTGGATAAAGTGATTTTGGCACAGAGGGATCTTATTGGATGGTGGACGTGGCATGGGAGGGATACACCAGAGTTGAAAGTGCTTGCCTCTCGCTTCCTTGCACAAGTTGCTAGTTCCTCAGTTGCAAAGAGGAATTGGTCTACATATGGCTTTATCCACTCCCTCAAGAGGAATAAACTTACCTCTAGACGAGGGAAGAAGCTAGTGGCTGTGCATAGTGCTCTTCGACTTCAGGATCGTCAAACTCCAGAGTATAGGTAGACTCCAGCTTTACGGTGGGATGTTGATACTGAAGATGCGGCCCAGATTGACGAGGATGAGACAACACAGGGATCGGTTGGGGTTCCATTGGATGAGAGTACATTTCCAGTGCAGCATGATAGTGGCAGTGACTCAGAAGACTCTGATTTTGATGCCATGTTGGCAGTAGAAGGATAGGAGCAGCAGTGTGCTTCATTTTTTCTATATTTTGATATTTATGTTGAACTGTGAACATGATGATCAAACTTTATGGCAGCACCTAAGCCATTGGGCATTTTTAGTTTTACTTTTCTTAGTTTCTATGTTAAACTTATATTTTTGTTAGCATATGCAAATTGACAATCCGACAATGAATTGAAATGGCATTGAAATGTTACTATTTACTTTGAGTATTTACTAAATGGCATTGAAATGTTGTATGTTAAGGTTATATGATGTTTAAATGGCATGCATTGTCCATATTTTCATATGAATGTAATGTATACTTGCAAATTTCCTTATATATTTGAAAATTTCCCCATATTTACATAGCTGTCCCCTTTGCCGTCCCTTGTTGTCCCCAAAATCGGCAAAAAAATTTGCCACCTCGGAAACCCGTCCCCCCGTCCCCTGTCGTCCCCGTCCTGGAAACTTGGGGTAACACTAGAGAAAACTTGTCTTGAATCACAAACCTAGCAAATTTCCAATACCTTTGTTAAGCTGTTCAAATTAACAACTTGTTATATAAAATAACATAACAAAAGGTGAATTACGAATTAGACTCCATGATCATTCAACCATTGCTTGAGGACAAGCAATTTTTGGGAAGGGCAGACTGACATGCTCCGCCATGAAGGCATGGCTTATACAAACAAATCACAGCTCATTTAATACTAAACCTAGGCGATGAAATGGGTAAACAGCAATTAATGGATAAACGGTGATTAAAGCACCTAAAGCAGTGATTAATAATTAAATAAGACAGCAACTTCCAAAAGTTGTCCCTCTTCAAAGAGACATGGAGATATAAAGATAGAAGAATTTGCTTGAAGAAAGGCATGGAACCAAGAAGCATAAACAATCATCTAAAGAGCGGTGATCAGCATCCAAAGCAGGAAACAGCATTAAGCAGATTGCCTAAATTGCAACAGCAGACTGAAAGCATATAACCTGCAATAACCTTATATTCTAGAATTATAGTACTATGAAATAGTACAATCAAGAATTGTTGTGTGATAATATGAAATGCATATACTAAATCATTAAGCTATCTATAACCGGCAAGCAAACATGTGGAGAAGAGAAGGAAATGCAAGGAAGGGGAGCAGATATGAGATCACCATCTAAGTGGACCACCCTATGATGAATGTTGAATGTACCTGCCACTAGGGGCCAAGAGAACTGTAAGTGTCCGCTCTTGGGCTTAGATAGAAGGATTTCCAAGCAAATGCAAGGAAGGGGAGCAGATATGAGATCACCATCTAAGTGAGAAAATGCAAGGAAGGGGAGCAGATATGAGATCACCATCTAAGTGGACCACCCCATTATGGATGCCGAATGTACCTGCCACTTGGGGCCAAGAGAACTGTAAGTGTCTGTTCTTGGGCTTAGATAGAAGGATTTCTGAGCACCCTATTGTGATTTCCTTTCCAACCTCTACAATGGTTGATTGTTGGAGAAATCACAAATCACAAGAGGATGAATAAGGAGACATGAATAGGCAGGGCACATACAAGCACCCCACTTGGCAGACCACCCCATGCTAGATGTCCAATGTGCCTACCACTTGGGGCCAAGAGGGTACTTGTCTGGGGCTTAGTGCGAGGATTGCTTCGGGCCTACCTATCATGCTCCCTCTTTCAAAACCCTATTTAGATTGAATACTATATGTGAATATAGATGTGACATGAACTATCTAATGAATTACGATGATTGTATATTTGTATTCATATGTGTGATTACTAACCCTAACTAGAAATTATTGATCTTATAAATTACATTTCACGTATGATCTAACACGGTTGCAAGATCTCAACCAGATTTATCTTGATAAAAATGTTTTACTGGTAAAGGTATGACTCTAACTAAATCATATTCTTAATTTTTTTAATTGCACTTGTGAGTCTAGAGCAACATTGTGATTCTAGGGAATAATGACAGACTAGAGGAATTCGATGCATGCATCTTATTGATCGAATAATACATATTATGCAATAATTATACAACAGTGAAGACAAACTACTTCCCTACAAATCTGCTAAAGAAACTGACAGCTAACTGCTGAATATTGACAACGAACTGGAAATGATAGACAATACACTGAAGATATTTGAAACCAAACAGAACACCTCCAGCTGTTATTGACACCTAGTCACATCTAATGATAGGTCAATAACATAAGTTTAATTCTGTTGTAAGTTACCCCTTAAGAATAATAGAAAGTTGATTGACTTCTAACATATCTCTATATTACAAACTTAATTTTGCCCAATGACTTAGTGAATACATCAGTAATATTATAATGAATCTCTATGAATAAAAGCTACATCGTGCAATGCGGACAAATTGTAAGATACTTTAGTCTTTAATGTATTTGAGGAAAATCATTCACAAATTTTCATATGGGTTTAAATTCTAGTGATGAAGAATACCTATGCAATTCCACCCAAGTTAATATTTCTGCTCTGAATAAATTTTAATATTTGGGGATATACCAGTTTATCTACAACTCATTGGTTTCAAACTCAATATTTTTTCATATACATATATAGTTATACAAAATATATATATACAAGGAAACTAATTTCAAATTCTAGAATCAAGTCAATAATATAGGCCTAGGTATAAAATTACCATATGTAACGAAGTTTTTCTCAATTAACTCTTGCATGTACAAATTGTAGATAAGCAAAATTCTACACATCAAACTTATAATTAAACAGTGTGCATACATTATAATCATATTGGGAATATAAGGAGAGAGGAGCTCAGCTTTGATATTGAGGTTCCCATGTCGTGCACTTTACTAATTTAAGTTGGGTAGAGAAGTATGAACAAGTTCCGAAAACTATCAGGCAGAATGCACACGCCAGGTCCGCCTGTAACATACATCCAATATTTTAAATTGGGTCAAATTGTGAATGGTTGAAACATTCCTCACCGCATGCTAGTAAAAAATGTGTAACTTGCAACGAATATTTGCATTTAAGAGGTCGCATAAATCATTTCGTTTATTGTAGCTCAAGAATCTAGTAGCTCTGAACCCTAATATTTTTAGATCTACTTTTCGTTTATTGTGAATAGATTGAAGCCACAGCTGTAGAGAGATTGGTTTTGATTCAACCTCATTTTGAAAAGAATTTTACTATGATAGGGTTATGTAATATTTTTCCTTGCAAATTCTGCCAATTTTTGTTTATACTTTATATTGCCATTGTTGACAGCAGGAGACTGTTTCTACAGAATCTTGGGGTAAGTCGAGCTAGCCATGATCTCAGCCATATCATTTTTTATTGTGTTTTATTTCGATTTAAAGCAATCATGTTGTTGTATGCTAGAAGAAAGCATTGATTCTATGGTTTAAAATTTTTGTTTATTTTGTTCTATGGTTTAAATTTTTTGTTTATTTTGTTTCTCTTGTTCTGGAGGTTACTTTTGTGACAAATTTCAGCACAAATTATAAGTATTGGATGCTTACCAGCTACTACTGATGACATGATTGCAATGGCTGCAAAAGCTATCTTCACTCATAGTCAATGCCCTGACGCTGAGAGAAGGGCTTCGCAACTAGACGAGCTTTGTACTTATTCAAAGTACCATCAGACTTGTACTTAATTTTGTAGACCCACTTGCAGCCAATGGGTTTCTTCCCTCGTGGAAGATCAGAAAGGACCTAGGTGTGACTCTTCAGCAGGTTCTGGTGTTCAGAATTCATGGCTGTTCCCACTCAGGAATGCCTTTAGCCTCAAGGCGTGTAAACTGTTTGACAAAATGCCCATAAGAAATGTAGGCTCATGGAATGCAACGATTGCAGAAATGCACAATAGATTTTCTGGAAGAATTTTAGAACTACCAGCAAATGCAACATGGCAGGCGTAATGCCTAATACAACACCATTGACGGTAACCTCCACTTGTGCCAACACAACACCCTCCAGCTTTTTTCCCCCATCACGTCTTCCCCTGTCTCGATAAAAACTTGCCAGGCATCTAACTGCAGACCAAGTGCCCCTCTATTCGATTAGCCTAGGGCCTTCTGGAAGCAAATCCCTCATGGCCAAACAACACCTGTATTGTTGCATGATGATTTTTCCCAACCTCCTCGATCTGGTTGCTGGAATAATATGGGAATAAATTTTCTTTAACTCCTGCACTAGTCCGCATCGTTATTTTTTTAATATCCCCTCCATTTAGTTTTTTCTCCTTTTAAAAAATTTAGTTAGTATAGGTATACTTCTAGTTCTTCACAATTGATATTGTTAAATGTTTGTAAGTTCATTGTGCTATCTTAAGCCAGAAATAATTAATATCTAGATTTATAATATCTAATAAGTCTCAAATAAATTTTAGGGATAAATCAAAGTTGTATAATTGTGAAGGAACTTATGTATTTATGAGATTTGAAGTTAAGATAAAGTAATATATTAGTTTGAAAATGATCTTGTTTTGTTTGTCGATAGATAAAATCTTTTCTTATATATAGATGAATTGTGTAAGAGAGCAATAAAGTACTACATATAAATTTTTTATGTTATAATTTAAATCTAGTCTTGTCACAATTTTGTAAGTTCATAATAGATAGTTTTTTGTTCTATTTTGAAAATCAATGTTTGGCTACATTGCGTCATTGAGCATACAATTTAGTAGAGACTAAGCATGACTCAATGACTAAAGTGACACTTCACATTATTTGATTTGTTCAAAAATGATACTATTATATCTTAAATAAATTAAATTTTGATTCAAAAATTAGATGGTCGACATCTTAGTGAAAACTCCTTTTGGAGCCTATAAATTTTACTTTAGAATAATAGCAAAGAACCACAATTCAAGGAACTTAATAAGTTGCATCTTGAAAATTTTGACATCTGGTGGAAACAAAGACATCATAGAATATGAGTTCATAGAAATTATGAGTTTTGCATTTGTATTTTACTGATATTTATGTCATCTGGTATTTGTTAATTTTTTTTACAATCGATAGATTTTGCGGAATTTCGTCAAAAACCAAGTGATTGTCAATTTTTCACAAACGAATACTTGATAGACAACTAAAAATGAGCACTTTTCAACCACAAAAGTCTTGTTGAAAAATTTAGCCATTCTCTATCAAATATTGTCATTTGAATTTGTTGCACTCTTTCTCTTCAATAGACCATATCTTTCACCTTTCAACTCCATTTTTCAAAAGTGAAAAGGTTGTGATATTGCTATTAGGCTTCAACTGTGTAGCTTTTTGAGTCAAACTCATTGACCCATGTTTCATGAGTAGTGGTTCACACGAACCCATCTCTCATGAGAATGAATGGAACACTTAGCACTCATTGCATCTAGGTGATGCTCACATAGGTGAAGCATCGAGACTTCCTGGGAGGTCACCCATCCCAGTACTACTCCAACCTGAGAGTGCTTAACTACAAAGTTTCCTCCATGGTTAAACTCGCTCTGCTTGCAACCCCATTTGCAATGAGTGCTAAGTGTTTCATTCATTCTCATGAGAGATGGGTTCATATAAACCATTACTCATGAAACATGGGTCAATGAGTTTGACTCAAAAAAACTACAGACTTGAATCCTGATAGCAATATCACAATTTGACTTGTTGTGGAAAATATATCCTACTTATCAAGTGAAAAGGTGTTAGAAAGGTATTGAAGAGTAATACAAAGTTTCAAGGTTATTTTTTTAGATTTAGAATTATATTTATTTTGTATCAAAATTTATAATTTTGGTCATTGGAGGCCTAGAAAGCATTGTAACCTAATATGCACTAATTATAAAATGTTAATCTCATAATATTTGGGGTGTATTTTTCAGAGTAGTGAAAAGGGGGTTGTCTTGTGTGTCTTCTTTTATGCACATTTTTTCTTCTTTGTAATCTTATGACTAAATGGAGAGTGGAATACCTTGGAAATTCTCTTTGGTATGTAGGATGAGCTAAGAGGTTATCAATTGGAGAATGAATTCATACAAATGAGTCCAACCAATTTTGACACTATATAAGACTTCTTCATAGAACTCAAATCTATAATATTGAAATTGGGATAGTGTGGAATTAGTAAAAATGATAAGCAACTAATCTTGAGCATTCTTTCTAATCTTGGTCCAAAGTATTCATTTTTTTGTTTCTACGTTCTATGCTATCAAATGTGTCCTAGGTTCCACATATAAAATGTCTTCTCTAGATGAATTTTTTGTAGAAATCACTATGGAGAAGAATAAATTGGCTCTAATGGGTACAATTGAACCCTCTAAGTCACACACCTTGTAAATAAAGGCACAAAAGAATAGAAATCATATAGAAAACAAGATAAGAAACAAAGGAACCAAGGATAGAAGAAGAGAGATTAGAAATTTGGTACTTCAAAAGTAGATAATGACACCTCTTCAACAAAAGTTAAACAACCCAAGAAGGAGAATGTAATAGGTGAAACAAAAATGGGTCCCCAATGGTTGTAGGTAAAGCAAATAACCACTCTAGACTATATCAATTTTCTCACTTTGTTATTGACTCTCCTTGAACACACTTACTTACTTGAATGCAAATGAGGTGAGTTGTTTATGGAATCAATTATTTGGCCACTTGAACTACCGTTACTTGAAAAATCTTAGTCAAAAAGACATGGTTTCAAGGTTGCCTTCGATTCAATTTTTTGATAGAATTTTCCAAGGATTCATTATTGGTAAGCATCCTAAGGAGAAACTTGATAAAGGAAGAGCACTAAGAGATACACAACTATTGGAGTTGGTAAATAGTGAGTTGGTGGGACTATTTCCACAACCACCTTTTAGTGAGGCTAGATACGTCTTGGAATTTATTGACAAATTTTCCAAATACACAGATTTACTTTATCAAACAAAAGACTAAGATTTTGGAGAATTTTCCAAAACTAGCTTTCAATCATCTTGCTAATGGATTATAGAGTGAGATCCGAAACTTTGATAAAAAAAATCACACAATCTAATCCATAAATTCAGCACCAAAAAATTATGGACTGTGGAAACCTGATATCATTAATTTTCTAACTTTCAAATCTTTTGCAAAGAAACAATCTAGAAAATTCATCAAGATTCTATATACAAATAATGGGGGTGAGTATGTTAACAAACAATTTGAATTTTTGTGCTTTAGAAGGTATCAACATTCAACACGTAGTTTGATATAGTGCTCAATAGAAAGGTGTTGTGAAATGTAAGAACGTGTCTTTGAAGAAGATGGAAATTTGTATGATTCACTCCAAATTTTTGGCACCTCGGTACCAGGAAAAGGTCATCAATTATATAAGTATTACATCCAAAATTGAGTTCCTCACAAAGTTTTGAAGGAGGTAACTCATTTTCAAGCTTGTATTCGTTAAAAAACCATAGTTAAGCACTTCTAAGTGTTTAATTCTCTTGCATTGGATTGAATTCCAACTGAGAAATGCAAGGGTGTGGATTTGCAGAGCAACCTTGCATATTTGTTAGGTATCCAGATTATGTCAAAGGCTTTATAATTCTCCATACAACTAGTCATGAGTGTTTCATTAAGAGAAGTATTAATTTGGAGTAGGATCCTAGTTCTTCTCATGTCACTTCTCCATCTACCATCACATTGGAGACTTTGCATGATAATGAAAGTTCTTTAGAGTATCATAATCTAACGAACTATAACTGATTGAATGTTTGAAGATGACAAGTTGATGATCACCGAGAAGCAAAAATCTAAATGCAAGACATTAAATCAGTTAATATATTGTATTGTCATTGATGTGAACTTGATATACTCTGATTGGTCAAATTCATATTGTCAAAAACTTCAAAGAACCAAAGAAATAAATGTTATGTTATAAGTAATGCATAAAAGTTCAGTATACACCAAGTGACAGCAAACACCGATGGACAGTCCACTCCGACAGATAGAGAACCCCGAGAAGAGTCACAATGTAAACCAAGAAAGATACCCAAGCAAGCATTACCGATCGGAACCAAAGTGATACCCGAGAAGAACTGAAAGTCACAGTGTTGCCCGACGGACAGACCCGAGAAGAACTGAAAGTCACAATGTTGCCCAATGGACAGACAACCTCGATGGACAGAGATTCCTGAGGACAACTAAAGTCTAGACCAAAGAAACAAGGAGTTAAACACCAATCAGAACTAAAGTTTAGAAACAAAAAAGGCTTAGCTGATAGGAGCTAATTATAGAGTTAACTATTTGATTATATTGTTTTCATCGACCAGTTAATAGGTAAAGATAAGCTAGAGATTTAAAGCTAGTTTTATTCCAGTTATCAAGAAGAAATCTACGGGATAAAACTAAAGCAAGCTTTAAAGCAATAATGGCAAGATTTGCGGATCACGTCAAGAACAAGAAAGACAAGGACCTAGAAATGGTGAAATCATGTCTATAAAAGAGACAAGCTAATTCATAACAAATGGGGGAAGAATATAAGAGAATGCTGAAGAGAATTCTGGTGAAGATAGAAGTCTTCATACATACCTAATCATACAAGCTAAAGAACAGAGCTAAAGTTTTCTGCAGACACCGAGCAACAGAGAAGAAACAACATTCACCGAGAAAAAAGAAGTGGAGCAAAGGAACAAAAGAGAAACATTGATCAGAAAGGTATTATGAGCTTACAATAGATCTGAACATCTGCAAAGTTTAGTTGAATTTATGAACAGATCATATATTGTTTCAGTTTAACCATTGGATCAGAAAGTCTCTTAACCGAGCAGGATCTAATCATCCTTTATATATTGAGATACATCCCAAGGAGTATCAAAAGGTTTTTCATGATGACAAGCATAGTGAATGCAGAGGTCAAGTGATTAACTGTTAGTGATAAATCCTCTAACAAAGTCGCACTTAACAATGTGTTTGTAACCTTTAATAGGGTTGTCTCTTCACCAAGCTCACTTCAGAAGAGTGAAAATTTGGGGTTACTGGTCCTAAGTGGTTTTTCCCTTAACAGGTTTCCACATTAAAAATCCATGTTTCAAATGTGTATATGGTTCATTTCTTTAATGTTTTTCTTTACACATTACTAAAGCAGGATTGATCGATAAACACTAAGTTATTTACTATATTTCGGTAAAGGATAAGACTACTATTCGGTAAATCTTAAGAAAAATGATTAACAGTGAACTCCGAGCAGTAGATATTTGATAAGATTTTTTAAAGGCATTCATCTTTTAGGACTGAAGATAACTAGAGGTTTTATATTTGAGATATAAAGTTTTGGTTGGTTTATTGGATTAATTTTTGAGGCCACTGATTCACCCCCCACCCCCGCCCCTCAGTTATTCTAACAATTGGTATCAGAGCTTTGTGGGCTTAGAAGGAAGGTTTCAAGACCTAAGCTAAAGATCACAAGATGAGTAAGAGGGATGTGCCTAAGTTGAACAAGGGCAACTTTGCATCATGGCAAAGCATGATAAGAATCCACCTATTAGGTATTGGAAATTATGTTACTCAATACTTGGATACTTAATATGTGTTTCCTACTAGACCTCATACACTTGATCAATTGAGATAAAAGCATGAACACAATTATATGATTATAGAACTTGCTTCCTCACGCTCTGATGCTACATTTGAAGATGTCAAATCATGCACCACTGCAAAGAAAATGTGGGACAAATTGAAGCTATTACATGGAGGAGATACAAATGTGCTAAGAGCTAAGGCAGAAAGCCTAAGAGGAAAATTTGATGACCTAAGAATGAAAGAAGGAGAAAACATCACTCAGTACAGTGACAGAATCAAAGAGGTTGTAAATGCTATCCGAGGAGTAGGAGGTGTACTTGAAGAAGAAATAGTGGTAAGTAAAATTCTTAGAACCTTGTTGCATGTTTATGCTATTAGAGTATCTTCTATACAAGAAATGAGAACAGTAGCAAATAACAATGTTACTCTAGATAGTCTAATTGGTAGACTTATTTCATTTGAGATGAATAACTTTGACAATAGTGTCTTACCAACTATTGAGTCTGCATTCAAATCTTCTTTGAAAATAAGTAAATCAAGCCATAAACACACTATGAGAAATGATAGTGATGACCAAGAACTTGATGAGATTGAAGCACTAATGGCTAGAAGATTACAGAGAGGCAAAGGTAGATACAAAGGTAAACTACCACCTGTATGTTTTAATTGTAAAGAGATTGGACACTTTGTTGCTAGATGTCCTAACAAAAAAAAAGATGACAGAACTAATGACAGAACTTATGAAAAGAAGTTTGATAGAGGTGATGACCGAGATTACCGAAGCAACTGACAATATGACAGAAGAGATAACCGAGACTAAAAGGACAAAGGAAAGAAAGCTTGTTACCTGGCTGAGAAAAAATCTAGAAATATTGACACTGAATCTGATGAAGATATTGAGGTGGTACTTGTTGCTATGAAGGATGATTCAAACAAAGAAGAAAGGTATGTTGAGACTGCACTCATATCTAAGGTTAGTAAAAATGATGTCTGGATTATTGATAGTGGTTGTATTCACCACATGACTGGAGACAAAGAAAATTTTGAAACTTTTGAAAACTATAATAGTGGATCAGTAAGAATGTGTAATGACTCACCTTGTCCGGTTGAAGGTAAAGGAACCATAATGTTAAATAATCTGATCAGATGTGAAAATGCATACTGGGTAAAAGGACTTAACTATAACCTATTGAGTGTTTCACAACTGAATAACATAGGTCACCGAGTTGCATTTGAGAACAAAAAGGCAAACATCTTTAATGAACCAGGAAGGTTGATCGGAACTGGTGAACAGACAAAAGGTAACCTATTCTATCTTAATGATATTAACATCACTTGTTTAATGGATAGAAACAAATACATATGGTTATGGCATAAAAGCTTATGTCATGTGAATTTTGACAACATGATTAGGATAAGAAATAAAAGGAAAGTAAGAGGCTTACCGAGCATGTCAAAGCCCGACCATGTCATGTGTAAGAATTGTCACAAAGGTAAAATGACAAAGTCTAGTTTCAAGAGAAAAACCTACACATCTAATGTTATTCTAAAATTAGTCCACACTGATCTATGTGGACCCATGAGAACAAAGAGCTACTATGGTGATAGATACTTCATTAGCTTTGTTGATGATTATTCTAGAATGATGACTGTTATGTTCCTAAAAGAAAAATCAGAAGCATTCAAGATGTTTAAATGGTATAAAGCTATAGTGGAAAAACAAAGTAGAAATGAACTTAAATGTCTAAGGTCAGATAGAGGAGGAGAATTTATTTTTGATGAATTCACTAACTTTTGTAATGAGCATGGAATTCAAAGACAAGTTTCTGCACTGAGAACACCAAAGCAAAATGGGAATACTGAAAGAAGGAACAAATCCATTGTTGATTGTGACAAAACACTAATGATTGAGAAAGGCATCACACAAATATTCAAGAGAGAAGTTGTTAATACTGTTGTCTACACATTGAACAAATTTCAATTGAAGAAAGACACCTTATGAGCTATGGTATGGATACACACCCAATGTAAGTTACTTCAAAAATTTTGGTAATCAATGTTATATTTTGAAAGATGATAGAAATGTAAAGCTTGACTTCAAAGGCGGGCAAGGAATATTTCTAGGGTATTCTACCAAGAGCAAGGCTTACAAATGTCTTAACAAATCCTCTAACAAAATCATTGAAAGTGCAAATGTCAAAGTAGATGAATTTGCTGAGAAAATGATGAGAAAGCATAAAGGAACTAGAAGACTACAAAATTTTTGTCTACAGTGAAGAACCTGACACTCTGCCCGAGCAACAGTGTATCACTCCCGAGCGACAGAACAATGCACCTAAGCATCAGGCTGCAAACATCAAAAATCAGGAAATTGCTCACAATGATATAACGAGCGATGGAGATCAGAATGATGAAAAAAGAGGTGAACTGATACTTTCCAAGTATGTCAAAAGACACCATCCATAGAAACAGATTATAGGAGACAAGAAGGCTAGAATGAGAACAAGAAGTAAGTCACTAAACACTAGATGTTTAATTTGTGATTTTGAACCTAAATCTGTCAATACTGCACTTGAAAATGAAGAATGGGTCAGTGTTATGAATGAAGAGATAGATCATATTGAGAAGAACAAAACATGGACACTAGTACCGAGACTAGATGAAAAAAATGTCATCGGTACCAAATGGATATTCAGAAATAAGCTGAATGAGAATGGAGAAGTCACAAGGAACAAAGCAAGATTAGTATGCAAAGGGTATGCACAAGAAGAAGGTATTGACTATGGAGAAACCTTTGCACCCATTGCTAGACTAGAAGGAGTCAGAATTATACTTTCTTATGTTGCATTCAAAGGATTCAAGGTATACCAAATGGATGTCAAATTTGCATTCCTAAATGGAATACTAGAAGAAGAGGTATACATTGAACAACCAGGAGGGTTTGTTGATCCTAACAAGAGAAACATGGTTTGTATACTACACAAAGCCTTGTATGGATTGAAAGAAGCACTAAGAGCATGATATGAAAGAATTCACTCCTATCTCATTAGTAATGGATTTGTTAGAACAAGTGAAAATAGTAATCTGTATTTAAAAGAAGATATTGATGATAACATTTTGATTTCTGATATCATATTTGGAGGTAATGATATGTTATGAAAATCATTTGCTAATGAAACAAGAAAAGAGTATGAGATGTCAATGTTTGGGGAGATCAAATTATTTCTTGGTCTACTGATTCTTCAATGGGATGCAAGCATCTACATCACACAATCTAAATACATCAAGGAAGTGTCAAAGATATTCAAGATGGAAGATTCCAAACCAGTTGGAGCACCTATGGCAACCAGATGCAAGTTGACAAAGGAAGAGAAGTCAACTGAGGTAAATTAGACCTTGTATAGATCAATTATTGGCAAACTAATGTATGGTGTTCATACTAGACCAAATATAACACATGTAGTTGGAATAGTTGCAAGATTCTCTGCTAATCCCAAGGAATCACACATGACTATTGTCAAAAGAATACAAGTGCAATAAACATCTATTGTGATAATACAAGTGCAATAAACATCTCAAAGAACCCATCCATGCATGCTAAGACAAAGTATATTGCTATCAAGTATCATTACTTAAGAGAACAACTGCAAGAGAAAGAGGTGATACTATAATTTGTTTAATCCAAGGAATAATTAGTAGACATATTTGCCAAGCCATTGCCTAAAGATACATTTGAGTACCTGAGAAAGAGACTAGGGGTCTGACCCTTGTCTATTGGTCACTAAGCTGACTAGGAGGCTGCGTCAGCCTACACATTATCAGAAGATCAATCATGTTGATGCAAGAAAAGAGATGGACTGCAAAGATTTATCAGTACATAGAAAGGTACTTATTTGCACCGAACACCAGAGATATTGTTGGCTAGTACAGAGCTATGTTGCTGATGGAGAGGAAATTCAAGGAATATATATTTAGAAAGGGAGAAAAGAGTTTTGGCATTAATGTTAAAGGGAGAGAGATATTCAATGATATATATTGTTGTTAAGGGAAAAGAGATATGAAATATCCATCAAGGAGAGGAACAGACAAAGGGAGAGAAAACATTAGAGAAAGATTCAAAGAAACATCCATCTAAGGGAGAGAATTTGATAAATTAACACTGCATATCTATCCAGAAAAGGGAGAAGAAATTCTACAACAAAGGGAGAGACACAATCATAAGTTGCTACATCTATCCGGTAAAGGGAATGAAGAATGAATAAAGTACTTTGTAAGAATCAAATCTAAGCTAGAAGAGCTTACCGAGAGTCAGACATTTGTATTGGTTATAGAAAAATAAGTTTGGTAGAGATTGGTGAACTAAAACTGATGTATTTCATAATGTATTAGTAGTATTTAGTATGTTGCTATCAATGCCAAAGGGAGAGATTGATGAACTATAACTGATTTAATGTTTGAAGATGACAAGTTAATGATCACAGAGAAGTAGAAAGCTAAATGCAAGATATTAAATCAGTTAATGTATTGTATTGTCATTGATGTGAACTTGATATACTCTGATTGGTCAAATTCATATTGTCAAAGAATTCAAAGAACCAAAGAAATAAAGGTTATGTTATGAGTAATGCATAAAAGTTCAGTATACACCAAGTGACAACAAGCACCGACAGACAGTGCACACTAACAGATAGAGAACCCCGAGAAGAGTCACAATGTAAACTGAGAAAGATACCCGATCAAGCATTACCGAGCAGAACCAAAGTGATACCCGAGTAGAACTAAAATTCACGGTGTTTCCCGATGGATAGACAACCCTGATGGACAGAGATGTCTGAGGACAACTGAAGTCAAGACCGAATAAACAAGGATTTAAACACCGATTAGATCTGAAGTTTGAAAACAAAAAAAGACTTAGCTGGTAGGAGCTAATTATAGATTTAACTATTTGATTACATTGTTTTCATCGACCAGTTAATAGCTAAAGATAAGATAGAGATTTAAAGCTATTTTTATTCCAGTTGTCAAGAAGAAATCTACGGGCTAAAACTAAAGCAAGCTTTAAAGCAAGAATGGTGAGATTTGCATATCACGTCAAGAACAAGAAAGAAAAGGACCTAGAAATTGTGAAATCATGTCTATAAAAGAGACAATATAATTCATATCAAATGGGGGAAGAATATAAGAGAATGTTGAAGATAATTTTGGTGAAGATAGAAGTCTTCATACAAACCTGATCATACAAGCTAAAGAACAGAGCTAAAGTTTTTTGCAGACACCGAGCAACAAAGAAGAAACAACATTCACCGAGCAGAAAGAAGTGGAGCAAAGGAATAGAAGAGAAACATTGATCAGAAAGGTATTATGAGCTTACAATAGATTTAAAGATCTGCAAAGTTTAGTTGTATTTATGAATAGATCATATACTATTTCAGTTTAACCATTGGATCAGAAAGTTTCTTAACTGAGAAGGATCTAACCATCCTTTATATATTGAGATACATCCCAAGGAGTGTCAAAAGGTTTTTCATGTTGACAAGCATAGTGAATGCAGAGGTCAAGTGATTAACTGTTAGTGATAAATCCTCTAACAAGGTCGCACTTAACATTGTGTTTGTAACCTTTAACAGGGTTGGCTCTTCACTAAGCTCACTTCAGAAGAGTGAAAATTTTGGGTTACCATTCCCAAGTGGTTTTTCCCTTAACAGGGTTTCCACGTTAAAAATCCATGTGTCAAATGTGTATATGGTTCATTGCTTTAATGTTTTGCTTTACACATTACTAAAATAGGATTGATCGGTAAACACTAGGTTATTTACTGTATTTCAGTAAAGGCTAAGATTGCTATTCGGTAAAGCTTAAGAAAAAGGATTAACAGTGAACTCCGAGCAGTAGTTATTTGATAAGATTGTTTAAAGGTATTCATCTTGTAGGACTGAAGATAACCAGAGGTTGTATATTTGAGATATAAATTTTTGGTTGGTTTATTGGATTAATTTTTGAGGCCACTGATTCACCCCCCCCCCTCTTAGTTATTCTAACATAATCCTCTTATTTTTTATGAGGATTCTTCTTCCTCCACTTCAAATGATGATATTGATGATAAGGATTGGCATTCCTCTCTAATTCATGTTTTAAAGATTGTTGATTCTCCTCTAGACTCTCTAATTATAATACCTTTGTGGGATCTTCAAAAAATTTAGTTAGCCGGTGATCCATCAGATACTAGAAGAACAAGGTCAAATTTTCAAGAGGATCTACATCTTCTTGTTGATTCATATCTTGTTGAGAAACTTAAGATATCCCCGAGTGGGAAGTTGTATTGCAAGAAGAGCTCAATACCTTGGAAAGGAATCACATATGGGATCATGTTCCTCTTCCTAAGCGGGGGAAATTGATACAAGCGGAACTATCAAAATAAAATTGTAGTAGATGGGTCATTTGATAAACATAAGGCTTTCTTGGTAGCAAAAAGGTTCTTTCATATTCTTGAGATTGACCACTCTAAGACTTTTGCACCAATTTCTAAAATGAATTCCATTTAAATTGAGTTGTGCCCCATCATTGTAAAGTTCATTAGATTGATGTGAAGAGTTAATTTCTTCATAGTGACCTCTAGGAGGAGGTCTACATAGAGTAGTCACAAGGATTTGTTTATGATCACTCACTTTTCTATTGACTTCAAAGGCTCTTTATGGCCTCAAATATACTCATTGAGCTTGGTATGCCAATATGGACTCATTCCTTTTACTAGTTGGTTTTACTTGATCTCACTCTGATCCGAATATATACATTTTGCAATAGGATAACACTATCATCTTTCTAGTTCTCTATGTTGATAACTTTTTGATCAGAAGGAGTCACCCATGTACTTTAAAAATAGTGAAAACTAATCTATATGATATAATTTCAATGTTAGACTTGGGTTTTTTGTATTAATTATTGGGGATTGAGACTAATTAATCTTATTTAGGTATCTTCCTTAGACAACCCATGAATGCACTTGATATGCTCTATGAATTTCACTTGACTAGCCTTAAGCTTGCACCTGATCCATTTTTGTCAGGGGTCAATCTTGAGGCTAAGTGCATTTCAACCTTGGTTGATGACACTTTATATCAATAAATTTTTGGGAGTCTCATCTACTTGACTCATACAAGAATTGAAATTTCATATGTTGTGGATATAGTATCTTGATTCATGCAAGAGCCACATAAGTTGCATTGGAAAGTAGCTAAGAAAAACCTCCACTACATTAAGGGTACTCATAATTATGGAATTCAATATGCAATAAGCATGGATATTAACTTGTTGGGATATACAGATTATGATTGGGTGGATAATTTTCAATATGACAAGTATACTTTAGGATATCGCTTCTCACATGGTTCTAGTCTAGTTTATTGGTCGAACAAGAAGTTGTATGTAATTTCTCTTTCATCGATAGAGATTGAGTACTAAAGAAGTAGGAAATGCCACCAGCAAGGCCATTTGGATTCAAAATATTCTCTCTGAGTTCAAAATTCTACTAAGGGATCCTACCACCATTTATCTTGATAATCAGAGTGCAATAAAAACAAGTTCATAATGAGAGGATGAAACACATTGAGATCCCTATACAATATATTTAGGTTTTGATTCAGAGAGGCATAATTAATCTTAAGTATTGTTCTACATGAAAGGAAACTATAAACATCTTTACCCAACCCTTCGTTGAAATAAAGTTCTTTCATTTGTGATTTTTTCTTGTGGTAAGGCCAGTGTCTACTTAGGAGGTCTCTCTCTCTATGTGTGTGTGTGTGTGAGTAAACTTTAGTGGAATTTTTTTTCTCTATTTAGGGGGATATTCCTCTTATGGAGGGCTTCTTCTTTTGGTGGAGACCTTTATGTGCATAGGTATCTAAGATGGCCTCATTTGTTAGGACCCATCTTTTTAGCCACCTAAGCTACACTTAAGTGGACTATTAGTGTAGATTTTTTATTTTCCTAATGTCAGAGGTATTTTTTCCTACACATATTATTTAATATTTCCTATGTTATCAGGAGTGGTTAATATGAGGACACATAAAAAAACTTTATCTACATGTGCGACTCTCTCCCACACATGGTTAGTTGAGTTACACACCCTCTTTTGGCTTGTTGTGCCTCTTCTCATACACTTCTCATACTAGTTCTATTTGTCCTTATTTAATTAGGTCATGGGGTAGTTAGGTTTCTCATCCTATTTTGGATTTATGTGTCATCTTTCATAACTCCTCTCATGTCATGATATTTTTATCAAGATTTAATTGTGTAGTTTTCAAGTCAAACTCTTTGACCCGCAATAATATCGCAATTTTACTTTCTTTGGAAGATGTCTCCTACTTTTGAAGGATGATATGCAACATGTTTTGATATTCACCAAGTAGATAAAAACTCCCACCTTAAATTGGGTGGAGGAATTAATGTGCCTCTTAAATGTATATGTCTTTATTTTTCTAGACATACAAGAGTATCCTTTCACCTTCACTGATTCAATGATAGCCTTATGAGAGTATTAAGAGCATTCTATAATTTAATCTTGTCTTGTCTATATTTTAATCTCATTTTAGATTTGTCTTCATTCTTTTATTTTGATCTTTGACCATCTATCAAGTGGAGTCTCATGTGATCTATGACCGAAGTTTCTTGTTATCTACGACTGACATTAGGTTTTGGCTTGGTTCTTATTTCCTGATCTTCATCTAACATCTCCTATGTGTACAATCATTTTTTATCAAGGCATTATAGATTGATAGGATCCTAAGTATAGGGGATTTCACATCTTTCAACTTGGATTCGTCTAGCCTATTTGGTCGTTAGATAGAAAGACTTTGGCTTCTCCAAAATTTACCACATGTATGGGTGTAAATTCATACCCCACTAAAGTGGGTAAAAATATAGCATCGTAAATTTGGCAATTTCATGCAAGGTTTAGCATATATCTCAAAATTTGTGATTAAACTTATCTAATTGTGTTTGCCTCATGACTAAAAATATAACGTGGATCACTTTAGCTAGTGCCTAGACCTTTGATTAGCCTGATTGTGTTGGAGACTAGCACCCAATCCTAGTATCCTCCAATTGAGGTTTAAATTCAAATATTTGAAAGTCAATGTATAACCCTTAATGATTCTATTCCATTATTGATATCTCCTTAAAAATTGCAAACAAAAAGGTGTAAGTCACATATGAATATGACTCTCTTTCCCACTCAAAATTATGGATCTCCAACAATCTTGAGGAAAGTCAATTCAAGTGAGAAATCTTATGTATATAGTTCAAGTCATTTATCGTAAGGTTACAAACCTATACCAAAGAAGAAAATATGAAGATCAATATCATGCATAGTATTTTAAGTGGACATCTTGTTGCATTAACAACTTGCAAATCTCCATCATCTTGTATAAGATCCAATTTATAATTTTTTTAATGAGGAAATCGTTATCGTTTTGTTCTATTCATTTACCTCTATTCATGAGGGAACATACAACACTCAATCAATCATCACTAATGCTATGGAGTTGGGAACACTGACATCAGGTTTGAATTAGTCAAGCCCTTATACAACACCTATTTTTTTTCTTTTTGCGTGTGTAGGTTTAGATTTGAATATTAACAATAATTAGAAGATATAGATGGATGAAGCAGACAAAGATAACTAATTCCAATTTAAACAAGTGAATTTTTTTTAACACTAGCGCTAGGCAGTATTGTTCTCCCATTTCTACCCCAATTTCTTAGGACTACACCTTCAGGACATCATGATCTTGTTTCTATTAGTGAGTTCTACATCAAACCATTCTAGGACTCCAATTCATAGTGCTCTTATCTAGCGTAGTTTACCTTAGTTATTTGTCATAGGTGCATCTTTGTACTCCATTTTCATATTTGTACTTTTTGGTCTTTGTTTTATGCATTCTATAAATTTTGTTCATATTTCTTCTTCTTTACCAAAGCTTGTTAGAAGCCTTCAAACAATCCCTATTCACAATTAGCAATCATTACCACATATTAGGTTTAGATCTAGGTTTGTTTGGTTGCCCCTTGGGGATTAACCTCAAACCCATTCACACATATTCTAGATTAATTATGGTGATATTAGAGAGATTGATTCTACATTGATGCACATATTAGCCAAAAATCACATTTTCATCAATTTAATAAAAAAAAATTAATTATTTAACTAAGCTAACATCTCTTTCCTTTTTCATTATTTAAAAATCACTCTTTTTTTCCAAAACCATAATTAGTTAATAATTATATTTTCATTCTTTGATGTCGATTTAATAATTTCCCTTTTCATCATTTATTAACCCAATTCATCTATTTTATTAAATATTAGCTTAATACTTAATTAAAATACCAACTAATTTATCTATTCATAATTTCTATTTTTATCTCTCGATCTCCATTTTATGAACATAATCATCCTCTTCAGTTAACTCATATTCATTTTAGTATCTTCTTTCTTCTTCGATCAATTAATTGATTTTTTAAATAGAAACTTTGTGCATATGTATCCATAATTTAACTAAATAATCTTTCATTATCTTCTCAAAAATTTAAACTCCCAAATTTCTACTTTCATTCAACTCAAGTCTTCATCTACATCTCCATCTCAAGAATCTATAAACTCAAGATTCATCTATCTCATTCTTCTTTAAGAAATTTTAAAGGATTTGTTATTATTGTAGTTAATAAGTTCTTTTATGATAAATTCTAAGAGCAACCATACATATATTCTTCAAGGCACAATTCAAGAGCAATGGATTTAAGAAAGTCTTATGCATGAAGGTATTCATGGTTGTATTCATTGAAGATATATTTTCATTGATGTCAAGGAAGTGATGACAACAATAATTTCAACAAGATAATGTATCTAAAGGAAGGTAAATTACTTGTCATGTCATGTCAGATCTGCATTATGATTTGTGGTAGTACTATGGATTATAGTATTTGTGGTAGTATGATGTACACATATATTCATTTTTTCTAACAACATTATGTATTTAGATACATGTATGCATATGTATGCATTTATGTATGTATGTATGTATGTATGTATGCATGCATTCCCATATATATGTATGCATGTTTATGTATATATCTATATATCCATGTATGATAAGTAATTTAAAAAGTGGTCAAAATTGACCATTATTATTTTTTCTAATGTTGTCCATGCAATATTCTACAAATGAATTGGCGTGGGAACGTTACTGCCCTCGATTATTATTATTTTTTTGCAGGTATGAAAGAGTGTGGTGATGGGAGTTGAGTATGTAGATGATCTCCATTTCAATGAAATCTTCTATGTTAACACACTAAAGTTTATTAGAAATTTTTTATCTTAATGCATTGTGTCTTATTTTGGTGTTCATTTATTTTTTTGTGACTATTACTATATTCAAGTTGATTATCATTTGCACCAATCTATTTTGCAAGGTACTAAAGATTCCTATGAGATTGAAGACATCAAACACATACTACATGTAATGTCTTCATGACTTTAATTCAACAATGACCTACTAGACAAAATATATTGTTGTGATTTCTTATATGTTTGTTATGTATGTGTATATATTATTGTATACTTTGTTACATGTTTGTTTTGAATTCTTATATGTTTGTTCTAAATTCTTTGTAAACAATATATTTCTATATGTATGTTACTCAGTCATTAGGTGTGTGTGTGTGTGTGTGTGTGTGTACATATATGTACGTATGTATGTAGGTATATTCAAGTATGTATATGTATGTGTACAATGAAGAAAAGATGGTTGAGGAGAGACAATAAGTAAACATGAATTGTCCACCTTTTCCTAATGCACAATCAAAAGGAAGATGACCCAATAAGGTCAAGTAGGACTTAAGCACTAAATGGGTGCAATGATCCTTTGTGATAATGAATAGAATGAGTTATATTTGAGGGAATATGATAGCATGATGCATGATTAAAGGCTAAGTGAGCAAATAGGATAAGTTTCAACAAACACAGACTGACAAAAAATAAAAACTAGCCTATACGTACTTGAAACAACAACCATATGATAGCATTGACCTATGGTTTAAACTTGGAGTTGTGCGCGGAAGAAGTCATAAAAGTAATCTTGTTCTTGGAGAGAGGTCAAAAAAACCATCAAATTCCTAGTATTTATAGTCGATCTCAATTACAGACTTTTTCGTTATATCTTGTACTTTCCAGATAAAGTCTCAATAGGTTTGCTACTTGTTCCTGTACACAGAAAGATGAAAATATTTTGTGTTGAAGGGGTTTTCCTTGGTTGAACCCTAGTTGATGAATCAACCTTGAAATATAAATGGAATTGCATGAGAGGAAAGTATGTAAATGTAAAGGTAAATATTAGATCTACCTTATTAAAGTGTATACCTTCATAAACTGATATTGAGATTGTGATGTATATGAATATTCTTGTATGTAGCTTGAACATAGTTGTATGTTGAATTTGAATATTGGAATATAATAAGGAATCAAAGATACCTTTTACAAATGCATGGATCTAGGAATACTTCTCAAAGATCTTCAATGTTGTTATGCTTGATGGACTCTTTCCTTGAAGAATGGATGGATAAATACATGTAGATAGACAAAGGGTCTTCTTGATTGATTGAGAACTCCTCTAATTGGCTACCATGGGTGAGAATATCGATACAATGGAGAATATTTCCTTCAAAAAAACCTTAAAATGCTTGAGGAATGCTTGAAACTTGATCTTGAATGCTTGGATGCAAAATTGTGGGAGAGCACTTGAAATCTTGATCATGGTTACAAAAATGAGGAGAGATAGATTTCTTTTATACCTCTCATAAAAATTTAGGGGTTACAAAAAGGAGGCCAACATAATTCAATAAATGTTGCTAAAACCACAAGATAGGCCCCTAGACCAAATTTGGGGCCAAACTTCAGGGAAAATGATGCCCAGGGCGTCCTCTTCCTCCAAGAAGAGGCCCAAATTTAAACTAGAATATTGGAAGGAGGAAAGGATGTCAGAAATAAAGGAGATGGGTTGTTGGATCAAGAATAATGGACATGATATCTCAAAAGTGCCAAAATGGGGCTTAATGGAGCATCTAATTATAGGTGCTTACTTTTTAGGACGCTATATTTAGCCCCCACTTTAGCAGGAGTGTGAGACAACCTCATGCTCACAGCAAAGTAGATCAATGCATATTAAAAAAATTATCAAGGTAAAGGAGACAAGGACACACCAAGCCCCCAAATGAGATCTAGGTCCACATAATATCAAATTCAACAAGAAAATTAGGAGAAGAGGTTTCATTTTTGGGAGACAGAGTATCTTGGGTTTATTCATGAGTATCCAACTCAGACATCTTTATCTTGCCCAATATTTTATCCCGTAACCGTTTTTCTGTTCTTCTAATCACATTAAAAGTTCTATGTTGAATAGTATCCTCCTCTTGTCTATTCCAATCTATTTCTGCCAAGGGTTCATTCTGCACTCTGCTGCTAAATTCAGAATCCAACACCTCCTCATCTTCATGCTCTACAACTCCTTTAATACTCATAGGGAGTTTCATTCCCACAATTTTCCCCAAAGTGAGTCGAGACAATAATATCTTGCGGACTTCAAATTCATCTTCACATTCCTCCCAATAGTCTTCTAATTGAGCAATGTGGGTGAAGCATTCTTTCATGCCCAGGTAATACCTAGAAAAACCCTTAATGTCAAACTTCAGGTGTGCAATATATGTTTTTAATTTATAGCTCTTGACTTCTGCTGCTAAATTTAGGGCATCTGAGGTGGACTTACAACATTAATGTCCAAGTTCCATAGGAAAAGTAATCCCTGAAGGTTGATCTCTTTTTAAGATTTTATCTATAATTTCCAATTGCCCACAAACCTTTGTGAGTACCAAGTGATCCAAGACATATTTGGGCAACCTAAGAGGCTCACCCTTGAATCCTCCAACTCTGATATAGGTAAATCTTGGAAATTATATAAAGAAATTGCCATAAGTTTGAATTAATTGTATGGCTTCATCAGACAACTTTTTGTGTAAACTCCCACATAACTCAAAGACCAGACGGCCCAAAAATACATCATTCACTCCGGGAAAATTCTCTGAACATATTTTCAGCTGCAACATGGGGTAATAATCATAAATCTTAATTCCCGACGTCAGGGGTTCACGAGGCAACCCAAGCCATTGTCTAGAACTAGCTAGAATGTAAAACAAGAAAGAGGACATATAAAAACCTCTCATGCCAATGAAGTTGGCTAACCCTTCATGCAATTTCTCAACTATGAGCTCACCCAAGGCTAGTAATTTCTCTCCTTTTGTTATTACTTGTATATAAAATAATATCCAGTCTTCCCAATGGAAAGTGTGTTGATTTCCCTTAACACTGTTTAATAGAATAACTAAATATTTTATCTCACGGATAAGATGTTCCCAGGTAAGGGGTTTTGGAAGACGGGAACCTCCTCTCTTAGAATCTAGCAACTAGGCCTTGGAAATTACATTTATATATTGTTTCTTCTTTTCTAAAAAGAAAGAGTAAGTCGTACTAATAGTCCAAGATTCATATTCCTCATCTGGGATTCCCATGGAAAACATTACCGTTTCCCTATCAATTCTTACTAAAAATTAACCAGAATTAGTGCGAATGAACTTCTCATTTCCATCATAATGGTTCATACATTTTATAGCCATCTCTGGGCATGGGGTTACAGTTGGAAAAGTGGCGGCTTCAATCAAACCACTTTGTTTGATTTTCTCTGCTATAGAACCTTTTCGGGGATCTCTCAATCTTCCAAGAATTTCTTCGATAGTCACATTCAAAAGGGTCGTGTCTTCTAACTCTGGAAGAGAACTAACTAGATTGGACGAGGAATTCAATTTAGGAAATGATGACCTATTATACTTCATCTTATTTAACAATTAAAATTCCATAACAAGAAGACAAGGAATTTAAGAAGAAACTTAAAAAGTTTTACTATTCTTCAACAGACTGCTTAAGCTAGAAGTTCAGAGTTCGACGACTCACCAGAATTCATGAAAATGATAGTCCTACAACCTTGAAATTACTTCCTTCGTCTCTCTGGCTCTGTGATGATGAAAGAAAACTAGACTGAATGAGGAAAAGAAAATACAACCTTCGTTTATAAAGGCAAAGATCTGCCTGGATTCGCAACATGCATAAACTTTCATTTCATCCGTGCAAATTAAATGTCAAAGTGACATTATTCTGACATCTCATTAATTAATTGTCTCTTCACACCCTTAGAGTTTGCACCATAATGATTAATTCTCCCAAAAAAAGGTATGATTGATTACAATTTTAAATGCGCCAGCTTATTCTTTTATCTGTACCATCATTACCTTCATTTATTATGAAATCCATTGCAGATCTGAAAATAAACTCTTTAGATTTGAAATTTTGAAATGGAACTTTGAAAGTTCAATTTGAACAATCAGACTTGACCAAAGACGCGACGACTTCTTATATTGATAAGTGAGACTCAACTTCCACTTGCACTTTTATAATTTGAACTTTTGAAATGGAACTTTGAAAGTTCTATTGAAAGTTCAAATTGAAAGGACAAACTTGACCAAACACACGACGACTTCTTATATTGACAACAAAGACTTAACTTCCGCTTTCACTTGTGTAAATTGAACTTTGAAAGTTCAATTGAAGAAAATCAACTAAAGAGAATCTATCCAGAATGAAGCTACGACAACGCTAGACGTGCAAGACAAATTTGAACATGGGAATTTGAACTTTGAAAGTTCAAAGTGAAGTTCAAAATAAAGTTCAAAACTCGAAACTTCATAACAAAGAGGAGAAATAAACAAAAAGACATCAACGACAGAAAAATAAAACTAGTGTAACATTGGCTCTGACTGTGGACCTGGACCGATAAGGGACAAGGAATGAACTCTAGATTCTCTGGTTTCGTAAAATTGGGCTATAGGGTCATAAGGCCAAACTTTGACACAACAAAAAGAACTCTAACGCTAAGCACGACAAGACTTATATACAAGGGAAAAAAAAAAGCTTCACAATTGGTACAATTTTAGGTCTTTCCCTTTATAAGGTAAGGGAAAGCCGGTTCCATCAAGATATTTTAATTTAAAAGAATTAGGTCCAAGGGCCTCACTGATAACAAAGTGACCCTTCCATAGAGTTTCAAACTTACTGTGAGCACCTTTCGGTTCTCCGCGCCTGTCCCAGAGCAATACTTGATCTTATGGCATGAATTTTCTTGGCCTAGATTTTCTATCAAAAATTCATTTTTCTCTAGCCCGATGCTCTGTTATGTGATAAAAAAGCCTTCCCTTTCTTCACCTATTCGGGTTAAGTGCATGATCCTTTTTTCAAGTGTACTTTGGAAATTATTGTCTTCAATCACTTTCTGTAGTTTAATCGTAGATAATTCCAACGGGAGTGACAACTGAGCTTCAACACCATACACCAGCTCTAAAGGAGACATCCCTATTGCTCTTTTTGGAGAAGTCTTGTCTGCCCACAATGCCTCATAAATCTTTTTGTGCCAATATTTAGCATTCTCACTTACTAACTTCCTCATAATTTTAATCAAATTTTTATTACTCGATTATGCGTGACCGTTACCTTGAGGGTAATAGTCCAACGAATGAGAAAGAATTTTACTATGAGCATAACAAAATAGTTGTTTGAAAGAATTATACTATGATCATAAAAAAATAGTTGTAACTCTTGTGACAAAAAATTAGAGGCATTATTAGTCACCAATTTGTGTGGAGTGCCAAATCTTACCGAGATGAAGTTCTTCACAAAATCATAGACCACTGTTGAGGTAGTCTTCTTCACAGCGACAACCTCGACCCATTTTGTAAAATAATTTGTGGCCGTCAAAATATGAGTGTGACTTGCAAATGAAGGAGGATTCAAATTTCCTATAAAGTCAAGCCCCCACTAATGAAATGTTTCTTCAATGATCACAGGCCTCATAGGTAGGCCTGCTAATTGTGGTTTCCTAGTGAACAAATTACACTTTTCACATTTTGCAACCCAATGGTATGCATCTTTGAACATGCCAAACCAGTAATAACAGTTTCTCAAGATATTAAAGGTAGTCACTGTAGAAGAGAAATCTCCTCTGCATGCTTCACTATGAAAATCTTTAAGCAACTTGTCTTGCTGCTCTTTATCCACACATCTGAGGAACATTCCATCCAGTCCCTTTTTATAAAGGATATAATCAATAATCACATACTTGGCAACTTTGAGTCTTAAATTTTGCTTCTCCTTTGGACTCAAACATTCTAGGAAGTCTCCATAAGTCAAATAGTGCGCCACATCAGAAAACCAAGGATTAGTTAGACCAACTAGTAGTGTTAAGGAAAGTTTTCCTTTTTCATCTTCATTTTCTGCCAACAACCTACACAATCCTTGTCCTCGAATCAACTTGGTGGGTGTGATATCTAAATCAAATTCTTGAATCTTGGATACCCAGGCAGCCCTATTGTTGATACCAACCTCTTGCTGTGTCAAAATACTCTTTACAATAGTGTTTGGAACAAAAACTTTAGAATGGGAGCGAAGTATAAAGTATCTTAACTGTTTTACAACCTTCACTACTAAAAAGGCATGTTTCTCTGCCAATGAATAATTCAATTCATGTTTTTTTAACGAGATACTCATGAAAGAGATTGGAGTTTCTATCCCTGAATCACTTGTTTGCATTAAAATTCCTGACAAAGAATTATCAGAAGCATTACAATGAATAATAAAGTCCTTCTTGAAGTCGAGATGAACCAGGGTTGGAGATTTTGCAATTGCTTCTTTGACTATTTGAAAAGATGGCGTAGCCTCACTGCTCCATTTGAATGTCTACTTTTCACTCATTAAGCTCATGAGAGGCTTTGTGGTTTCAACAAGATCTGGAACAAATTTCCTTAGGAAATTAACCTGACCAAAAGAAAAGATTTTACTCCAGTTCTGTTGAATGGTAGAGCTAGTTACTGAATTGCTCTCACCCATTCTGGATCGACCCTTATCCCCTCTTTAGATACTATGTGACCCAAGAGTTTACCTTCAGTTATAACAAATACTAATTTTTTTAGATTTAACGAAATTCCATGCTCCCGACACTTCTGAAATATCCTTTGCAAGTCCTTGATATGCCTCTTCCTTCTTCTCGAAAAGACTATTAAACATCTAGATATATGACAATGATTTTATTTATGAGATGGCTAGAGGTAGCGTTCATCGCCTGTTGGAATGTAGCTCTAACATTGATTAAGCCAAATGGCATACGTCTATAAGAAAATGTGCCCCGGGGAGTTATGAAATTTGTCTTATACCGATCATCTTCTGCTACACTAATATGGTTATACCCAGAAAATCCATCCAATAGAGACATCATTTCTGATCCAGCCACGGTCTGAAGGATGTGATCCATTACCGTTAAAGGATAATTTTCTTTAAGACTTCCTTGATTCAAGTTACGAAAGTCTACACATATACGTATCTCTCCATTTTTTTTACATACTGGCACAATATTTGCTACCCAAGTCGAATGATGAATTGGGTAGATAATGCGGGCTTGTAACATCTTATCTACTTCCATAAAAATGAAATCTGCTACATTGGGATTGTAATTCCTTAGCTTTTTCTTGAAAGGATTCATCCCTGGTTTGAGAGGAATGTGATGTTGCACCTGTCCTTGATTAAAATCATTCAGGTCTTCGTAAGACCAAGCAAAGACGTCCTTGTATGATTTTAACAACTGGACAAATTTCTTCTTTTCTTCTGTTGTACAACAAAGGCCCAAATTAACCATTTTGGGATCAAATTATTCCCCAATGTTCACTTTCTCATAGGCCCCTAGCTTAGAATTCTCATGCACTTCTTGATTACCTGTGTAGCAATCCCTCCTATCAAACAACTTCTCTAAAGCGACTAGTCCTTTTGGAATCCTATTACCTTTCAACTGACTTATTTCCTCTTCTGCAGAACTGATGTAAGTGGGACAGCGGAAGTGTGGCCTTGGTGTGGTTTGTGTCACAACTCTGCAGCTTGAGAAAGGATATAAGATCCTTGCCAGTATGAATTCCCCCTGATTAGTCCAAACTCTGCTAAAAGAATTGGTTTAAGGTTATCACAACCCCTTCATAGGATACTCAATCCCTGAGTTCCTTACTGAATCCTGTCTAGACCAATCACTGGTCTGTAAACCAGATGCACAGGACGAAGACTCTTCACTTAGCACAAATGAATCTAAGTGAACAAGAGAAACTTACAAAAATCTGGTGTCCAATATGGACCCTGGCTATGACCACTGAATGAAATACGCTTCTTAAGAGGTGAACTATAACACTTACATTATGATTCCCTTCCTTTGTTTAACAAAATAACACCATTAGTTGACAAACCTTCGAACATAGTAAGCAGACTTCAATGTAACAGATTTAGGAAATTAG
>MU223916.1:39787-56175 GCA_018584345.1 Thuja plicata | reverse complement strand
GACTCGGCCGAGTCCTACTTGCCCTCCCATTGGCTCGCGCACGAGCCGACTTGGCCACGTAGGCGCCATTCGGTGCCACTTAAACTCGGCCGAGTTAGACTGGGCCGAGTTTGACTCGGCCGAGTATGACGCGAATGAGCGCCCAAAATTGTCCTTAGGGGTGACAGATTATTGTGCTTTTACCCCAAAACCTTCTATTTCATCCCATACTCTATTACGGTAGTGTTTAAGTCTTTCATTCTTCACAGTGAAGATACTCCTTAACTATTTCAAAATCAGTTTTGCATCTCTGAAGGCTTTCAAATTTTTAATTCCTCTCCTCTTCGCCTCTTCAATCCCAAGAAGCAAGGCTTCATATTCTGTCGTATTGTTTGTATTGTTGAATTCTAACTTATAAGCAGAAGGAATATTTTCTCCTTTTGGAGAGATTAATACTACCCATGTCCCAGAACTAGCATGAGAAAATCTCCCATAAAACTCCATGGTCCATAAAGGTTTTTCTTCAAGTTGTACCTCTTCAGCTACATCAGGTTCGGGAAGAATCACATAATTGCCAAATTCAGCTTCTTTGTATAAAATATGCGATCTTGAATCATCAGAGGAAAAAATAGTGTATTTTGACTCGGGTCTGAGTTCAAGAATGACCTTCTCTTTACCTATTGAAATAATAGCCCTTGACCAATCTAGTTTAATCTCTCCTCCGAGATCTTTACAAAAGGTGTGGCTTAAAAGCATGTCGTAACTGGCAGGTATATCAACAACCAAGATTGTTAATTTTAGTTTTTTGGAAGGATGAGCTGCTAGGGCTACCTGAGGTACTTGTTTTGAGTCCGTAGAGTAGCAACATCCAAAGGTTTTGGTTAGAGGCAAGTCTAATGTTTTAGCTACAGAGGAGGGAATTATATTATTTGAAGCCCCAGAATCAATAATGCAATTACTGAGCTTGTGTCCGTGAATAAACAAAGACACACAGAAAGGTTGTGGCATTGCAAAAGATTGAGCGGTTTTGGTCAAGATTTCCCTTTGAGTTGGTTGTTCAACAATTTCAGGCTGGCATGGTGGGTTAGAAGTAGATGACTGATTGGATTGGATATTTACAAGATTATCATTTGACCTTGACGGTTCATTTCCTCTAACAAAATCCACTAGTTTATCAAGCTCCCTAGGATTTAATCTTAAATACTCAATGGGAGAAATTTGAATTTTAGAGGTCTTACAAAATTCTAGAATATCAAAAGAAGGGTTAGTATCGAACCTTTTTAAAATTGGTACCTCTGAAAAGTTTGAACTCTTGACCTTTGAGAAGCTTGAAGTTTGATTTCCAGGTTCGCTCGCCTTGTTGGTGGATGATGGAGTTGAAACTGTAGGATAAGACTTATATCCCTTTTGATTCCTTGTTAGCACTGAGAATGAGGGTTCTTCCAAAGTTACCAAAATATCTTCACCTCTGTCTGAATCTAATTCGTACTCAAGGTAATATGTTTCAGAGTCGCTAGATAACTTTGGGTCAGTCTCATCTTCATGAACCTCTTCAACAGTTTCTCTTTGAGTATTCATTTGAACATACCTTACCATTTCTAGATAGGTATTTCCATCATGATTATCTGTTAGATGAAACACACACATATTAGCCTTCACACTTGGGGCACCCTCTATAGCCAGTCTTTGCTGAGAAGATGACAATGTCAACTGCCTTCCCAAATTTCTAGAGGATTGATTTTGGAACCTCCGAGGAATGTCCTGGTAAGGTGTATTACTTTTTGGCATTTGTTTCTTAAGGGAAATCATATCATTTACAAGACTTTGGACCACAGGGTCCAATGAAGATGAAGATGCTTGTGCATGGGGAGTTTGAACTTCCTTTCTCCATTTCCCAGCAGTGATTAAATCATCTTCCAATTCAATTGCTTGAGTCTGGGCTACACCCAAATATGCTGGTCTACTTCTGCGTAGATTAAATCCAAGGTCAGGGGGCATTAAATTTACAAAGACACATAGCTGGCTCTATGGGGTAGGTCTTTTCCCAGTAGGGATCTTATGTACCAATTTATTGTATTTGGCCACATAATCACACATTGGCTCATGTATCTCCTTTTTCAGCTGTGTCAACTGAGCCAAAAGTGAGTGCTCATCCTCTACACTCTTCAACCTATTTTCAAAAGATGTCTTCATATCAACCCACCCCATTATGGAATTCACTGGGAGGTGGCTAAACCATTCTTCAACACCTTCAGACAAAGTTTGTACAAATAGTCTCACAGCCACATCTTCGAGTTGCACAACCAAGACACCACTAGCCACATTAAAAGTATTCAAATGTTCTTCAACTGAGACTTTCCCATCTCCAGTAAATCGTGGCAACACATCTTTAGCACCTTTAGGTAAATAATGATGTGATGGAAGGTTTAGAGGTCCTACAGCGGAACCCCAAGGATTAGTAGCCATAATGTTTAAAACAGAATGGAGATTTATATTCAAAGGCGTAGGTATCCCTATAAGGACTATAGCATGGAATGATGGTGAGGCTATAGATTTTTGAATTGGTTTAGACTTATGTCTAGATGTCTGAGGCAGGGTTAAATCAAGGGTACCAGTAAGTCATTTAAGGTCTTCTATATCTTGACCTATTAACCCCTATTTTGCCTGAGACCTAGTAAAACGTTTGGAATCTAGAATTGAAGTCTTAAAGTCCTTGGGCTACTCTATCCACAACTACAGATTCCTGAACTATAGGAAGTCCTCTTAACCATTCGCTTATCTCCTCTTCTTCCTCAATTACCAATCTGACCTGTTGATATTGCTGATTGTTATTTATTAGTTTCCAGGATAAAGAGTTGAGGTCAACAATAATGTCTTCCTGAGTGTCTATAAAATGCAAATCAGGTTGCAATACTGGAGGGATTTCTTCTTGTCCGAGTATCACATCAGCAGGTAACACCATGATTGCTCATTTATAATTAAAATTGAAAACTGACCTACTTAGTATCAGTTCCCCAGTAGAGTCGCCAAAAATCTATTAGTTAACAGATTTATCCCTGAAATTAATCAATGATGATCAAGAAAATATACCTCTATAGCCCTATGGGAAAAACTAGTTAATTAACAGTTGGGATTCACTTTGATAGTCAAATCCCTCTACATACAGGTGCAACTCCCTCTTCAATAATTTTCAATTATGCTTTCCATGAATCGATGAAGAAAAAATTTATAGACAATACTTTTTACCCTAAAGTATCAAAGGTTCAATTATCAGATTTGAAATGAAATACAAACCAGATAAAACTGCTATGATGAAAAGCTAAGATTCAGCCGAAAGACTGACATCCATGATTAATCTCGGATATAATTATAGATACCCTAAATCCACTTCACAATCTAATTGAAATATAGCAACATATCACAGTTACAAATGAAATTCCAACAAAAATTACATTCATAAACTTAGATGAACACATGAAAGCTGCGACACACACACACACACACATATATAGTATCTCAACCAACATATCAAAATATCTTTCAAATCGTAAAATGTTTCAAGTATCTGGCAATACTAAGAACATACTGAAATTAAAATTACAAAATTTGGCTAACCCTTTTTGTCGGTTATAATAGGCCATATATACCGTGAGAAATAAACTATTTTTAGGAATTTTTTAAAACCAACTCCCCAAAGGAGTAAAAATTAAAAACATCAGATTTCAACAGTTAAACTAAACATTAGAATAAAATAACTAAAGATCAATCATGTGATCATTCAACCAGGCATCTCGATTTATGATGTTGTCATGGCTGATGAAGATTCGGCCTGCAGTTTCCTCCACTCCAGATGTTCAGTTGAAAAACTAACCTCCAGTTGGTGATTAGGTACGCCAATGTGTGCAATTATTTGTTTCTACACTTTATTCTCCCTACAAACCAGCCCAACTTTATCTTTGTGCGACTTCAGATGGTCTTGACATACAATCAACATTGATTCCATTTCGGCTACATAGGAGAATTCTTTAGGTGTAACCATTTTTATCTCTTTCACCACACAGACTCTGTCTTTGAATGCTTGATTCATTTCATCTAGCTTCTGTAAGGTTTTACCATCCTCTTTGAACAACTGCCCTTTGATGAATCTGAGGTTGTTATTCATTATAATTGTCAAGGCAATGAGTTCTTTCATCAATTTGGCAGATTCTTCAATACCCTATTTTATAACAGAGTTTCTCCAGTCTAAATGATCCTGAAAAATAAAAAGGATTTCATCATCGAATCCTGGGATTGGCCTCTCAGATAGGAATTTCATCACACCATATTTCTTGACTTCTGTCATCTGGGCCATCACAACCATCCACTGATTTTTTTTTGTCCCATTTAGTCACCTCTGCATTCAGACTATCTTAAGCGGCCACAACATCTTCATAGGTTTGATTGAGATCACATATATATTTACTTTTGTGATCAATTACTGAATCTAACCAACATGAGTATGCTTCAGCAATTGAATTGTTACGTACAATTTGTTCCTTCGCCAGTTGATTTTCTGGAGATTTCATATCAAAGGCCAATGAGGTCTGTGTTGTTACGACTTGATTTGGATGATGAATGGAATAAATGTACTCAGCCATTTGGCAAATTATTGATTTGATTTACTGCTTGTATTTTTCATCTTTCCATGCTCTTGTTAAAATTTTCTTGGTGGAGGATTCCAGATGTTTAACATCTGCTGCACGAATCGCCACTCCCAGGTCAACCTTTTCAACCTTGAAATCATCAGCTGTTACCTCATCTAAATTCTTCCCATTCTTAGGAATAGCAATTTCCGCAAACCAGCATCCACTCTTAGCATCTGTTTCTATCATTGCCTCAGTCTTAGGCTTTTTGATCTTCACTTCCTTTCCTAAACATCTACTTACCATGTCATTATCAGGTAGAGAAATAGGTACAATGCTCCTCTTTTTATGATAGAGCTGCAGAGCCATGATGGTGTATCTGTTGTATCCTTAGCAGGAGGAGTCAGCAACACAATTGAATAAACAGATAGAGCATCGTTAGTTCCCTGTTCTTTACTTATTTCTCCATCCTCTTCAAGATTGTCCAAATTCATCACATCTAGAGCCTGATCTTCCATAGGAGCTTGTTCTTCCTCAACATAATCTAATTCCACAACTTCACAGTTGATTGTAACATTCTTCAACCTATTGCTTGTATAATGTGTAGTCCTTGATGGAGTGGGGGATTTTACTAATGAGGAAGCCTTCTTTGTTAAGTTGACCTCCAAAGCAACTGTACCTGCAATATCAAATTCAACAGGAAAATTAGGAGAAGAGGAATCATTTTTGGGAGACAGAGTATCCTGGGTTTGTTCATGAGTATCTGGCTCAGACATTTTTATCTTTCCCTATCTTTTATCCCTTAATATTTTTTATGTTCTTCTGATCACATTAAAAGTTGTGTGCTAAATACTATCCTCCTCTTGTATATTCCAATCTATTTATGCCAAGGGTTCATTCTGCACTTTGCTGCTGAATTGAGAATCCAACACCTCCTCATCTTCATGCTTTGTAACTCCTTTAATACTCATAGGGAGTTTCATTCCCACAATTTTCCCCAAAGTGAATTGGGACCATAATCTCTTGCGGACTTCAAATTCATCTTCACAGTCCTCCCAGCAGTCTTCTAATTGAGCAATGTAGGTGAAACCTTCTTTCATGCCCAGGTAAGACCTAACAAAACCCTTACTGTCAAACTTCGCACGTGCAATATATTTTTTGAGTTTATAGCTCTTGACTTTTGTTGCTAAATTTAGGGTATCTGAGGTGGACTTACAACAACAATGTCCCAGTTCTATAGGAAAAGTAATCCCTGAAGGCTGATCTCTTTTTAAGCTTTTGTCTATAATTGCCAATTGCTTGCAAACCTCTGTGAGTACCAAGTGATCCAAGACATATCTGGGAAACCTAAGAGGCTAACCCTTGAATCTGCCAACTTTGATATAGGTAAATATGGGAAATTATATAAATAAATCACCATAAGTTTGAATTAATTGTATGGCTTCATCAGATAGCCTTTCGTGTAAACTCCCATGTAACTCAAATACTAGATGACCCAAAAATACATCATTCACTCTGGGAAAATTTTTTGAACATCTTTTCAGGTAATAGGGGGTAATAATCATAAATCTTAATTCCTCGCATTAAGGGTTCATGAGGCAACCCAAGCAATTGTATGGAACTGGCTAGAATGTAAAACAAGAAAGAAGACATATAAAAACCTCTCATGCCAACAAAGTTAGCTAACCCTTCATGCAATTTCTCAACTATGAGCTCACCAAAGTCTAGGAATTTCTCTCCTTTGGTTAGTACTTGTATATAAAAGAACATCCACTCTTCCCAATGGAAAGTGTGGTGATTTCCCTTAACCATGTTTAATAGAATAACTAAATCTTTTATTTCAGGGATAAGATGTTCGCGAGTAAGGGGTTTTGGAAGATGGGAATTACCTCTCTTAGAATCTAGCAACTAGGCCTTGGCAATTACATTTCTATTGTTTCTTCTTTTATGAAAAGAAAGAGTAAGCCATACCAATAGTCCATGCTTCATATTCCTCCTATTCTGGGATTCCCATGGCAAACATTACCATTTCCCTATCAATTCTTACTAAAAATTCACCAGAATTAATGTGAATGCACTTCTTGTTTCCATCATAGTAGTTCATGCATTCCATAACCAGCTTCGAGAATGGGGTTACAGTTGTAAAAGTGGCGGCTTCAATCAAACCACTCTGTTTTATTTTCTCTACTATGGAACCTTTCCGGGGATCTCTCAATCTTCCAAGAATTTCTTCAATAGTCACATTTAGAAGGGTTGTGTCTTCTAACTATGGAAAAGAACTAACTAGACTGGCTGAGGACTTTAATTTAGGCAACGACGACCTATTATACTTCATCTTATCTAAAAATTAAAATTGCAGAACAAGAAGACAAGGAATTCAAGAAGAAACTTATAAAGTTTTACTATTCTTCAACAAACTGCTTAAGCTAGAAGTTTAGAGTTCGATGACTCACCATAATTCATGAAAATGACAGTCCTGCAACCTTGAAATTACCTCCTTCGTCTCTCTGGCTCCGTGATGATGAAAAAGAACTAGACTGAATGAGGAAAATAAAATACAACCTTCGTTTATAAATGCAAAGATCTGTCTGGATTCATGGCATGCATAAACTTTCATTTCATCTGCGCAAATTAAATGTTGAAGTGACATTATTCTGACATCTCATTAATTAACTGTCTCTTCACACCCTTAGATTTTGCACCATAATGATTAATTCTCCTGGAAAATGGTACGATTGATTATAATTTGAAATGCGCCAGCTTATTCTTTTATCTGTACCATCATTACCTTCATTTATTATAAAATTCATTGTGGATCTGAAAGAAATTCTTTAGATTTGAACTATTGAAATGGAACTTTGAAAGTTCAATTGAAAGTTCAAATTGAATAGACAGACTTGACCAAAGACGCGACGGCTTCTTATATTGATAACTGAGACTCAACTTCCGCTTGTACTTTTATAATTTGAAATTTTGAAATGGAACTTTGAAAGTTCAATTGAAAGTTCAAATTGAAAGGACAGACTTGACCAAAGATGCAATGACTTCTTATATTGACAACAAAGACTTAACTTCCACTTGCACTTGTGTAATTTGAACTTTTAAAGTTCAATTGAAGAAAATCACCTAAAGGGAAGCTAGCTGGAACGAAGCTGCAACAACGCTAGACGCGCAAGCCAAATTTGAACATGGGAATTTGAACTTTGAAAGTTCAAATTGAAGTTCAAAACCCGAAACTTCATAACAAAGAGGAGAAATAAACAAAAAGACATCAGTGATAGAAAAATAAAACTAGTGTAACAAATTGTTAATGCTTTTCAAATTCATTTCAATAAATCACTTTTAGGTTCTCAATTTTAGTGTACAAGATGTTTTCAATTTCAATTCTAATGTTGGGGATCAAGGGTTGAATAAGTTATCTATTTTTTTAATTTCAAATTTACTCCAAAGGGATATAGAATTCATTTCAATTGAATTGTTGTAGGGTTTCAGAGATGGACCCAAAATATGTTGATAATTTCCACTGCCATGCAACTTCTAACAACATTAGAGCCTATGTAGAACTGGCCACCTTAAACCATTAGACATGTCCATGTTACCAATCAGATGATTTCTTTCAAGTAAAGCTTCAAGTTCAAAAATCAAATTGAGAGGAGTGAACAAATTAAAGATGCCACACCAACACAACAAGGTTGTAACATAAAGTAGACTAACAAACCAACTCTCTCTCTCTCTCTCTCTCTCTCTCTCTCTCTCTCTTGCATGCCCTTTACTTCCACCACCATGTCTTCCATTACTTCCCATGGCCACCTTGCACTGTAACATGAAGTTGCATTTACTACACGTCAAGTCACCTTAATTTCCCTTAAGGGGGCTTCTTTTAACATCACAAATCCATTCAATACTATTTTTTCAACTCCCTGTCATGCCACTGTTGAATTCATTTCGACGTATCTATCCTATCTACTCATTCCTTCATGTTCATTTATATTTCACAACATTGCATGTTTACAAAATTACCTAGTGTTTTTTTGTATTGTTTCCTTCATGCTCATTTCACTTACTATTTTCTATACCCTTCATGCTTTCATGCATGTTTGGGCAATTTCATTTAAGGCATTGAAAACGCCCTTTACTTTGGGATATCGTAAAATATCTTTAGAGTAGAAAGGCTTCTAAGCCACAACTTGTAGAAACAAGATTATAATTAGTTGTTTAGATTTCGGAGCTCCTTAGCTGATACTAATTTAGAACAATCAACAAAAGTGTTGCTTACATGAACAAAATTGAAGATATGGAAGTAGTGACTTACAATTCTTTATATTTGATAGATATTCTACAACATCCTAAATTACAGGGTGGCTTCCAATGCTTTTGTAAGATTGCAACAAACATTTGATTTAGGACTACAATGCACTTTGTATAGTTGTGAACACTTTTAGGACTACAATGCATGTTTGAATTAGGACTTCAGAATGCAATGCACTTTGAACTTTAGTTTTATAGGACTGTAATGCAATTTGAATTGTGTTGGTAAAAATATTAAGCTAATCTTTTCCATATATCTTTCCTCAATTTCATTAAAGGCATCAAAAGCACCCTACAATTAGGATGTTGTTACATTTACTTCATATGAAGTTGACATGAACACAATTGAAGATATGGAAGTAGTGACTTACAATCCTTTCTATTTATGTGTAAATTTACAACATGCTAATTACATGGTGCTTTTGAAGCCTTTCTAGAACTACAGTGCACATTTTGTGTATTACTTAGGCTTCAATAATAGAAAACATGAACCATATGGTATGAATCTAACTATTTAAGGGTTTCAGTAGAATAGAAACCCTAAACAGATAAATTGAAAAGTAAGTGGAAACAATTAACAATCATATTGAAACCATAAAATAGATAACTTATTAAACCCTCAATCCTTTTTTTGATACCATAAAGCAAATGAATTATTAAACCCTTCATCCCTAACATTGGAAATGAAATTGAAAGCATCTAGTACACTAAAATTGAGAACTTAAAAAGTTATAAATTGAAATGATTACAAAAAGCATTAACATGAGCACCGTCATAAAAAAATGCATGCATACATACATACATAAAAACATACACACATACATAGATATGTATGTATGTATGTATGCTTGAATCTATGCAAGTACATATATGTATGTATCTATCAATGTGCATGCATATATCTATATAGTTGCATCTATATATGTATGTATGTATATATGTGCATGTATATATGTATGCATGCATATATGTGTATGCATATATGGAGATACATGTATGTGTATGTATGTGCATGTAACTTTCTAGGGATAGGGGACCAGAACGTACCCCATTTCGACTCACTTGTATGCCAGTTTCATCACAATTCCATATACAAGCAAGTCCATAAGGATTTGCAACGTATGATTTTGACAAAGTCTCATAGAAAGAAGCCACAACACATGGTCTCAGATTAACTGCTCTATCTTTGTCCAAGCCTTCCGATGTCCATAGTGCCAGTTTTGGATGGCGGGCCTTAAAACCCAACCACCATGAATTACCAGGCATTCCATCCTTGAAAGGGATGGGTCTTCTTTCACATACCTAAGCCCTAGCTGCCCTCAAGTTGACAATCTCGAGCCTGTGACCCATTGCGGCCATATCTTGACACCACTCTACGATATGCTCTTCTTCTTTAGGGATGAGGATGGTTGGGGGACCTTTCTTGGAGGTGGTTGTGAGACCACCCAACCATTTGGAGAGTGTAGCGATTAAAATACCCCATTTCTTTAATGTTTCCCTTATCAACATGCCATTGGCTTCAACATCTTTGAGAGCCCCTTCCATATCAGGTGCAGACCACCAATTCTATTGCATCCTAACTTTAGGTATTGTAGTATCCTGCTCTAATAGTGTAATAGGGTCTAAATTGCGTTCAAGAGGTTGTGCATTTTTCACAAAAAGAGGTGGAGGTGGGGTTTTAGGATCTGGAGGGAAGTGGACACCTCTTTTATGGGTAGGCAACCTTCTTGTTGCTATTTTTTGGTACACGAGGCTCCTTCTCCTTTGACCAAGTTGACTTCCCCATTTTTCATATAATTCGAACAATATGTGTTACAAACAAAGACAAAGTTGATCAATGTGATACTAAAATATGTGATACATTAAGAACAACATGTGTTTTTCAATGTGAAATCAAAATTATAGTAGAGTGCACAATGTGTACCTATGAAATAGAACGGAATAACCATGACATTTTGTAGAGTAATGCTTCACGAAGAATGTGAACAAAGATGGTTGAATGACAAAATCTTCTGCATTTTCCAATTGTCTGACAGTCTAGTTTAATGTGTCTATGATGCTTGAGCACATGAGTTATGATTCCCGTGTTTGGTTTTATTAGTGTTTAACAGTTGCATGGACATGCTATTTGTTTAATTTTGTGGACAGTTGTGAATTAATATACTATATAGATGACAATAGGGAGGATAAAAATTAAGACATGAACAAACCTAACAATTACACTAGTAGTGAGTCATGGTCAAAACTTTTTGGGTCAACTAGGTGAGGTGGGGTAGCTGGTCTGGGTTCTTTCCAGATAATTTTATGACTCTACACATGAAAAGGAAGTGTGGGAAATAAAATAGTATGAGTTTTAATGTCTACCTTAGTAAAAACCCATAATGAGATTTTCTCCGTAACTACTCTTCGAAGAATTTGTTGCTCTGAAATATTTTCTGAATACTCTCTAAGTTGTGGACCATAGTTTTGTAATAAATATCTATTCAAATATTTGGCTTGCCATGATTCTAGAATGACCTTGAATAGATAAGAATAGAAACAAAGTGTGGTCGGTAGCATAAGTTCATCACAAGGATATGGATCATGAAATAAATTGTTAATTAGATGAGATTGGCTCGCAATCCATTCTTGATGTGCTTGAATTCTTGGATATGAGATCTCCACTAGGCATTCTGTGTGGGGAATCAGTCTGTGGGGTAAAGGGGAGGAAGTTTCACAGATATATGCTATGATATCTTTGTCTGCATCATTTGGAGGATAGGTTTCTATAAGACCTAGAGTTATCAGTTTTCTATGAGATTTCAAATAGTTGTGTCTATCGTATTCATAGATCTTCACAATCTGATAGCGCTGGTCTCTATTAGTAATATCAACACTTAGTTGTGTCCAAGTCTGTTGTCTGGATCATATCATGGTTTGTTGTGCACTGTCATCTGCATAATTCCTAACATTATAAGTCTCGTGATAGGATAGGAGGATGTGAAACAGGAAGTGAATGATAGGAAAAATAGAAATTGAATGAGTAGGGAGGAAAAAATACAAGAAACAATATGTCATATAAATATGAACACGAAGGAAATAGTAAACAATACAAAGGATATATACGATAGATAAGTGGAAATGAACTGAACATCAATGCAAATAAAGAAGTACTATAAAAATTGAAAACAGATAGATGTGATTCTTAAGCGGAAATGAAACGAATGTCAATGCAAATATAGAAGTAACTAAAAATTTGAAAACAGAAAATGATAGATACATTATAAACAATAGAAAGGAGTTTTGAACATCAAGGAGAATATAGAAAGGATATAATAGTGAAAGAGAAATGCTTACAAAGAATGTTAAACAACAAGGGTATACAAAACTGTAACTAAAATGAACATGAGGGGAAAACTATAAATGAGGGTATAGAAAACTGTAAGTGAAATGAACATGAAGTAAATAATAGATAGGAGTTTCGAACAGATAAATACGTAGAAAATTAGCTTCAATTCTTTGTCATCTTCTTTCTTTCTGATCCTTTTGAAAACTGTAACCAAAATGAACATGTAAGAAACAATAGAAGTAAGGGTATAGAAAATTGTAAGTGAAATGAACATGAAGGAAAGAGCACAAATGAGGGTATACAAAACTTGAAGTGAAATGAACGTGAACGGAATAGTATAAAGCATAGAAACATGGATGTGTAAAAACTGTAAGTGAAATGGACATGAACGAAATAGTATGAAGGCTAGAAACATGTATAATTACAAAATTGTAAGTGAAAGGAACATGAATGAAATAGTAGAAACAACCAAAAACACGTGAGTATGTGACAAACCATTAAGGGTATGGAAAACTAAAAAAGAAATGAACATGAAGGAAATAGTAGAATAAATAGATACGTGGAAATGAATTGAATAACAAAGGTAATATAGAAATAACATAAACCAATAATAAACATGTACATACTTGGATAAATAGCTTCAATTCTTGCTGCTCTGTGCTCTTCTTTCTTTGTGCTCCCTGTTGGGTGTTGTATGGGATGAATAATATGGTTTGAAGTCTACTTGTCTTTAATTTGTGCAATCTTACAAATTTAAATTTTGAATTTGAAGCTTTACTTGCAAGAATTCATCTGATGGCTGCTCTGAATTAAGATTTGATTGGTCTTTAATGGTTATTGGTGGCCTTACACAAGTTGATTTTGAAATTGCAGGTGGTTTATTGTTGAAGTGACCACATCTTGTGTGCTTAAGAAGGAATGAAGATACAATTTCGCTGGAATCATGGGACAAGTCTTGTCTAAGTGTTTAGGATGATAACATCTATGTAGGCAGTACAGGTCTAAGTAGTTGCAATGAGGTGAGAACTGTGAACATGTTGTGGGTCGATGTTTGTCCAGTTTACACTATTTTGATTGTACCATGTACTGGGATGAGGCATTGATCCTTGTTTAAGGGTGTTAAGTTGACATCTAAGTGATTAGACACGTTTTGTATTGTAGGCAAAAAAGTTTGGTATTTTGTACTGAGCGACCCTCTTTAACTCGCATCATAACTTGTTAGTGAGATTGACAGGTTGCTTATTCGACATGAAAGGGACCTACATTTTGATTTGGTGTATTTATAAAATACAAAACATCTCCTTTTATGATGCATTTTATTATGTATTAAGAAATGGTGCTTTTGTGTTTGACTTTTCATATCATTGCTGACATGTAATGGGGTCCAGGTTCTAACGTGTGGCCCCCTATCAACTCCACTAACATCACATGTTTTGGACCCCACGCACTTATTGGCTCCTCTTCCCTAATTCACATCATTGAAAAAATCACATGAGAAATTTTAAAATTTTAAAAATACACATATCTTATAGGAAGGTTAGAATAATCGATACCCTCTCTAAATCGACATTGTCATTTTAAGCTAAATTTGATGACAAGATGTATAAAGATTTTAGGAGATTGAGTTTGTTTGACTAGTTTGGTGGTGAGGTGAGTTGGTGCATTTGAAGCACCCCTCCATTCATTGTCGAGTACAGCTCTGAATGGTGATCTGTGAAAAATCTATTTGATCAAGAAACCAATTCATTTCATTATAACTTTGGTTTCCACTTTCTATATGCAATTTTGGTGGGCATTGTGTAGGAGTGATAATGAAAGAAAAATTTAGTTTGCATATCTTCACCAAAGATGACTATTTTTTCTCATGTTGGTTCGTATCTTGTTGGGGGACGAGTACCTATTGGTGACATACAAGTATCGAACCAACACAAACATTGCATCCATGTTGCTTGCATGGTGCATGGAGTTGGGAGAGCGAGACAAAGTGTAAGAGGTCATGAAAATTTGTGTTTGTAAAGAATGGTGTCAAGGGCTTGATTCCTAACCAGGTCAAGGATTTCTTACAAATGGTGGAGATTAGGTGGAAGTACGGGTGTTCAACCACTTCTCCATACCTTCTTGCTATGGAAAGTGTCTGAAGATAAAGAATTTCGTCATGCTGAGGCAGCCCAACGATGGGGTTTTATGAAGGACTATGTTTGTGACTAGGAATTTGTTGTCAAGGCTGATGCTATGAAGAAGCTGGAGAAATGATGCCTAAACTTTTAGTGTTTAGTTGAATGGTGTGGCGAGCTGAAGGAAGAGGCGGATAACTAGTGCTACAAGTGAGGAGGTCGAAAGAAAAACAAGAATGCGGGAAGGTTTTGATGCCTTCACCACCTCTTATTTTCTTGGTATTTTGTGTTTTCATGGCGTCGATGATGTTTCGTTAGGCTTGGATTTTTTGTTTATTATGTAATGTTTGCAAATGACGTGCAATTTGAAATTTGTTTACTATATAGATGCACAATACATGGTGTCAAAGATGTAAAGGGTATTGGCACATTTTGATCTTGTAGAGTTTTTTTCTATTGTCAAATATGTGTTTAGGGATGCAATGTAATTTTTCTGGACTAATTATCTCTGGATGGATGATTGAAAATCCTTGCAGATAACAATTTTTGTATTTGAAACTTTTACACAAAGAGTAATAGAATAGTTAATAAAAAAATATTTATATAATAATAAATGTTTTCAGACTAGTAGTGTCACGGTTTAAACATTTCGTGGGTGAAGTGGCTATCAAGGTTCAAACCCCTACTAGGCCAATGTGCTTGCAAGCCTTGTTCCTTCATTGGGTCGTTGTGCTCGTGGGTTTGAACAGGTGAAGTGTGTGGCTAGGGATGAGTCCCTCATTTGCGGCCCCATCAGTTGTGCCTTTGCTAGGTTGATGTGCTCATGGGTTTAAACTAATGAAGTGTGGGGATGAGGTCCCTTGTTTGTGGCCTCACTGACTGTGCCTTTGTTGGGTCGTTGTGCTCATAGGTTTGAAAAAATGAAGTGTGGGGATGAGGTCCCCCATTTGGTAACTCGTCAATTCATAGTTCCGAGTTAGAAGCATTTCATGTAGAGTTGGAAGGTGTGTTGTGCTAGCATCACCAATCATATTACAAAGTTTCCCCCCCACACACACACACATATTCAATAATTCACTAAAACTAATTTTGAAAATCAAATTTAGTCATATATATTTATTTTAATTATTGTTAGAACCTACATTTTTATTACTTTGTATTTATTTTTTGATTAAGGTAACAACATGTTTTGAAGGGCCCCCGAAACCCTGTACATAAGAGGAACTTAAAATATAGCAATAAAAGTTCCCATAACCTAGCAAGACTGCCTAAACAAAAGGCCTAAAAGAAACAAACAATCAGAAAAACCAAGAAGAGACAACTCCCAAAATGCAACAAAAGATAGAGCAGAGGGGTACAATTGCGGGAAGAGAGAGAACTATCCTTTTGTTCTTCATATGGGATCGAAGGGTCATATCAAAAGAGGAAGAGGACCTTTTAAGATGTTTTCCTTTAACAGTAACCCAACCATCATTCAATCTAGCAGCCTCATCCTGCCAGCTCACACCAACACCCACACTAATACATTTGGCATCGTTTTGCGACGGCTATGTGTCGCAATTACGACAGACATGTGTCGCCAGTGCGACAGTAGTAGACGTCGCTCATTTTTAGTCGCAAATTACGACGTCTGTCATCACCCGTCGCCATTACGACAGATATCCGTCGCTATACTGCCACTTTATTCTGGCATCATCCGGCCATAATTCTTGTGGAATTCGTCGCTATTGCGACGGATCCCAATGCAATTGCGACGGGAATTTGGCGTCGCCGCTACAACAACCCCGTTGCAATCCCCTTGGATGACGTCGCAACTACGACGTATCCCAATGCAATTGCGACGGCGTTTGGCGTCGCCGCTACAGCATCTCCGTCGCAATTCAGGGGGTTGACGTCGCAATTGCGACAACTACAAAGTAAAACAAAAAATATATATATATTATTTGATTAAGCTTACCAAAGCCTATTACACAATGAAAAAGCCTATCGAATCCTATGACTGTGTTTGTTGACAGTGCAAAAGATCAGAATATTGTA
>MU223915.1:2902303-2914276 GCA_018584345.1 Thuja plicata | reverse complement strand
AGTACATGTAGTAGACCTATTTTTTAGAGAAGTTGTCAGATTGCATGGGTTACCAAAGAGAATTGTTTCAAATAGAGATACTAAGTTTGTTGGTTACTTTTGGAGGACACATTGGAAGAAGATGAATACTGATTTGAAGTTTAGTTCTACTTTTTACCCATAGATAGATGGACAAAGGAAGGTAGTAAATATGATTTTGGGGAATTTTTTGAGATGTTTGGTTGGAAAGAAGACCGGGAATTAGGATTTAGTCCTATCTCAAGAAGCATTTGCATATAATAATTTAGTGAATAAGCGTATAGGGAGAACACCATTTGAAATAGTTATAGGGATGAATCCTAAGGGAGTATCAGAGTTGAGGGATATCATACATGAAGACAGGAGGAGTGCAAAAGTAGAAAAATTTGTAGAGCACATGAATGGATTACACATTAAGGTAAAACAACATTTGGAAGACATGAATCAAAAATATAAAGAGAAGGAATATGAGAAAAGGAGGCATCAGGAATTTTTAGTTGGAGATAAAGTGATGATATATCTGAAGAAAGGAAGATTTCTTGTTGGAACATATAACAAGCTGAAGATGAAGAAGTTTGGATCGTGTAAAATCTTGAGAAAATTTGATTCAGAGATTGCATATGAAGTTCAGTTTCCAGAACATATGGATATATCACGTATCTTCAATGTTGTAGATATTTATGAGTACAATGGGACAAAATTTAGTGTGATGACATTTGATTAGATTTGTGTTGACATGACTCTTGTGTAGAGCTACACAACAAAGAATGATATGTCACCAGGTATGAGAGTACCAACCAACTCCTTCCTAAAGGAGATTACTAGAGAGTGAGTTCCTTTATCTCCCAAGGTCATGGTAGTCGAGTCATGATGGAATTGGGAGAGCTCGGTTGGGGAAAGAGACTGTTATCTTCAAAGGGATTTGCTAGTTAAATTGAATTTATGACACATAAATTTCCCGAAGAGCCACATTAAGATTAAACTCAATAAATACCAAAAGATAAAGCAGGGCACAAGAAAACATCTAACTATAATTTCTTTTCTTGTATACCATCAACAATACTCAAGAACAAAAAGAGTTAGAACTTTAAACATATAGGATCAACAACCAAAAATATGCAAAGTGCGAGATTTCTTTTATAGAATAACAATTTGTTCTTGAGAACAAGAAAGAAACATAAACAAATGATACAATTTTACTAACAACCAAAACAAAGACACCAAAGAGATGGAGAGAAGTTCATGTATCTTACATTCCATTAGTAGTATAAATATCAGATGAACACTAGTGTGGGCTTACAAAACAAATATCTAGAGAGCACAAACATCCTCACTAGAAAATGTCAATGTGAATACTACCCTGACAACCTATCTATCACTGCCACTATTTTCTACTGCTATGGCCTCCAAAATAATCAATTTTTATGACCCTAAAAATGGACTTAAAACTAATTATATATAGACATCTACCATTATACAACCCCCCTTTACAATACTTTACATTATTTACATTATTTTACACATATCTACATGAAAGTATAGATTCACAGGGATGTACAATATGTACAATTAAAAGCTCAAAAAGAGAAGAAAGAGAAGGGAAATATGGGAATAGAAAGGGAAACCAGGGATCTAGTTTATGAGGAATAGATCCATCTGCACACACAAGATAATCTTTTTAGAGGCTGCAGGACAGGATCCACTTGCTTCATAAATGCTATGCTAACACATTTTCTAAAAGTTACTCCTCTTTACTTTGGGCTTTAAATACTGAGTTAGTGTCCTTTTTAGTGAAGAAAGAATCTAAAGATAACCCACATCATATGTCTAATATTTTTCAAAATGACACCTATCAAATCCCTGACACTACATGGATAATCATGCACCTAGGTGACGATCGGTCAGTCTTAATAGAGACATCAATTCATACCGCCATAATGAATAAAGAATTAAAGAATGGGAACAATAATCATGTACACTCACCAGGATCTAGGATTTGAGGATCATAGGAAACCTCATATGAACCAAAAATGGGATACAAGGATAAGGGAACCCTCTATCCCAAGGACCTGTCCTCCTTATATTTCTTAAACCTTTCAATGCACTCCTTTATATCTTCTTCATCCAGCTCCTTTATGCATTGAATTCTAACTTTGACCTCCTTGAGCTTATCCTCAACTTTGACGACTTGATCTCACATCTAGGATTTGATTTTGGTTATTTAATGAGTTAATATTATAAGCTTGGTTCATTCATCCATAATTTCTTCATCAAACTCCCGGGAAGAACCAAATCTCCTTTCCATTTTTTTGTCAAATCCTCCAAGAAGGGAATCTATAGTTGCAAACCTATCCACTTCCTTGGGATTCAATCACGTGAAATATTTTACAAAATTTTATTATTGGGAAGAAATTCATATAATATCTTAGGAAAATGGTGCTAGAGATTTGCACGCCATGTCTAACAGATAAAACTTAAGTCCCAATTCCTAGGAAATGAGACTTGGGTAAATCATGATCTCAGACCCGAGGATATTAGTTTCATACAATGTATCCTCCCCTAACCCAAAAATCTCCTTCATCATTTCTAGTTTCTCCATATGCCAGCATATATCCACTTCCCATGCACTTACTGACTATTAGATGATAGAGTGTATCCTAATAGCCTTGAGGTACTCACAAATGGATTTAATAAGGAAGTATCTAAATTATTACAACTATTTGGAAATCCAATCACCTACCACTAGAGCCTTCTCCTTCATGGTCCTTAATGAGTCCATCTCTCCCTATGGAACTAATTCTAAGGTGGATGCTTTCGGTGTGGCTATAGTAACGAGGGAGGCTAGTTCCCTTATTATCTCCTTTAATCATGTTACCATAACATGTGCTTCTTTCTTCTTCTTGTACTCCTTTTAGTACTGGTCATGAATTATTTTGATGATTGAGTCTAGTGCTTTAAGCTCACCCCATTTTTCTCCTTCCCTAGCTTTATTTATTTTATTTCATAGTCCTTAGAGTTGACCTCAAACCTATCTCTATCTTTGGGGGGAATAGTATTAGTGGCCACCATGTCTCCTTGCTCATTCTTCCTTGTGGTATATAAAAAACATACTTTCGTGACCTTTTTTGGCAATGCATTCATCAGGCCCCTCATGATGCCTTGAAACAAGGAAGAAAAAATAGGTTACTTGGGGTTCTTAATTTTGTGGGTATCTACAATAAACCCTAGAGGACTAGGAGTATCCTCCTCTTTGTCTATAGCTTCAAATAATGTGGTAGTTATGGTACCTTAGTAAATTGGGTTCTCCCCCATGAGTGGTGATTGTTCGTTTCCTAGGGAAGGGTTCCTGGAATCTATTCCAGGTGTTTCTTCTTCCAAGTCCCTCTTAGACTCATGTTGGGTAGTTGATGGTGTTTTCAATGACTGGTTTGATTTCAAATTGGGTGAGGGAGTGGATAAAGGATTAGCCTTAGGGCTGTTGGATGTTGGGGGTACAGTTTCTCTCGTAGGTCTAGTTTCCCCAATTTTTTTGGATTTCTCCTCATATCTCTTCTTCTCTTCCTCTTCTTTTTTACCCGTTTCCTCTTCCCATTGTACCTTTTCTAAAACCTCTTGGTCTAGACACATTTTCTTTGCTGCTTCCTCTACTTTTTGATGAGCCTCCTAAGCCTGGGCTTGAGCTACTTGTTCTGCCATCCTCCTATCTTCTTCTTCCTTTTGTTGTTGTTCCTCTTCAAACCTTTTCTTCTCAATAGCCTCTTGTTCTTCCTGGAGCCTCCCCTCTTCCTCCTTTTTCCTATTTTCTTCTACTTCCTAGAAGAGTTGCTCTTGATCTTCCCCGGTTAGTATATAATTCAAATTTTTTGAGTCTAGGTCTACATCCAGGTCGAAAAAAACTGGGATCTCTTCAGACATATGCTCCTTTGTTGGTGCTTCATTTCCCATAGCCTAAGTTTTGTTAACATTATGTTCATTCTAAGGATTAGGACCGATGGAGAGATCATCGAAGATGAACTTACCCTTCTGATTTTTTCATTTTTTGCCATACCAAAGGTACATCATCCACATCTTTGACTTCATTTTCTATTTCCATAGGGATGTGCGGGATACCCAAGGTTGTAGTCAAAATTGAAACTCCTTGGGGAGGTGAAGAACTTGAAAGAGGCTCGAGACTAAGTTCAAAACTTCTTCTATCGAGACTCTTCGAGGTTAGGCTAGGTAAACAAGGAGGCCTTTTTCTTTTTAGCTCACCTTTCATATTATTGAGAGGCCAGAGCAGTGGTTTATTTATTATAACTCTTCAGGAAAGCCTTCTCAAAAATTACGTGACTCCTATCCATGACTTATTGCATGATAAAATTTATGTCATATGCCTCATCGAAATCCCAATTGATTTTTGGGAGTGCACTATCCCTAACTTTATCTCGGTTAAAGGTGGGGTCCAAGACTTCTATGTGGTCAACATATTTCTTGGGAAAGGCACGTAGGACAAAGTCGTACATCTTTTTTTTTTAATCTGGTGGTACTAGTGCCAACAATATTCCAAATCATCTTGGAAATCCACCAAAAAATCCTTGAGGTGAGGGAGGAGCACATAAGCGGTACCAAGAATGTCCTTTTTCACTTTGCCTTGGGGGTCAAAATCATGTCATTGTAATTAAAAATTCTCCAAATGGAGGGTATTCAAATCATTTTTTTCCTCTTTAGTAGCAGTTAGACTGTATGTGTAGTCACCGTATGTAAATGGGAACCCAACCATTTTGATCTTCTTAAGGGAGAACATAGTGCTAACCTACACCATTTGTCAATAAGACTCGAGCAAGACCACGTGGTCACTATAGTGCCTAGGAAGGAGGAAGGGATTAATATTATATTCAAAGACATAGATATAGGTGTGCTTCTAGAATACAACATCCCTATTATTCGATGAGGGTCATGGCTGTCTTTGACAACTTGAATCCAACATCCTCGTTAAGCCTAATTATTCTATTGTAGATGAAGGTGTCATTGACTTGGCATAATGCTACATGAAGTATCTCCAGTTGCAACTAAGGATAATGATCATATGGAAGGGAATTAGTCAGGGCATCACACATGTGCCCGACTTATTGAAGGCCCTTGATGCTGGTGCAGAGACTGGTCAACCACACCTTGAAGAAAGTCATGAAGAATTATTTCTGCAGCTGGGTCCAGACTTCCTTCAGCTACTGGTTAATATTATTTGAGATAATTTTGGCCCATTCAAAGTATGCCATCTCCATAACAACATTAAGGATGAAATAATACATCAACGTCGAGTACTCCTTAACATTTGTCTCGCAAAAAACATGGCACAGCATGATGATAATCCACTGAATAGGGAGGATGAAGTCAATTTGAGTAATATTGATAGCCATCTTCAAATCATCCTGATGTGGCATAATGAGCCAGTTCTTATTTAGGAACCTTTTGTTTCCAGGATCCATATTGTGATATTCCTTCAATGTAAATGCTTTTTCCACCACTGACTTGTGTGTCCTTTAAGGGATGCAAAAGATAGTAACAATAGACTCTGGGTCAAATGTGGCAATTATGGTGATGTTTGGAAGGGTATAGGTGCGCGTAGCCTCTGAGTAATGGTTAGTCAAAGTGACGATGAATTCTAGGAACTGAAAAGAGGTTGGAAAAAAGGATTCCTAGAGTAGACCAACCCTAGAGATGCCAACACTCATATCTTCTTTAGCCCTTTTTCCATCCCTTATGTTGTCTCAGATATCCCTTAGGTCGTAGTCTCTAAGGCATGTATCTGTAATATTACAGACTGCACATTCAAGCTTGAAAGTCTGGGTAACACCCTCTAGTTTGTACTTCATTATAAGGGGGAGATTTTCAATTTCTCAAGTGGCCTTAGTCTTCTTCCTAGGGGGTCCAAAAAGGGGGAGCTTAGGGTCTTCTCCTTGCACCAAAGAGGAAGAATCCATTGTGATGTTTCATGCAAGGATGAGGAGTCATGAGTACACATGATATCAATACTATTAAACTGAAAGAAAGAGCTGAGTCAAGGCTCCAGGATCTAAGTATCCATGGAAATGTATCATTAAAAACAATTAGTAGAGTATGATGGATCACTAGAACCCAAACACCAGAATTATTATCTTTGATACAACAATTGGTTCAGGGGAGGGGGAAATTGAGAATTGGTTGGTAAGATATTATTTGTTGATGACAATTTTCTTGCGAGGGTATGAGAGACTAGGAGACCAGAGGCTCCTATGATGTTTATTGTTCTTGTTGTAAATAATCATGGGGTGTAAGGGGAATGAGACTCAGAATAAAGATGGTTCTCGATGAGTGACATCCTGTGCATTGTCTACCTTTGGGGCCTTTAAATTTTTGATGATAAAAATGACTGGTGGTCAGGAATCAGACTCCCGAAGTATATATGCCAATGACTAGTTGGTGGAATGAATGTCTAACTTCCTGGTATGACTATTTGACACTTGGCTAGTTGAGACATTGACAAATAAAGGTTTCATCAAGTAGGCTTTGGCGAGAATAATTGGGGGCACTAAAATAGTTCCTATTCTTTGTCAGAGAAAACCTAGGGCACTAAAGATCAACCATTTGATGACCCCAAGGAAAAAGTCAATCAAAAGAAAAGGGGGAAATACTTGGAACATAGCAAAAATTAAGTAACTAGGGCACAAAAATGCAAGCACAAAATCCCTAAATCACCTAGCAAACATGCCTAGTAGGGTCAAACACATGATGCATACAAATAGGACAGGAAACCAAGCCCTATAATACAAGAAAAATGAAGGGAAAGGGTCTTGAGTTAAGTTCAAAGACCTAGGAATTTCAAATAAATTCAACTTATTCACTCTATGAAAAAAAATGAAAAGAATAGAAACAAGAAAAACAAATGAAAAACACAACAAAAAAACCCTAAATTAACAAAGAGAATGTGGAGAAAGAACCTACCTAGAATATCAAGCACATGCATCGGCTAAGAAATTATTTGAAAATGTACACCAAATAGACAAATTCACAAGAAAAGAGCTAAATTTATACACTTAAAAAACCTGGTTGCAGAAGCTTTCTCGAAGACAGTTTAAACACTTGGTGGCTAAAAATGAGCATCACAAAGCCCTTTTATAGAGTGGCCAAGGAAATGAGCATAAAATTTTTTGAGTGATCAGGGGACATCATTAATGCACTACATTTTTTGTTCTATGTTTCCAAACTCCATAATACTAAGAAGTACCGCTGAAGCCTAACATCCAAAGACCGAGCAAAACTAGGATAATTTAGAAGGCGACCTTCAGAAGCCTGAATCCTAGAGAGGAGCAGAGAAAAAAGGAGGACCCAACATTTTTCCTGGAAAAATATAGGGATGGACATGTAGGTAATAAAAAATGGTGACTCACTGGGAAAAATGCCTCATGTATTTTAGAACTCTAGAATCTCTGGTTGGGTGAACAAATAACACTATCATCATTCAAAGTGGAGGCTCCATACAATGCCTTCAAAACCAGTGTGAGGTCAAATTAGAGAAGGCTAGAACATTTCCAGACTACAAGTGTGGTGTGTTCTTTGAAGAGGTTTTCTATTTCTTTTATCTCCTAAAGAAATAGAGAGATAACACTCATACTAGATACACTTTTCTTTTCACCTTGTTAAGCTACCGCGCAATGTAATCCAAGGTTTCCATACATCCTTGGCTTTTCCTTTATTTTAGATGGGGTGGGAAGTACTTCTTTCATTGATTTTTTTATGAGTTTACTCACACTGGTGGTACTTCTTTCACCAGCCCATCAATTTTGATTAAGACTTAAATCTAGGGCCTGTGGTAGCATTTTATCTTTGTGGCAAATTTCAGCCCAAGTTGCGTTGATCTAACCTCTCAGATGCTTGTTATTTTTTTACTTTTTATTTCCTTATTAAAAATTATGTGATGTAGATGAGCTCTCAGGGAGCCCTCACCTTGTGCTTACCAGGCCTTCCCCTGCTCTTTGTTGGCTCACTTTCTTCTTACATCAATATAATGAACACACACCAGATGAATGTAAGACCACCTCTAACACTCGGAGAGAAAACATCAGAATTAAAAAATGCATGAGGTGAGTCTCCCTTGATTAGATCAATTATTATGCCAAGAACACTAGCCCTACTAGGAAAAACAAAAGGGGACCACAACTGAAGCAGAACAAACAAACAAGGCAGAACAAAGTGAAAGAAAAACAACTCTTGCACAAAAAGGAAAAGGGGATAAGGGAAAGGATGTACAAGAACTTACAAATGAAACACAAGGTACTTACAATAGGAACCTATACAAATCATACATAATATACATAAAATAAAAAATCTGAGGTCGATGCACCCTACTCAAAATAGTGCTTTAGGAACTCTCCATTGACGGGCAATGCGACCGGTTCCTCGGTTAAATAATTGATAAAATATGTATTCGGTCTACAAATCTCAATGATTTGATACAATCCCAACAAAAGCCACTAGAACTTTGAATGGTATCCTTTCTTTTCTTGGGCTTTGTTCCACAAGAGGACGAGGTTCAAGATCTAAAAGCCTTTGTATTGGGTTCTTTTGTCAAGCCAATGTTTGACCACGCCTTGATGCTTGGCAAAGTGTCTGAGGGATTTTTCCCTCTATTCCTCTAGTCATAGGAGATTAAGGAGGCATACCTCCATATTTTTGTCATTGTAGTCGAACTCCTGCATGAATTGCAAGGCTGGTGTATGTAGGTTCACAGGGAAAATGGGATTCTAAAAATAAACAAGGTAATAAGGAGAAGTTCCTAAGGCTGCTTTGACCCATGTGAGCTTATCCTATAAGGCGTATTTCAATTTTTGATGCCAATTCAGGGGATTCTTTTCTAGCAAGTGCTTGACGACTTCAAGAATGTTTTTATTAGTGGACTCTGCCACTCCATTACCTTGGGGGTAATAATTACGTGAAAAATTTAATGTGACCCCATGCTAGAAAGTTCATTGCATGAGCTAGGGGATGAACATATTGAATCATTATCACATACTAAGGTGAAGGACATTCTGAAATTCATGGAAATTTGTTCTTCTAGGAAGCGGATGACCACATCTGTAGTAATGTTCTTGTAGGTAATTGCCTTGATCCACTTGGTACAGAATCTATCGTAGTTTGGATGTGCTTGTGACCAGTGGAAGAGTTGGGGTTTATCACCCCGATCAAGTTTATGGCCCATTGGGAAAAAATTCTTACTTTATATACCGGTTGACGCAACATCATGGGGTTTCATTCTTTAGAAGTGACAGTTTGATAGGTATTACATTATCTTCTGTGGTAATGAATGTCCTTGATAATTTGGGGCCAATAGTAACTGACCCAGAGGATTTGAAGTGTTTTGGCATCGATGGACAAAGTTTCATTTTTTTATAGAACAAAGTTTTATTTTTTGTCATGAAATGAGCAATTTTTAGTCTCAATGCATGAAATTTGGAAGGGGTGAGTCCTTAAGGGAATTTTTGTGTAACAACAGGTATAAAAAGTTGGTGTACCATAGATCTTGAGTGAAGGATTCTATCGTATATTGATGGTATTCAATCTATGGGCACGTCTTGACCATGGCTTGGGAGAGACCATGCCCACAGACTAGCTTCATAGGATGCATTTCTAAGTCATATTATTCAAGAATGGTCATCCATTTTCCATAGAGATCTTTGGCTTCACTTTGAAAAAGAAAGGATTTGACTGCTTGGTCTAACATGATTGTGTATACTTTATTCCTAAAAATATAGTGTCTAAATTTCTTCACTGCCTGGACTAGGTTAAATGCCTTCTTTTCTAGGGATAAATATCTAACCTCCATATTCTTAAAGGGTTAGGTCATGAAGGAAATGGTTCATTCTTCTCCATCTACCCTTTGGGTTAGTACAACAATGACAGAGTGTGCATATGCAAGAGAGTATATGTGGAACGGGAGGGTGTAGTCTTGACTAGCGAGCATCGGTGGCTCCACTATAGCATTTTTAATTTGAACAAAGACATATTTGTCTTCTTGGTTCCACTCAATCTTGGCATCCTTCTTCATCATGTTGTTCAAAGGTTTTACCATTTTGGCAAAGCTAGTGATGAAGTGTCGCACAAAATTAATCTTTTCGAAGAAGGATCTCATCTCCTTTTTGCTTCCAAGCATTTGCAACTTGGGAAATGCCTCAACTTGGTCTAGGTAAATGAATTTTCCTTTTTATGAGACAATGTGACTAGGAAAATTCCCTTCAGTGACCCAAAATATGCATTTCCTTGGGTTGAGAGAAATTTTGTAGGTACAACATCTCTCAAATATCTTTGCTAGGTGGGTGGCATGTTCACATCAACTGCGAGAGAAAATTGTCAAATCATCCATATTGATGATTATACATTTGTTCACTAACCCTTTAAATGCAATATCCTTGGATTTTTGGAATGTTGCCCCGATTTTAATAAGACTGAAAGGTATCCTCTGGTATGCGAAGGTTCCCAATTTAGTCGTGAAAGAAGTCTTAATCCGGTCTTCATATTTCACCATGACTTGGTTATAATCGGAGTAGCCATCTAAGAAGGACATCATTTGCAATCCATTGATAATTTGAAGAACCTCATCTAGTGAGGAAAAAGGGGTGATTATCCTTTTTTGAAGCCTTATTCAGATTCTGAAAGTCTATACACGACCTGATTTCCCCACTTTCTTTCCTAGCTAGAACTAGGTTGGCACCTAGGTGGTATGTTTGATCAGAAAAATAATCCTCGTGGATAGAAATTTTTATACTTCTTGATAAATCAAGGGTTCAATCAAAGGGTTTACCAATCTCTTCTTCTACCTAAAGGGCTTAGCATTTGGTTTAAGGGGTATGGTCATGATAGAGGTGTCATAGGTCTTAAGGTCTTTGTACCCCTAGTTGATGACATCTATGTACTCTTTAAGGACCATGAGGATCCTTTATTTCTCCTTGGGGGAGAAAGATGCACCTATCTATACATGTTTTTCTTCTCCCTCTTTTCCCAGGTTAACCTTTCATACTTTCCCCCATTAGATGATTGGGTAAATTTTTCCTTGACTCAAGGATCACAGTCAAAGAAATGTTTGAGGGAAACTATCTCCTTAGGGATTGTATTAGTGGGGAGATTGAGGATACTTTCCTCTTCCTTTCTATGTTCGGTGAAATTTTCTTCTTCTTCTATGATATGGTCTTCAAAGACTCCAGTGTTTTCCAAGAAGCTGATAATCAAGATAAATTTAGTGGTGAATATTCACCATTTGGCGAATGTCTCATGTCAGCGACCTAGGATTCTGCAAATATAATGTGTATATCAGGTTGGTCATGTCACCCAAACTTTATAAATATTGGGTCAAATTTCCTAGACCCATCACCCATTGGTTTATGTATTTTTATCCTTTTCTTTCACAATATTGCCAATCAAATCTAATTGTTGGAACCTGTAAATTGAAAAAAAATTCCTACAATTTCCAAAGCTTGTCATAATTGAAAACCATATTTGCCAATATGTGGTTGACATTTAAGGTTAGGGTACAAGTTATGTGGCATGTGTCTCTATTCCTGAGACTTTCAATGAAACTTTATGTCTTTTAAAACTTTGGCCCGAAATAGATTTGACATGTGTCTCTATTCCGGAGACTTTTGGTGTAATCTTTGTGTCCTTTAAAATCTTGGCCCGAAACATAATTCCTGCCATTGATCTGAGATCATCCAATAATTACAAAAATTAGGGTTAGTTCCTATTAGAAAATATAAAATTAACTCATGATATCTTAATAAAATAATGATTGTTTCTAGGTATGTGTGCCTGTGACTGCGATTTTTTTCAATAATGAAAGATTTGCCAAGATTTTATAGAATTTTCATATAATTGAAAAAAATCGCGAGTACAACTAATATTTTTTCCTTTCAAATTAATTTTTTTTTCCAATAATATTAATTCCCCCCC
>MU223915.1:2867746-2877869 GCA_018584345.1 Thuja plicata | reverse complement strand
AAGTGGGTTTAAGCAGAAAAGCATCTATTTTTAATAGATTCCGAACTTTCTTTCTTAAATTTAAGGGGTTTAACGAGATAAGAATTGACTATTATAATGGCCAGTTGGCGCTAATATGAAGAATTATTGTTACAGGTTCAGTGTTGGTCGGGAACTAGCAACTTCGATTGCTTCCTGCGGGATCCTTGACAGGGCTTGGGACGAAATCCGTGATGTTTCTAAAAATGACGAAATTTTTTCTCTGAAAGAATTCGAAGGTGTAGCATATGTGACATTCCCTTCATTTTCTAAAGAAGATTTCATTCTCACAAATAGTAAATATGGAGAATACAATATCCTGAATGAAGAAGAATTCTCTGTCTGCCTCAAGGGTAATGATGAATGCCCGGCCATTGTTCACAAGGGAGCTTTCAGCCGATTCAAGTATATTCTGGAAAGTTCTGATTTCCTAAACAAGGTAAATAGGCTCTTTGTTCCTTAATAAAAATTCGCTCTGTGATGTGGGATTCTTGTCATTGCGTTCTCGAAATCTAGTTCTCCTGTGTATTCGAACCTAGGATCTTTCAATCCAGAAAATTAATGCAAATATAAGTTTCAAAATTTTACTGGGGCATTTAGCGCAAGTATTAGCTGAAGATTTGTTTTACCTAACCAAGAAGTATTTGTTGGTAAAGATAAAGAAAAAGAATACCACCTCTAAAACCAATTACAAGTGAAGTGAGTCAAATGTTATCATGATGCACAATGTCCAGATGCAAACCCTGGTGAGAAGAGCCTGCAATATTTGTATGCTCCACTAGCTCTATATTGTTGTGTTTTATTGCTTGTATTTCATGGTTTACCACTCAATCACACACGCTAAACAAATATAAGCATTGTTGACGGCCAGATATTCCTCAATTGTTTAGTGTCATTATTGATCGCACCCGTCTTACATCATCATTTGGTAGACAACCTAAGGGTGGGTCCGAGGGAGGTTTGAGTTTTAATTTTTAAGAAAGAGGAGGTTCTATGTAGAAAAAAATAATTTGTTACGGGACTAATTGGAATCTTCTTCAGAAAATTAGGAGCTCCTACATTTTAACATTACATTTTAAGCAGGTGAAAATGAGATGGGGCTAGAAATTGCCCCACCAGTTTAAGAAATTGTAGTGCCACTATCAAACATCTACAAGTTCAATCTACCAGAAAGAGATGATCCTCCCAAAATAAAATTTTAGAGAGAAGAAAGTTATTTTTTATTTCATTTTGTCCTCTGTATGCATTCAATTGACACTGTACAGATCAAGTTTATTTAATTTATAATGTTTTGCTATAATTTTGAAAGAAATTTCAGAATTAAAATTGCATTCCGAAAGGGTTTGATCATTTCCTTGTTTCATAATATTGTAAAATAATTACTATTTTTATAGCATCAATTATTTCTTATTTTGTATTCAGCATAAATCTGCAGAGGGCAGTGTCGTCTCTGTTCTCTCTATTTTAGTGTGAAGATTTAATAAAAGATGTTTTGAGTGTGAAAATGATGCCAGTCAACAGTTTTAGAGAAATGCATATAGAAATAAAATTTTACAATATTCATATTTTGTAAAGCAGCCAATAGGAGAATGAATGTAAAGCGAGCAAAATTTTTCTTAAAATCTATAAGTAAGTTTGGCTTTGTTGGAGAATTTAGTAATTGTTTTATGTGCTTCTTTGCAGAAATTTAAAGGAAGTTTTTATTTATTTATTTTTGGTTATGACAAATATTGCTTGTCTATGGAATTGGTATTTGCTTAGAAATTGATGCCTTAAATTTCTGAGAATGTATTTATATGTAAAAAATGATAGAGAAATCTATTTATTTGTAATAAGAATTAAATTTTAGAAAAATCTATTTTTGTTCGCAATATTTGATTGAATTTAGTGTTGAATAATTTTACTATTGTTGAATAGTTTTTTTAATGGTTGTGATTTTATCCAGCAAATTTTAATTTTATCAGACATGCATGGCTGGGGAAAGTTGTGCACAATGTAAAACTGTGTTACAATATGAGTGTAGAGGTATCTGTTTGGTGGGTGGTTGGAAATATTTTTCTATTGAGATTTGATTCGATTGATTTGGGTATTTTATATTCAGCTTTGAATTTGGGTATTTTATATTCAGATTTGGGTCTGTATTGCTGCTGACAAGGGAGTGGTTGATTTTTATCTTGTATTAGCTTGCAATGGCCTTGGAAGGGGATTTTGGTGATTCATTTTATGAAGTTTTTGAAGTTAGCAAGGACTGTTCTGAGGCTGAAATCTGGAATGCTTACAGAAAACTGGGAAGGGTGTGTGTTTGTTGTTTCATGATCAGATTGAACGAATAGTGATGGATGGTGTTCATGATTAAGCATTTTGTGATGAATGGGTTTGTGATCAAAGTTATTTAGGGTGGGTTGCTAATTTTTTTAGTGGATGATTTATTGATGTTTTTGGTTGAATAAGAAGAAATCAAAATGACACTTTTCTTTTATCCCAAGTTTCTGATTGAGATTGATTGAGATTTGATCTGATTGATTTGGGTATTTTATATTCATACTGTTACCATATTCTTCTTATTTTTTATTGTTAGATTTGTTGTAATGTATAGTACCTATCATGAGTATTTGTATTGTTTAAGCATCTTAATTGAACAACCCAAGCCATAGTAATTTAATGTGTTCTACAACTTAAAAGTTGTCTTTCATTTGATTGATTACATTGCCTCAATTCATTATGCCCTTAAAACTCCCTTTAGACCACCAGCTCATTTTATTGATTTCATTTGATTTACATTACCTCAATGTATTACATTGCCTTAATTGATTTGATTTGATTGAATTCTATTGAACTCTAGTGTCTCAACATCATTCCCTTGCATTCCCGATCGAATTATGCTAAGAGAAACTCCTTATGCGTATTAGTATCAATTTTAGACGGTGCTGAAGGATAACCTAGCAACTCCTTGTGCGTATTAGTATCAACTTCAGACAGTGCTGAAGGATAACCTATATAAATCTGACATACTTTCTAATGTGTAATCCAGTCATAGTATCAAATTATCTTACTTGTTCTAAATGCCATATATTTTCTAATGTACCAAACTTATGTGCTCTGACTAGAGTGCACATTGAGAAAAATCATTAGGCTACAGCTGAACTTGATCATAAGAGAACATAACATATCATATAGACTGTTATTTTGGTTTCAGTTGCACCTGATATCAGTGCAAAATATCAAAGTTGTACAATAAATTGAGTACAACAAAGGAGCAACAGGAATAAAACCTAAAGCATCTAAAGGTAGAGACTAGAGTGGCAAAATGTAGGACAGTAGCACTAGTATCAAAATGGAATAAAAGGATTATACTGATATAATGTAAGTAGCATTGGTAATAAATCATTCTTTTAAATTAAGGTGATGCAATTAAAGCTCAACAGGATCTACCCTGGTGTCAATGTTTGGTACAATAGCATCAACGGTATTGTAATCACTCTTGATATCCATCCATAAAGGACTACTATATTTCTTCTCCTATGTAGCAGAATCGCCATGCATGTACTCCCTTACAACTATTAGATCATTTCAAAGATAAAAGCAAAAGCAATTTATTTGAGTGCATCACTTTCTAACTAGTAAAAAGGGGCACAATAGCTGCCAAGAATCAAACCATGTGAAAATGAGCCCAACCACTACCCATTCATGGGGAAAACATCTAAGGATTGATGTGAACAAATTTTACAAGCATTGACACTATTAAAGATCCCGGAGATACATAAGGATAAAGAAATCGTTACATGTCTCCCTGTTTCTTCATTTCCATAAATATATGGTATAAAAGATTTAAAAAGCAATATAAAATTTTGTATGATATAAGGACTATTGAACTTTGGCTTCCCAAGAACAACCTTTTCATTCACATCATATTATTCCAAATCCTTTATTCATCCATTCTCATTTTAAATCTCTTCTCTGTTTAGTGTCAATTTTATCTGAATCCACTAACAGAAACCTGTTTCCTAATTAAAATACTCTTTAAAAGCCCAGGCCACAAGAATCCAAATGACTCCCTTACACCACCAGCTGATTTGATTGATTTCATTTGAATTCTAATAATTGGATTCCATGGGACTGCACCCTAAGTCTATTTATTTGTTTGTTTGATCCCTCAGATCAGAAAGTTAACGGCAAAAACCGTAATATTTGTGGGCCATTCCACGGGAGGTGCAGTTGCAACCCTATTCACTCTCTGGTTTCTACAAAAGAAGGCAAGGGACATGTCTTATTTTTGCATCACATTTGGTTCTCCTTTGGTGGGAAATGACATACTTGGGGAGGCTATTAGGCGTGAAGATTGGGCTGGAAAGTTTTGTCACGTTGTCTCCAAGTATGATATTGTTCCCAGGGCACTCCTTGCACCATTTGAATCGATTACTAAGCTTTTGCATGAGCTTGAGCCTCATTGGAGGAGCAGAATGGGCACTGACTCTGTTGCTGTAACACATCCTTCTGTACCAAAGGCTCACAACACTCTTCTTAAGGAAGTCCTACAATTTACATCTAAGATAGCAGACAAATCAGGAGAATCTGCTCCTACAAGCCCATATAGACCCTTTGGTACTTATATGTTTTGTTCAACCCAAGGTGCAGCTTGTATTGAGGACTCTGAAGCTGTCCTGAAGATGCTACATTTCACTATGCAAGGAATTCCTTTTGATCAACTTGCAGGAACCTGTGCTTCAGATCACACAGGTTATGGCCAAATGTTGGAAGCTGTCACCGATGCCTTGCTAAATGCAACGCCAATCGCAAACTTTGCCACAGACTCCTTCGAGATGGGAATAGTACGGGAATTGGAAGCAATGGCTGTTGGATCTCAGGTAATCTCCTAATTTCTGCTCTCTTTTGTATGTATTGTTGTCGCATAATTCATAAATTAATTCAAAATAATGGTCAAACTTGAAATTTAAGTACAATTGGTCAACGGCTTAATGTCTTCAATCACCAATCATCTCCAAAGGTAGCAGTGCTAGAATCCTCACAGGTAGCTATTGGACTTCTCCACGTCAAGCTCCTCCAAACAATTACCAATCAACCTTGTCTATGCTACATCAGCATATCCTCAAGCTCTACATTTCATTGGGTTGTTTGATTTTCCTTGTATGTAAGCGTGTTGTGGTAAATGAGATGATTTGACCAAGGCATGAGGTTGTACATGCACAAGGAATTCCATTCATAGGCAGTTCAAGGTTTTCTCTAAGTGTTAGATCCCTATTATACAACCCTATTCCCTTTAATGGTTCAAACCTGCAATTTGACAAGGATTTGGACCTAGAGCTGTTTCAAATTTCATACTTCAACTAAAGACTTCATGATTGCTACCAAACTAAGATAAGTCACTTTATTGTGAAGCAAAAAGTCGAGGTCCCCATTTGCAATAAGGCCATGGTGTGAAAACCTTATAATATGTCCAAGAAAAATTGCTCAAAATTTAACATGTCATCTTAGATTTGTAAGAAACATTAGAATTTAATTCAAAAGTATTGCAATCCAGTGAAATAAAAGGCTAAGGCTAAGCCTAAAATAATCCCTAAACTATGTCAGGGTAACAAATAATAAAGAAAAAAAATGGTGGAATCTGACAATAAGGAAGAAGAGGGTCATGGGAGTGAGGAGAATGAAGGGAAAAGTAGAGATGAAGAGGATGAAAAATAAGGGGATGGGTTTGAAGGAAGCTTCGAGACTACTAATAGGTCCACCCATGTTTTTGAAAATCTCAAGACAATGCCTAGGGATAGCCGTAAGCGCCCTTTTTAGTAGACTTATTGTAGTGTAGATGATTTGTTGGGTAAGTATTCAAATGATTATGGTTATTTTGATGATGTTGCTAATAGTGTTGTTCAATCGTTTTTAATATTCGTAGCCCGATGTTAATGTGTCTTTAACTTGCTGGTACTCTTTTCCTACTGACCCTTTTGTAAAGGGACAACACCCTAATTTTTGTTGCTTTTATATAAAAACAAACAATAAAGTAAACTAAAGCCATAATGTCCAATTACAAGGATATGCAATATTATATGTTAGAGATACACAAAAGATGAAATCCTACTATGACTATTAAATTTTAATCAATTATAATTATATTTATGAAAATTTATAAAAAAATATACAAAAAAATAATTTAATAAATAAATTTAAATGCCTCAATATAACTTTTATAATATTATAAATTGATAAAAAAAAAAAAAAAATTGTAATGTGAAAATTAAAACTTGAAAATAAAATTGTAATTACTAAAATTCATTTATAAACCCCTAAATTTTATAAATTGAAAGTAAACAAGAATGAGCAAAAATTTGTGGTAAGGTCATTAATTTGATATTTTAGAATTAGGAATAAATATGAAGGTTTGAAGTTTATCAGGAGGCTTGAAGAAATCGTTGATTCAATATTTGAATGATGAATAGTTTACATTTGCTTTTCCTCTTTCCTTTACTGTCACTCTTCCTAATGCTCATATTGAAACAATGAAGACAACAAATATTCTTACTCTTCTTATTGCTCTCACATTTTCTATCTCAATGCTCTACTATACTTACAACCAAGTCTCTTGAATTTCCCAAGGAGGTCTTGGCATCTTAGTGGAGACCTTAAAGTAAGGGTCATCTAGGAAATGTCTCTTCTTTGAGAATGATGTCCTTGAGATTTATCTTAATCGACAGTTGGAGTGGTAGAATAGTTGGGAACATTACCCTAGAATAATTGTGGCCTAGGCATGCCCCTATTTAGATCATTGTAATAAGAGAGATTAATTATTATATTAGAAAATAATTTGAACTTTTGCAACAGTGTATGAATTATTATACTCACCCAACAATAATCTTTGATTTCTATTTTTGTTAAAGTTATTTTGCATTTTATATACATTATTTCTACTATAAAAATTTATTAGATTTTTTCCCTAACAAAAATAATGTGCATCAACAATTTTGTACTAGAGGATGCTAAACCACATTTATTAGTTCTTTTCAGTTGAGGATTTATTTAAATGCTTCTTGGTTCTCTGCATGTTTCCCGCTTAATGCCGTTTCCTCTCCTTAGAGGAAGAGTTTGATTATTATGATTTTTCTTTTTCTTTTTTAAGGAGCCCTCTGATGCATATAGTGCACTCAAACAAGCTGGAGAGGCGAAACTTAAGCAAGATACGAACAATGAGAAACTAAATGAAGACTTGAGTAAAATGCAAAGTCATATGGCAGAGCTGGAGTGGTACAAATTATCACGTTGTAAGAAGGGCTCTGGCTACTATGATTCTTTCAAAGTCGTAACTGAAGTTGAATTGCAAGAGTATCATATAAATATGGCTCGAGTGAAGTTGGATAGTTTCTGGGATGAGATTGTTGAAAAGGAGGAGAATCACGTGTTGCCCAGTGACTTCAGACGGCAAAACAAATGGATCAACGCCGGCACAGCATATAGAAGACTTGTAGAGCCTCTGGACATTAAATTCTATCATTGTACACGGGTGGACAACAAAAGCTACCTCTCTGTTGGTGTGAGACACCACCGTCATATTGTTCTTGAGAAATGGAAGAAAGAGAAAGACCAAAGTCGTATTGAGAGTGAGAAAAAGAAACGCACAAAGTTGGCATCCTTAACTATAGACTCCTGTTTTTGGGCTCATTTAGACGAAGCTTGCCAAGCTTTGAAAAGCCTTCCCCGAGGGGACGTCGTGAATCCCTCTCTGCAAAAAAGCCGAGAGTTTGAAGATTATCTCTGGAAAATGATCCAAGAAAAGAGTATTTCTGAGGAGGTTTTCTTAAGGGGAAGTAGTTTCATGAAATGGTGGGAAGAATACAGCCACTATCTGCAACGTCGATTCCCACAATACATGTCAAGCAATTCTACAGCGGGTATACATAACTTCATAGAAAATGAGGGGTGGAAACAGAACAACGGGCCTTCTTCTACATTGGGAAATGATCCTTCAAAATAAAATTTCGGTCAATTATTGTGGTTTCTTCCTTTTGCTTAGTTTTATTTTCAATTAGATGAGTGTATGTTACATATTAGAATAATGAGTGGCTGACGGACTCATCACGTAAATTGAGTTCTTCAGTGTAGTAATCTGTTCAGTTGGAGCTCAATTTTCTATAGGGTTATGGAGAGCTCTTTGTTAAGTTCTTGGTTGTATTGTATTTCTTTGTGTTTTAATAAATTTTTACTTCTCTTTTAGTTAAAAAGCAAGGAGTTTCATTGCAACAAAGTGTGTTATGCCAAATAAAGGCTTGTTTCGGAAAAGATGTAATCTTTCATAAAAACATTTGTGCATATATTTCTTGAAAGTAGTAATGTGTTAGGAAACTGTGCTTCACTTGGAGATCACTCTTCTATAGGGTTCTGTAGAGCTCTTTGCTAAGCTCTTTGGTTGTTTTGTGTTTGAATAAATTTTTACTCCTCTTTTAGTTTTTAAAAAAGGAGTTTCATTCCAACAAAGTGTTATGCCCAGTAGAGACTTGCTTCGGGAAATATGTAATCATGAAAACATTTGTGCATATATTTTTTATGGGCAAACATTGAACTTTAAAAGTAGTATATTTGTGCATGTTTTAACACATATTATTTCATATTTCCTGGGTCGACAACACTTGAAAGGATTTAGGCATAGCACCTCAAGTGTGCTCTCTGCATTCAATATAGTGTAGGCCTAGGGGTTAAACCTTGTCACCATATCTAAATCAAGGTCTTCAAGGCCACAAGAACATGTTGACAAATGCCTTTTTTTTTTTTTCATATTTTATTCATTTTTATTTAACCACAAATAAATATTTTTAATTATTTTAGAAGATGGTGAATTCTAATTGTTGAAGTGAAATGATAAAGGTCAAGGGTCTAGGATTTTCCTAGATGACAAGTTTGTAGAGAAATGCCTATTAAAAATATAAGATTTGTGAAGGAATAAACAAGTTAATTAGTCATGCTTGGATTTTTGAGCTCATCGACTGTGATTTTATGGTTATCACGTATCACATTGCCTACTATAAAAACAAAATGGAAAATGTGTAAACTAAAAATCTCTAGCTTCATGCACTATTGTTAATGTCAATATATTTTGGAATAGGATTTATCAATAGTGGAAGCAGCTCACTTTCCGAGTGGTTGTTAATGTCCCCCTATATCTTTGTGTTTCTAAGAAACTTAATATTAGAAAAACTAAGAGAAACAAACTATCAAATTAAAATCATATTTGTCAACAATTAGGAAATTGCTACTATTTTGGTATTAACTTGTTTTTTTATTTCAATTAAAAACACAAGTCAATCTAAATGTACGCAAGAATTTTCTATGTATAGGTCTACTAGTTATTTTCAAATACTATTGAATATTCTCCCATAAAATAGATTATGCAAGATTCAATAATAAGCAACATTAAATTTTTAGTGTTTAAAATTTAAAAACCACTTTAAAGATTTTTCTAAAAGAGACAATATTTCTAAATATTTAGGTGACAAATCAATATGGATCTCATAGCCTATATTTTTATTCTAAGTACTTAAATAGACATATAATACTATGTCAATTGTGGTTGGAGAGAATCCAAATATAGCTTACTATTCAAAACACGTAAGAAAATATTTTCCCGAAGTCTAATTAAATATAAATGTTTGTTTGTTTTACCAATATCCTATATATTGAAAAAAGTTGTCAAATTTAACTTTGCCATGTTCAACATATGCACTAAATCTATTGGACATATTAACTTGGCCAACGTGTGAGAGCTATTGTTGATCAAAGGATCACATTTATAAAATTAACAAAATGACATTAATCTTTTCAAATACGAAAAATTAAATATATGAAGAATATAATATTTTAAAAGAAAATTTCAAGCATTTGAAATGAAAATATTTTATAAAATAGAGATAATGTCATGAATATCTAGATAAACACAAAAAAATAAAATAAAGTGCATGTATTACAATGCAACAACATCCACATGAAAAAGGTGTATATTTCCTTAGAATAATCTTTTCTGAGGCCGTCCTTAGGCGTTTGCGTTGTTCGGTGTCTATGCCTGGCCTTCGGCGCCTGTGAGCCACTGGGTTGGGTTTTTCCTACA
>MU223915.1:2857350-2867646 GCA_018584345.1 Thuja plicata | reverse complement strand
AGTAGTTTCATGAAATGGTGGGAAGAATACAGCCACTATCTGCAACGTCGATTCCCACAATACATGTCAAGCAATTCTACAGCGGGTATACATAACTTCATAGAAAATGAGGGGTGGAAACAGAACAACGGGCCTTCTTCTACATTGGGAAATGATCCTTCAAAATAAAATTTCGGTCAATTATTGTGGTTTCTTCCTTTTGCTTAGTTTTATTTTCAATTAGATGAGTGTATGTTACATATTAGAATAATGAGTGGCTGACGGACTCATCACGTAAATTGAGTTCTTCAGTGTAGTAATCTGTTCAGTTGGAGCTCAATTTTCTATAGGGTTATGGAGAGCTCTTTGTTAAGTTCTTGGTTGTATTGTATTTCTTTGTGTTTTAATAAATTTTTACTTCTCTTTTAGTTAAAAAGCAAGGAGTTTCATTGCAACAAAGTGTGTTATGCCAAATAAAGGCTTGTTTCGGAAAAGATGTAATCTTTCATAAAAACATTTGTGCATATATTTCTTGAAAGTAGTAATGTGTTAGGAAACTGTGCTTCACTTGGAGATCACTCTTCTATAGGGTTCTGTAGAGCTCTTTGCTAAGCTCTTTGGTTGTTTTGTGTTTGAATAAATTTTTACTCCTCTTTTAGTTTTTAAAAAAGGAGTTTCATTCCAACAAAGTGTTATGCCCAGTAGAGACTTGCTTCGGGAAATATGTAATCATGAAAACATTTGTGCATATATTTTTTATGGGCAAACATTGAACTTTAAAAGTAGTATATTTGTGCATGTTTTAACACATATTATTTCATATTTCCTGGGTCGACAACACTTGAAAGGATTTAGGCATAGCACCTCAAGTGTGCTCTCTGCATTCAATATAGTGTAGGCCTAGGGGTTAAACCTTGTCACCATATCTAAATCAAGGTCTTCAAGGCCACAAGAACATGTTGACAAATGCCTTTTTTTTTTTTTCATATTTTATTCATTTTTATTTAACCACAAATAAATATTTTTAATTATTTTAGAAGATGGTGAATTCTAATTGTTGAAGTGAAATGATAAAGGTCAAGGGTCTAGGATTTTCCTAGATGACAAGTTTGTAGAGAAATGCCTATTAAAAATATAAGATTTGTGAAGGAATAAACAAGTTAATTAGTCATGCTTGGATTTTTGAGCTCATCGACTGTGATTTTATGGTTATCACGTATCACATTGCCTACTATAAAAACAAAATGGAAAATGTGTAAACTAAAAATCTCTAGCTTCATGCACTATTGTTAATGTCAATATATTTTGGAATAGGATTTATCAATAGTGGAAGCAGCTCACTTTCCGAGTGGTTGTTAATGTCCCCCTATATCTTTGTGTTTCTAAGAAACTTAATATTAGAAAAACTAAGAGAAACAAACTATCAAATTAAAATCATATTTGTCAACAATTAGGAAATTGCTACTATTTTGGTATTAACTTGTTTTTTTATTTCAATTAAAAACACAAGTCAATCTAAATGTACGCAAGAATTTTCTATGTATAGGTCTACTAGTTATTTTCAAATACTATTGAATATTCTCCCATAAAATAGATTATGCAAGATTCAATAATAAGCAACATTAAATTTTTAGTGTTTAAAATTTAAAAACCACTTTAAAGATTTTTCTAAAAGAGACAATATTTCTAAATATTTAGGTGACAAATCAATATGGATCTCATAGCCTATATTTTTATTCTAAGTACTTAAATAGACATATAATACTATGTCAATTGTGGTTGGAGAGAATCCAAATATAGCTTACTATTCAAAACACGTAAGAAAATATTTTCCCGAAGTCTAATTAAATATAAATGTTTGTTTGTTTTACCAATATCCTATATATTGAAAAAAGTTGTCAAATTTAACTTTGCCATGTTCAACATATGCACTAAATCTATTGGACATATTAACTTGGCCAACGTGTGAGAGCTATTGTTGATCAAAGGATCACATTTATAAAATTAACAAAATGACATTAATCTTTTCAAATACGAAAAATTAAATATATGAAGAATATAATATTTTAAAAGAAAATTTCAAGCATTTGAAATGAAAATATTTTATAAAATAGAGATAATGTCATGAATATCTAGATAAACACAAAAAAATAAAATAAAGTGCATGTATTACAATGCAACAACATCCACATGAAAAAGGTGTATATTTCCTTAGAATAATCTTTTCTGAGGCCGTCCTTAGGCGTTTGCGTTGTTCGGTGTCTATGCCTGGCCTTCGGCGCCTGTGAGCCACTGGGTTGGGTTTTTCCTACACATCAGCGTCTGCGCTTGTGCATTGGGGCATGAACTTTCAGCGTTGGCACCTGTCCTTCAACATCTATACCCGTCCTTCAACGTATGTGCGTGTCCTTTGCAATCTACACCTGTCCTTTGGCACCTATGCCTGAGTTGGTCTTAATGCCAATAAATTTGGCATCTTACTGGCTGCAGGAAATTTATACTTGTGTGTGTGTGCGTGTTTTCCAATTTTACTCAGCTAGTAAGCTTTCAAGGTGAATGGACGAGTTGTATCTTTGTGTTTCTTAGGAACACTTTCTTTGGAGATTTAAAAATGAATCTAGGAGTGCTTTAGTTGGAGCAGAAGGTTGATCCAGTCGTCTCTTTATTTAGTTGCATGTTCTTTCTCGGCTCAGCGTAGAGTGTGATAGTGTTTTGTCTTGCTGCCTTCCATTCTAAAAGATCATTGATATTCGTTGTGACTATCAAAGAACATAATGACATCAATCGTTACTTCATCTACAAACAAAGACAATAAAATTTCAAAAATAACAAGGTCACTTGACTTTCTACACTTCAAACTCCATGACATCTGGGCGAGTGTACCCTTAATTCATCTACCTGCTCAAATAAGTCTTATACAACCTCCCCAATAGATGACAACACGTATATTATAGATAAACTTCAATAATTTATCTGACAAACAAAGCATAGGACGGTTTTATATTTCAATTTGTTTCACCATACTTTTCATGGATCACCTATGACCAATGTCCAATCCACTTGGGTTACAGAGTCACATAAACACATAAAATGTTTGATAGCACAGTCCATTAATTGCTCAACATAGAATTCAAATAAAATATGCCTTATATATAACTTCTTAAATTCTATGGATGAATATTATAAAATTTGTTACAAATGATAAACTCTCACAATTAATTATCTTAGCATATTTAATTCTTTCCTTGAAAGATAACAAAAGATAACAAACACATTTATGATAGCTCAGAGAGACAAACTAAGGCAAATCCTTAATTTGTGTTCAATTCATTAAGAGTCAAATCTGATACAAAGACATATCATCAAGTTTTAATTGCTAATTTACTATCAAACACCATACATGCATCTCAGAGAATGCATAACTTCAAAATGTATTGTACTTTTTTTAACATAGACAGACTTAACATAAATAAAAAATGGGAACCTTTCACAAGTGATCTTGGAATTCCTTTTATAGACTAAGGAATGCAACAAGCTTAAGATCACTTGGAACAAAATTTTTAACTTAATCAACAGAAAGAAAGAAACAAGAAGCAGGAACAAATATTTAAATTTGAACTTAATCTTGGGAGATGCACTATAATTGGACTTTGGTGCCTTTGTCTATTGGTATTCAGAATAACTTCATTGTGTGTCTTGAAGGTCATCCGCAGCTTCAACAATAAATTCAAGATGCCTTTGAATATAGTTATCCTCACTATTAACATCGCCCAGGCGCCAAGTCATCTAACCTATTGAACAAGACAAAAACAATTAGCTTGAAGCCTTCTTGCCCACCTTTAACATCTTCACCCATCTGGAAACCTCCTTATATGTAGGCCAGTTGAACCCCTTTACAGTCTCCAACTGTGCAACTAACTCTAATCAACGAGCATTTGTGGCAGCCCTTGCATCTGAAATAAATTTGGTGAATACCACCTCAGCTCTGAAAAGAGTCCATTACCTTATTAAAACCATAAATATATATGTCCATGTCCATGTGGAGAATCATTTATGTATTAATCAAAATCATTTCAAATTCTTCTCCCCACACACCAATCGGTTTCAACTTATTATCCTTATCATAAATAGAAGAAATAACATTTTTGTGAGCTTCACCCAAAACCTTCAATTTATCCTTTATCAATAAGTCTTTTCCCTTGAAAATTGTAGTCAAGGAATTTACCATCTCCACCATGTCCTTAGTTTCATTTACCTTATCAGGAAAATCATCCTTGTATTCCATGGTAGTGTCCAATTTCTCCATTAGCACATTCCTTCCAGTCCACTCATTATACAAAGGCTCCAAAAGTAATAAAGCATCAACACCGACATTACCAACATTCTTTAAAGAAATATGTAGGCCATGAACTACACTTATTTTATTCTTTAGGATATTAATCCTATGCTACAATACTTCCATTAGAGCAGTGATTGCTCCCATATTCTTTGTTTCCTCAAGCTTTTTAATTATGTCTGCATAATCTTCCAGCTTGGCCTTTTCTCCCATAGAAACCTGCAAATTTGTAGAAAATGGGGTTAAGTCTACCTGAACTTCAATCTCTACATCAACCATTATTTTATTCTCAGCATTGGCAAACTTTTTATTCCACTCCCTTATCTGCTCTTCCATGGCCGCATTCTTCATTATCACCTCCTCATAATTCTTTACAGTGGAGATCAATTGTTGGTAAGTCTCTGTGTATCTCCGTGACATGCCCTCTGTTTTAGCTCGTGTCATGAAGGTATCAATTTCAGTATCCCTTGTATTCTGTAGATTCCATATCATCTTATTATCTCTTTTTTGTTCTTGAATGTTTATCATATGAGGCTTCTGAGTGGATGGGACCAATGACCAAATTGCCAATGTCTTGGAATTTTGATCAAATCATGATCCTCTTATTATGTCACCATCTCAAATTCAGAGCTTAACAATGGGTCTGGTTGCCTCCTTATCCGATCAATAATGAATGTGGATTGGAGATCCCAATCTGGTAACATCAAAATTCAATTATTTTTTACAAGAAATCTTGCGTGTTCCAATGTTATTTTCTCACTATCAGGATCATACTCTTGGAGAGATTTTACAATTTGTTCATTCTTTTCATTTTCTCTCTCTCCCATATCCAAACTAGTTCTCAACTCATTCTGCTTCAATTTCATCAGAAAACTCTTGAATTCATTTATTTTTAAAAAATCATTATTATTCAAGAAGTTCTTGGACATCATTATTCTTTCATTTGCTGGAAAATAAAGAGGAAAATCTATCTCTCCAGTCCCTTCCTGAGGTTCCTCCTCCCTGAGTTTTTCTCTAATATCAAGAAAATATTTCCCCTTCTCAACAACAACTGCCCTTGCAGTGTCCCTTTTCACCATTGCCAAAGATTGATCAATCTTCTTCTTCTTGGCAAGTGGCTCCCTAGTGGATTCAACTTCATCTCCACTTTCCACAAAATACTCTTGTTGTTCCAAAGGCCTTTTTCTTTGAGAAGAGAAGACATCTTCTGGCCTCTGTGTCTCAGCAGCCATCTCCTATAGCTATGACATTTGTGCAATCAATACCTCATAAGAACTCAACATGCTTTCAATTCTCTTAAAATGAGACTCTTTAGGATAGAAACCTGAGAAATTTGGATCCATCTCCCTAAATTCAGCCTCAACTCTCATCAAATCATTCTATTTTCTTCTTCTATCCTAGAAAACACTCTTATCCATAAGGTTTCTTACATCTTCATCATCTAAGGGTTCTTGATCTTTAATTGTGGCCCAAGGGGTCATTTTCTTTATTGCCACCTTTATAAAGCCCTCTGGATCACAAAACTTGGGTGTAATAGCCCGACCAACCTATATTGTTTCAGAAAGTCATTCATTTGTTCAAAGGCCTTCCTCCCAACAGTGAAATCATTTACAACCCATAGTCTAGGAAGACAAATTCCCTTCCTATGTGCCTCTAAGTATTCCTTGTCCACAAGAGTCAATTGCCAAATAAATTCCATGTAAACAAGCCTAGGAAGTACTAACTAAGGGAGAATATGTGGAGGTTGAAGACAACCATATACTCTAATAACACTAAAACTATAAAAAAGTAGAAATCCCCCCAGTTATGTGAAATAGGCCAATTTGGCACAAAGTGCCTGGGTCTCAAAATTATCCTCAATCCAATCACTAATCTCTCCTTTTTTGTTCCTAATATTTCTAGGATAGGCAGAGCAATCCAATTTTCAAAATACAGAAAAAAAGAAAGATAAGTGCTACTATCCCAAACCTGAGTCCATCTTTGTACCGGAGATGTTGTACCAAGCTCCTCCTTGTGCAAAATAAGTTCTTTGTCCATCTGGTCACTATTGAAGTACATGATAAGGTGCACCAATATGGAATAATGCTTGAAATAAACAACACTATTATTCTTATGTATTCCAATCAGGGCTTCATGAATTTGATTGATGACATGTCCTACATAGTCATAGTCAATGTTTACTTTTGTATGTTGTATATTCATGGCCAACATTAATAAATCAGCAGGAACTGTGGCTTCTCCATCAAGACCCAATACTTTGTACAATACATACACCGTGCATTGCAAATAGGAGTGGAACTTGCCTAAATCACGGGGCACATTTACATCAACGGGAATTGGAATCAATTTTCTACTAACCCTAGGCATGTAACTAGGGATAACATTTTTTATTACGGTTTTGTGGGCCTCATAGTTTATTCTCTTTATCCAAATCAATCTTTGTACAAGTGGCACCAGATATTTGAAATGCTTCCACAAAACTAGTTTTGTTTATACTCACTAGGACCGACTTATCCTTTCTTCTAATAACCCTAGTTGTAGAGCAATATGCCTTCACCAATTCCCTTACTAAGTCCATCCATGTATACACCAGGAACAACCATCTTTTCCATGTTCATCTCCCATGGATTCAACATTGGAATGCCCTTAAATTTGTTATTCCAGAAATAATAAAAAGAAAAGTTCCAGAGTCATTTGGGGTTTATGAATTTATGCATTGGTCACACCCATCTTTCCATGCATATACATTCACAAAAAAATAGTTTGACGTTCCTGGTAAGAGGTCTATGAATTCCTCTGAATACTTCTTTCCTTTTTCCTTCTTTTCTGTCGCTTTAGAACCACCACTATATGTCACCTTAGAACAACAACTAGTGGTTTCCTTGCTCATATTTACAATTATTAGGAAGCACAATCAACTCAGAAAATGAACTAATACACTTCAGAACCAGCACTACCACACAATTCAGACAACTTTGAACACCTTTCGCATTCACACCAGGACTCAAAGAGCAATTTGTAATTGTGTAAAAATCTTCAGTACAATCATGTCTTATATAAATTTCTAAGTTAAAGATTAGTAGTTGTCATCTCAGCCATTAATTTCATACATTCTTCCATGAATCCCTGCAACATAGCCATGTGAATTAACTGGAGCTATCGCTGGCAGGAATGCAAATTTTGAAAATATGCCCTCATGGCATTAAAGTTTGAAATTAGCAGTGAAAGGCATGAAGAATTCCACATGGAAATCCCTGATTTTTTCAACCTCTCTTTCTCTGTTACATCTCAACAACATCCTAGCAAAACAACTCAAACACGTGGTGCGTTGTCGCTAACTCTCGGGTCAAATGACTTCCTTTTATAATAGCTCAAGATCTAGCGAGAAGTCGCTAGTAGTCCAGTCTTGGGCTCTCCACTTGAAAGTGTTAAGGCTTTAGAACATTGCGAGCTGGCAAGAAAGATAATCAAAACCACCCATCGCTATCTCTCTATCCAAAAATGTTAAGATTCTTACCTCCCGCGAGCTAGCGATCATTAGCCCAAAACTGCTTATCACCAACTCTCCAACATTTTCTTTTATATCTATTAACCATCGCGAGCTGGATATAAACTTCCATCCCTAAACTTTTTGCAATGTGGCCAATACTCGCTACCTCTCCAATTTTATAAGAAACTATCATTACAATCCAAGAGCTAGTGATTTCTTGAAACTTGTCTTTAAATCTTCTATGTGGCAGTCACTCACCAATTCCCTAATTGTTATTTCTAACCACTTTAAACCCTCACGACCTCGCAATAAGTGACTGCAAGCTATTATTCGCTAATTATCCAACCTTTTATGTTATCTTTACTAACAGTCGTGAGCTAGAGACTTATCATTCTTGACAGGTGGCAATGACTTGCTAGCTCTCCCTTTTAGCAAATTGCCATGATAACCTGAGAGCTAGCGACAAACAAGAAACATGACCTTTATCATAGTAGCATTTTAAAACCTCCACATGGCATTTTCTCGCAATTCTCCATCCTAATAATACTATGCATTTTCATCCCGTGAAACAACAACCAAGCAACATTTAATCCCCTAGATGGATATGTGGCATGCTCTCGCTAATTCTCTAGCTGAAAATACTTAACCCCACATGATTGTGCGAGCTGGTGCCAACTTAAATGCTTGACCACTAACATGATACTCGCCAAGTCGTGGGTAAACAACACTAACTACTCAAAAACTTATGAGCTAGTGACAACCAAAAGCCATAACATAAAAATGCACTCGCTAGCTCGTGGGTTAACATATAAGCTGTCTATTTAACTCGAGACCTAGTGATGTAAACAAGAAACATGCTAGATGAACCCCTGCTAGCCCAAACCTAAAGACGATGTGTACTAATGATATTTTGACAACTCGACATATTAGGGTAACCAAATAAAACAAGCTCTACTTGGAAAACAAGAATTACTTCCTAAGCCTTATAAACACAACATGGGAAATTTTTTAAAATAAAGACCAAACCTCACCACTATCCTTCTATGACACAAGAACAAAAATGGAAGATATTCAACATTATGGAGTACTACTAGTGGCTCTTTTTGGGGATTGTTGAAAGTAAGTTCAACTTAAGAAACCAACAAATCTCTGGAGAAGCAGTCTAAACCTAAAATACATGACCAAAAGAAAACATGCCCTACATATATACACATATACAAACTACTCTGCATGGATTACGAGTTTTTATTTTCATGCAAAGAAAGGCTTCAGGAATTGTCCATGCACTGGTAATTCCTAAATTTCACCATTCATGATTTGTAAAAAATATGAATGCATTGCATGACATTCAAAAATAACATAAGGGCCCAACCATAGTGATTTAAACTTCTTATGTTTACCTTTATCCCGAACCCTTGCATTCCACATGAGAATCATATCACTGACTTGAAACTTTCTATCAGTGACCCTTTTATCAAATATATACTTCATTTATTGTTGCAACTTGATATTGTTTTTTTGAGCTTCAATTTTTTTTTCATCCAATTCCAGAAGATTCATAATCCTATCTTCCATTCGTTCAGAGATATCAATTTCTTCCTCCTGGATGAATTTATAGACAGACAGTAAATTATTCAAAGCAAATCTAGCTTTTGTCCCATATACTAACTCAAATGAGGAGACCCCAACTGCTTTATTTACTGTCACTCAATCAACCCATAATGCTAGCTTTAAATTTGAATCCCAAGATATTTGTATTTTGGTTTCCTAAATCAATAAAATGTCTGGTTGGTGATCTCTGATCAGTTTTCATAAAACATCATGTTTATGAGGGAAATTTAACCCTCTCATATTCCACAAAATGATTTTCATTTTCTTTGAGGTTTTCTCATTAAACACATCTCCCCTAAGGTCTTTTGTACACCTTAATCCTTTTCTAGTTTACTCTCTTTGTCCCTACATTTTCTGTCTGTCAAGAATCTGACACAAACAATTAGGGCCTGTTTGGTGCCAAGCATTAATCTGGAATAAGCCTTAGTTAATGCTAAAATAATTTAATTCTTTGTTTGGGCCATTTTTTGAATTCTCGAATTAGAAAACTAATCCCCATTTTGGGGCCAATTCTTGCATTAGTTAATTCTAAAAAAAAACTGAAATTCATTTCTTATTCAAGAATAAGCTATTTATGGATTCAAATTTTTTTTTTTATTAATTTTTTTTAATCTTTTTTTTTTTAATGTGGGTATGTATATATATATATACACGTGTGAATATATATGTGTGTCTATATACACATACATGTGTATATACATGCGTGTGTATATATACACACATGTGTATATACACACACATGTGTGTATATGCACATGTGTGTATATATGTGTGTGTATATATACATGTGTGTATATACATGTGTGTATATGTGTATGTATACATGTGTGTACACACATGTGTATATACACGTGTGTGTATATACACATGTGTGTATATA
>MU223915.1:2775273-2798788 GCA_018584345.1 Thuja plicata | reverse complement strand
ACACAGAGATTTAATGTGGTTCACCCAATCCCTGGGTTACGTCCACCAACAGCGAGTCCAATATTTTTATTATTATCCAACGATTACAATCTAAAACCTGCAACTCAATACCGTCACAGGAAGCTATGAAAAATCCCTCATACTATGAAATATTGAAACCCTAAGCCCTTTTCACAAGCATATTTGACCTAACCTAACTAGGGAAAAAAATACTCTGACTAATAGAAAATCAATGGTCGACCCTTTACAATATTAATAAGTCATTGTTGGCATCGAGGGGCGCTGCCCCTCAACCTCACCTTGGGGCATTTCCCCAAAGGGTTCCCGCAAGGGGCGCAGACCCTTGACCCCATCAGGGGCTCTGCCCCTTGACCTCACCTGGGGCGCTACCCCAGGACCCCGCAAGGGGCTCTACCCCTTGACCCCAAACTTGGGGCCAATAAAGATATGTCTGGGGGGGTCGAACCGGGCTGAAAAAATTGAGTCTGATTAGGCTCCACATACATAACACTTAGGGCGGGGTACTATTGGCATACAATGTAGATTGATGCAATAGCTTTTTCAAATTCATGTGAAAAGTGTCAAAAACATGGTAACCTAGTGCATGCTCCAGGCAGGGAGCTCATTCCTTCTATATCTCATTGGCCATTTCAGTGCTAGGCCTTTGATCTTGTTGGGCAGATTCATCCCAACTCATTAGGTGGACACAAGTTTATTATCACTACTATTGATTATTTCACTAAATGGGTAGAAATTGTCCCACTTTCTGTTGCCTCGAGCAAGATAGTCTCTCTATTCATTTTGAACCATATCATCTGTCGATATGGAGTGCACTTTGATATTATCACTGACAATAGAGGTCAATTCAAAAATAAGGACCTTAAACAACTCTGCAAGAAATTCAAGATTAAACAACATTGGTCCTCCATTTACTTCCCGCAAGGAAATCATTAAGCAAAGGCATCAAACAAAACCATTCTTAAAATATTGCATAGAACAGTCTGTAAAAATGGTAGAGATTGGCATTTACAAATAAATTCGGCTTTGTGGGCCTATAGAACGAGTATTTTTATTCCTACTAGTGATACTCCTTTTGCCCTTGCATATGGCACTGAAGTAGTGTTACCTTTGGAGGTTGAGATTCCTTCCCTAAGAGTTTCCCTCAAAGGTCTAGTTACAGATGAAGACTTACGCGCCATGAGACTTCAAGAGTTAGAACTTCTAGATGAAAAATGTCAAGCATCATTTGACCATATGAGGGTTTATCAAAAGTGCATGTCCAAAGCCTTCGACAAAAAGGTTTGCCCTAGAGAATTCCAAGTGGGAGATCTTGTCCTACGTGAAAATCCTAAGAATCAACAACATAGAGATCAAAAGGGAAAATTTGAACCTAATTGGTTTGGACCTTACATCATTACATCAACTTTTGGGTCAGGTGCTTATTTACTGTCTATAGCAGATGGAGAGCAGCTCCCTGATCCTATCAATGTCATGCACTTGAAGAAGTTCTATCCACGATGCCCATTCTATCTGGGGGCATCCTTTGTACATAATTATTGATCCTGAAAAATTCAAAAAATGATATATTGTCAAAAATTCTAAAAAATAGAAAATATCCTGAAAAAATGATCTTAGTGAAAACCTAGCAATAGGCGCTTTGATGTATCTCCAAAAAAAATTATATTTTCCAAAAATACAAAAAAAAAAAATCAAAATCAAAAAATTCAAAAAAATAGAAAAAGTGCCTTGGTGAAAATCTAGAAATAGGCGCCTTAGTAGCAAAAATTCAAAAAAATTATAAAAGTTCTGAAAAAAAGAAGAAAAAAATGAAAAATGAAAAATTGTAATAAAATTCAAGTAGTGAAAACCTGGAAACAGGCGCTACTTGAGGCCTTTGCACCCCTGTTTCTTAGCGCGTATCCTTGACACTTATGTCTTTCTCCATCCTGCCTTGTCCTTGTCACCTTGGTTTGGAATTGGTCTTTGTCTTTGTCTAGGGGCATAACTGTGTTATTATATGTGTTAGTCTTTAGGACATCCCACAAACGGTGTTTTTTAATACCACCCCAACTGTATTTTTTAATACAACCCCCAACATTGAGTGTTTTTCAACACTTATCAGTTTGGTCTTACCCAGTTTTGTCATATGGTCTTTCTTGCTTGCAAGCATTCGATCTTTATAATCGGAGCTCAGTATCAGTTAACACACTTAAATTTTTAAACACAACACTTAATGCTTGAGCTATGTCATGATATTTTATTTGTGTGCTGACTGTTATTGATTTTCGTTGAGTGTCCTTGTCTAATAAGTCTCTCTGTGATGCATAGCTAGAGGACTTGGGGCATGGGGCATGTTTTTATTTTATTTCTTCTTGTGGGTTTGGTCTTGAAACTCTTTAGTATCTCTTGTTGTTCTCTTGACACACTTAGGAAATTTGATGCTTCATCCTTGACTGTTTTTGCACAACCATTCTTCTGGTCATCCTGGCCTCTATGCCTTGATGCGAGCATGGTTTTGCTACATTAAATTGGGTAAGCTAACAATGAAGTCATCTTAACCTTTATGTCTTTGATGCTTATGTTAGAATATTTCCATATTTCAATCTGATATAAATCGCATTCATATCTTCATAGTTGCGCTTGTGACTAGTGATGATTGTGTGATTTTCCGATGTTCGTTAATAATGACCCAATGATGAAAATAAGTTCCTTAACATTCTCTAATGAATGATGAACACAAAGTCCTATGTTACAGTTTGTCTATTGAAAGTACACCTTTGCATTTTCATGTAGCTTGCATTGTTAGACTTCATGTTAGTTATCATTTTAGGTTGCATTATGAGTTTGAGAGGGTTTCCTTCATCTTTCTTGTGGATTTTTAATCAACTGTGATCACGTTCTGATCTTCATTTCCTTATTTTCTTTCATGATCTCAATCAAAATTTTCTATCTTACACAGTTGATTGATTTTGGGGCATTCTCTTTCTTCTCTCCATTTCTTTCCACCTCTTCCAAACTTCTATCTTCCATTCGCTTTCACCCCACTTATTTTCTTCTAATTCAACCTTGAGGCATAATATTTCATGCTTGATGATCTACCTTGGTTTTGTGATCCTTATATCTTTCATCTTACATCAAGAGCCTTATCATTAGTTAGATTTGATCAAATTTATGAATTTGTTGTTTCTCCTCTATCTCATTTCGATTTCGATCACGAGGGGGAAGTACCTATCAAACTTTAATCCTTGATTTAGCTTTATCAATCCTATCAATTGCTTCACTTGGGGAAACCTTGCTTGAGATTCTTATCTTGGACATGTCAATTACCTATTTATAGGGGTGTTGAATTTTTCTTTTTCAAACAACTTATCTTTATCCTGATGTGTTCCCATCCGTCAATCACACGTCTGGGTTGTTTTGTGATTCCAAATCGATCTCACACTTCAACTATATTCTTTGACTACATGTGTTCCCATAAAGATCACACATTAATCAAAGAGGAGCAAATGTATGCACCCTAAAATGGTCGCCTAGACTATGGGCCCCCATTCTTCAATTTATCAAATTCCTGAATCAATGCTTTGCAATATTTTCAATTTAAATCTATTTCCTTGATCAAATCGTAATTAAATCAATTATTTCAATATTTCTTAAGGTTTGATCATTTCATCAATAATCTTATTTAATTAAAAGAAAACATCACTTTTATTAAATAAAATGATATTATTTAATTAAAAGAAAATCCCTTTTAATTAAATAAAATAATCTTATTTAATTGAAAGAAGAACTCTCTTTTAATTAAATAAATAAAATCCCCACTTAAAGCTCTCTTTGAGATGAAAAAGGAAATAAATCAAATAAGAAAAAAAAAACTCTTTTTCCTCCACACATATTCCTAAGTGGTGGGTTTTTTTTCCTCTTACTTGTCTTTTTAGAGATTTATCCCACATTGCTTTTGAGGATACATTTATCTCCACACTTTCCTTTATAAGGAGCCCTCTCCTTCTCATTTTAGGGAGCAATTTTGGAGGAGAATTTGAGCACTTGAGTTTGGATATTGCAACTTCTCTCTTCTTGTCTTCTTCTTTCATGCACCATGGCAATCCATTTAGATTAATTTTGCACTTGCATATTATATTAGATTCATGTTTCCTTTCATAGATTAATCTTGCATTTGTATTTCCTTTTATAGAATAATCATGCATTGTTATCATATAGATTAATTTCCTTTCTTGCATTGTTATCATATAGAATAACTTTCATTTGCATGCATGCTTGATGATCATGGAGACTAGCATTATTGTTTTTCCTCTTTGAATCTCTCATTTTATGGTGTACTTGCATGGGCACAAACTAGGTCAATCTGAGGGCCTCCGTTACAAACCCTTGCACTCCATGAATAGAGAGCTATGAGTCGCCATTTGAAACCTCATTCTTGAGTAATCTTGAATATAATGACTCATAGAAGTGTGACACGTTTTTAGTACAGAGTTATAACATGGGGTGAACTTATTGCTCCACTCAGGTGAGTTTTACTTGTATTGAGCTCCTCTACCCTAGGTTCCAAATCCTTTACTCAACCCCATAACTTTGTCCTTGGTATTGATGGGGGAAAGAAGTCTTTGGTCTAGCATTTCAACCTCTTCGCCTGACTCTTTAATACAATCCTTATGGTCTTCACTTATATCCTCAAATCTTCTTATTTTTTGACATAGTCTTCATCTTCTGAGTCCTCCAAACAAATTTCCTCTTCCAAAGCATACTCTTCATCAAAAATATGTTATTCCTTGTTTAATTACATTCTTACCCTTGTTATCCTTCTCAATGAGACATGTAGAGCATAGTTCTTCCTGGCTTATTTATTTCTTATTACCTTCTTATTTTTCTTTGTCATCTTTTTCAAACTCAGGCTCGTCCAAGTTAATAGTGATATTCCTATTTCTTGGCCATTACTTTCAATTTTCCTGGATTTTGAAGAAGTAGGCTTAGGAACATGGGCTTTACATGCTTTATTAACTTTTTATATTATTTTCTATGGAGATTGTAAGAAAAGTTATTAATTTTCTTCAATACTTCTTTTAAATGTGTAAGTAATAGCAACGGTTTACGTGTAAGTAAATACAAACAATAGAAATATAATTATCATAGTATAAATATTATTATTCATTTTACAAAATCAAAATATTTTTTTTAACTTAATAAGTTTAATATCTGTTATTATTTTTTAAAATTATTATTATTATTATTCTTATTGATATTCACGAGGGCTTCACTGATTGGGCAATACCATATCACATCCATTCATATTGGAGAGTTTAAAATGGACAAAAAATAGGGTAATATATATTGGGGGAGGGAGGTGGGCATGGGGGGTTGGGGGATTAAGAAGGTTTATAGAGGAAAAGAGGTGTGTGGGGTATTGGGTGGGTATTGGAGGGGGGTGACAAAAAAGGAGTTTGAGGCAATAGTTTTTGAAAATAGGGGATCCTTTAGTATGCCATGAATGCACGTGATATGATCCACGTTTACTAAGTGAAGCCCCCTGTGTTGATATTATAATTTTAATATTTTTTTGTCTTCACAAATTTTTATTTATTTTTAAGTTATATTTAAATTTGAAATTTATTTTGATTATTTATATTCTTTATTAATGTACCATCTTAAATTATACTCACCTACAAGTGGATGCTCAGTTATGTCCTATTTTAGTGTCCTTAGGCCTCTATTTTCATTATACTTGATCTAACCCTGATTCTACTAAATCTATTTTGGCATCTCTTACGCAATTGGGACACATGATACAAATTTTCAAGCATGTAGGCGGGTATAGTCTAACCTGGTTGACCTATTCCCCTATTGTTTCTTTAAGATTCAAACCAATGTGCAACAGTCTTGTTGGTGGATCAAGAATTTCAAAATCACGTTGTAATATATAAAATGGTGATCAATGGTAGACCCCCAATTTTCATATACATTGGAAAACTAAAATTTGACCCTTAGGCCAAATTTGATTTGCACAACCCAAAAGGATGAAGGGATAAAAATGAAAGATCTAGCTAAAGGGTGGATTTAGGGTATTCCGTACATGGATAGAAATGTATGAAAGACAAATACAAGAGATCTATGCTATGACTAAAGAAATAATTTCTAGCAAGATGTAATATCATATCTAATGCATGAGAGAAAGTGCTAAAAGGGAATGAGAATGAATATGTACTCACCTTGAGGGCTAGTAGAGGAAGCAACTTCAAATCTGCAAAACCTTGTCAGAGTATGTTGGATCTAGAAAATTTTATGGATCTAGAGCTCAGAAGATTTAATTTGCCAACAGTGAAAATCAAGTAGAGTCACAGTAACAGATCAAATTTATGGGTATAGGTTGAAACGGGTTCAGTCTATACTTGAGAGGGCTAGAAATGGAGGTCTTAGAACTATGACTAATACTATATCCTTAGATTAAATCCTATCATGAAGTAGAAATTAAATCCAAAAATGAAGTATATCATACCATGTAGATGTAATTATGCTTAGCATGTGATCAAGTATGTTGATGCAATATCTTTGACTCAACACAAAAACCAAAAGGAAATCATGTAAGACAAAAAATCATGTAGTAGATGCTCGTAATTTTTCTCAATATTGGATTGAAGAAGAAGAAGAGGAAGAATTGAATAGATAAATATAGATCTCCTCCCTTGATGGCCAGATCCTTTGATTCCTATGGAGAAACAAGCTAGATCTATGGAAGGAAATGGATGAAGATGGATGAACTTGAATGCTTTCTTTCTTGTTTGAACTCCTTGATTACACAATAGCTTGCTTGATTTCTTGAGAGTGGATGTATTGCAATTGTTGTCCATAGCTTATAGATTGTGGATGTATGTATCTATGTATATGAAAATTAGGGGAATATTATATATGTATGTATCCTTTTATAGTGATTTTAGTGTCCAAATTTGGGAAGGCTGAGCTTAGTGGGCGGGAAAATGAAAACAGCTTGCATTGGGCTTGAAACCCACCAAAACTCAACCCCTGAGGTATAGGTCAAAGTAGGTTCAACCTATACCTGGTATAGGTCAAACCAGGTTTGACATGTACCTGAAAGGATAAATTTTGAGGTGAAATTTGTAGGATTTAAGAGGTGTTAAGTGGTTTGGGGGAAAATAAAAAGATAAGTGGAAAAATCAAGCATAAATGCATCCAAATCTTGAAATGGGTTCCAAGAGGGAAATGAATTATGTGAGTGGATGGGTAAATGGGAAATTGTGCATAAACATTAGAGAAAACTTAGAGTTTTGAGAAAGATTGAAGGAGAAGGTAGGATCTTGATTTAAATTATGTATGCAATTAGGTACAATTTGAGGTTCTAACATAAGGAACACACTAAAGTGGGATAAAATGGTCCCAAAATAAGCAAAAAAGTAAGTGCTTACTTTTTAGGACTATATATTTAGCCCCCACTTTAGTGGGAGTATGAGACAAGCTCATGCTCATGGTAGAGAGAGAGAGAGAGAGACAGAGAGAGAGAGAGAGAGAGAGAGAGAGAGAGAGAGAGAGAGAGAGAGAGAGAGAGAGAGAGAGATGTGACAAATTGCAAAGGGACAAGACATCACTAAGTCTATGGACATAAGCCCACAAACTAAGGATCCTAACTCCACATCCATGCACAAGTGCATGAAAAATAAAGCAAAGAGAAAAAGAAAAAGCAAAGACAAAAGACATAAAAAACAACAAAGGGGTTAGTAACTAAAACAAATCTCCAAATCAACTAGGAAAGAGACCTTGATCAGAAATCTCTTAGCCACCAATATCATGTCTAGAAGATATTGCAAGAGCACAAGTGATCACATAGGAAGAACAAGAGCATCACCAATGACGATACCAAATCCATGATCTAACCTACTTATCCATGAGAGAGAGAGAGAGGTGATTACCTTTCCTAGTAAGCTTTTATGTCATACCGTGAGCTAGAGAGAGAGAGAGAGAGAGAGAGAGAGAGAGAGAGAGAGAGAGAGAGAGAGAGAGAGGANTTTTATGTCATACCGTGAGCTAGAGAGAGAGAGAGAGAGAGAGAGAGAGAGAGAGAGAGAGAGAGAGAGAGAGAGAGATGATTACCTTTCCTAGTAATATTTTATGTCATACCGTGAACCACACAAAATATAGGATTGAAAGCTCTAGAAGGTTGTATGCCATGCTAGTCATTTCTATAAAAAAATCTATGCCTATTGGAAAATTTTCCTATGTGCACCTCATGAATGGATACATATCCACTATATTCATGATTTTTTTTTGTATATGCGCACTTAATGTATGGATACGGGTCCATTATATCCATGAAGATTGGTTTGTATATGTGTACTCCATGGATGGATATGGATCCATTGTATCCATGGGGATTGGTTGTATGTAAAAATGCATAAGGAAAATGTTAAAGAGGATGTACAAGGGAGGACGTATGTATGCACCCCTTCTTATGATGGCTACATAGTAGACATTGTAAGGAAGAGAATCAAGGATACCTACCTCCATGAACAAGGAGATATCCTTAAAACAATAATGCATACTAAAAACTTAACTAAGAATGTTAACTCTTATAGGCTAATAAAATAGATAATTGTGAAAGGATATTCCGCTTTTGAGAAGAGACCCTTGAAAGGAAAAGATATTGTTGACACAACATCTACCTTCAAGAGGAGTGCTTGAACAAAAATAACATCTTTAAGACAAAGAGGGGGAAGAGAACAAGAATTCACACATTGAGCCCCTAACGCTAGGTGAAATAGGGATTCTTGATGAAGGATGACAAACTTTGAAATACAACGTAAGGGGACGTGTTTATAATCAACATATTTTTGCAAATAAGGAAGAGAAAGATGTCACATTGTATCTACTAAGTGGTGACATCAAGTGTACAAGATATGCACTTCCAAGTAAGGAAGAGATTGTAAGGAGAGAAACATCCTAAACAACAAGTTCATACATGGGAGGACATTATAGTATAAAAGAGATGAACAACAAAGAGATAAAGGATCCTTGAAAGAAGGAGAAAGATAGAAAACCCAATATATTCCCTAAGTGATAGATCTTGTATAATAAACATGCACTTTAAAGTAAGAATAAGGTTGCAACTCGGGATGAAAATCCTTGTGTAAAAAAAAAATTCTTACAAGAAATAAATTTATATAATAAAAGATGCAAGTCCACAAGGGATATTGGATGTATTGTGAAGGAAGAGTCAAAGAGGAAGGACACATTATGCTCCTAAAGTGGTTTCTATTTATAATAGACATTTGTTTTCAAGAAAGCATAAGGTTGCTTCTCGGGATGTCAATCTCCTATAAAAGAGAACATCCTTATGTAAAACCACATATGCATGGAAGAAAGTGTTGGGTCCTAGAAATATTTTACACTCATAAGCTACCAGTATATTCTTCAATGCATTCTATAGAGAAGCCAACTCCAATGTTCAAATTCTTAAGAGGACTAGACCAACTAACAGGGACACTGAACTATCCCTCTACACTTTAGGTTCTGCAAAACCAAGGGGGGGACTCCCTTTAATGTCCTTGAATACACACTAAACCCATGATTTGTATTAATACAAGCAAAAATCTCATATAAGGCTCACCATAATTGAGAGATATTAGATAATGGCTAGTTACCCATTAAACATCAACCTTGCTTGGAGCATGAGATGAAAAGAACCAAATATAAACTGAAAATAAGTTTTTTTTTATCAAAAGATGGAATAAATAGGTATACTGAACCAATAAGATATCAATTTTCATAAATTTCTAGATCAGTGCCTTATCCATTGGGCAATTGAGTTAATTAGAAACTTCTTTTACAAAGACACAAACTACGACTGATCCAAGACTCAGATTATTATTGCCTTACAATAATACCCTTCAATGTAATCCAAAACTGAGCTTCTTATAAAGATCCTTATGCCAACCCTATGAACTCATGAATCATTTTTTAGCATTTTAATTTATCCTTGATCAAAGCTTAGAATTAAGACATACAAATATAAACAATATGTAGTGAATTGAATGAGAAATTAGAATTTTTTAAATTCACAACTCATAAAATAAAAACAAAGGAGAGCACCAATCAGGATTATATTTCATTGATTTCAGAACCATCATCTTCATACAATAATTTTTTCACTGAAATAATACTCAATAAGACTAAAACTCCAACACTAAAACATATACTTTCGAGCTGTCAATTGTTATACAAAACTCAACTATATTGGTTAAACCTGACTGAATATGAAATAAGTCTATTTGAAATTTGGACAAAATTTCTCAGCCCTTCCTAAGTGATCTTGGAAATCCTTATATAGAGTAAGGATTTCAACAAGCTACAGATCACTTAGGGCGAAATTTACATTGGAATGCTTAAAAATAAAAATAAAAACCTGGGAAGACTCCTTTAAATCTTCAAATTCTGCTATGCGGGAGTTAGCTTTAGCAAAATGACATTTGGGATTTTTGTCTGGAGGTGATTAGATATAATTTATTTTATTTGTGTAGAATACCCACAACTTTTGACAAAAAATTCAAGCTACCTATTCAGATAATTTCTCTCCCTGTAAACAAGCTCAAGTGCCAAGTCAGTAACCAACTGCAAAAAGATAAAATCGGTGAGTTCCCAACTGCTTCAAACAACATTCTTCTTGTTCATCTCCATCTCACACCTAACAAACTCCCTATATGTTGGCCACTCAAAGTATTTAACAATTTCTATATGGCTGGGTGATACCACAATAGTGGGTTACACTTTTTTGCCTAAACGGACATTGAAGTCTACATTTTGAGAAAAACTTTCACATTCGGATGCATATTGTCGTTAAACTGTTTGAAATCGAAAGATGAAGTTAACTAGAGTCTTTTAGGATTTTCTGTCTAGATTCTGAATATATTTTTTTAATTTTTTTTTGAATTTATTTTAATGGTTTTTTTTTTCTCCCACTAAAACTGCTATGTTGCTGAAAACGTCATTTTCAAAAAGGTACAATGACTTCGTACAACATAACTTTTTTTCTAAAATAGATATCAATGTGCTTCTTTCAAATTTGATTTTTTAACATCCATACGGAGGGCATGCAATTGGTTTGATGAAATTATCATGATTATATTGGATAAAAAACCTACATCCGATGCACGTCAAAATACATAGACCTAATTAATTCAAAATTTGTCAAATCTATATTCGTTAGAAAGCTCATTCAGATTACTTGTGAGATGAAAAAGGAGGTGTCCCTATTCTTCCATTTGAGCCCTGCGCTTGAGCCTCGAAGCCATGAAAACTGTAGATTTCTTTTAGCCTTTGCAGATAGCCTCAATTTTGGGGGTTTCGATAAAAAGTACTTTCGATCGAAACTAATTAGTTTCGATTGAAAGTACTTTCTATCGAAATTACTTTCTTAGTTTAACATGTGTATGGGTCAAAATCCCACTAAAATCTTTACTAGCTTAGTTTCGATCGAAACTAACTTAGTTTTGATCAAAACTAGGTTAGTTTCGATCGAAACTAAGAAAAAAAAGTAGTTTCGATTGAAACTATGAATGTTTCGATCGAAACAATCAGGTACTTTCTATCGAAAGTACCTGACTAAATCCTCCCACCTCATGGATTCGTGAGGAATTTCATCTGAGATGAAATTTAGAAGATCTACCTTAGCCCTAAACATATTATCTATTTTCTCATTAAAGCCAGGTGTATCAATATCCTTGGTTAAATTTAACAAAGTCTAAATTCTCTCTATGATTAAATAAAAATCCCTTGTCCATGTGGGGATTTCCTTCAGCTTTCCTTGTCGTAAATACTAAGGAAAAAGGTATTGTATGATTCTACAAATATCTATAGTTTCCCTTTTATTATTTGATCCTTCCTAGTAAAGAAAGTAACCAAAGTACTCACTATTCCTACCATGTCCTTAGTATCATAAATTTTGTTGGGCAGATTAGGCCTGTATACCAGAATTGCAAAAAGATTTTTCATTGACATATTTCTTCCTGACCATAAGTTAAGAATAGGATTCAAGAATTCCATGGCTTCTACACATTTTCCCTCAATTGATTGTTGGGATACATGGGAGATGTGAAAAATAATCAACTTATTATTTAAAATGTCAACCCTATGCTGTAAGATCTCCATCAATACTTTGATCCCCAAAGTATTATTCTCCTCTTCTAGTTCTTCTATCCTCCCAGTGTATTTGTTTAATTTTGTATCAACCTCCATAGGGATAATAACATTTGAGACAAAAGGAGAAAACTCACTAGTAGTTTCTACAGAAACATCCACTCTTTCACCAACATCAGGCATGTTGGATAAACTTTTAGTTAGCCCATTAATCTTTTCCTCTAGCTTTACATTTAGCATAAGATGCCCCTCATATTCTTTAGATACCCTAATAAGAATATTATGTCTTTGCAACCCTCTTCTCCTAATTCTCTTCCTTTGTGTTTAGGAAAGATACATGAGTCAACAAGCTGCAATGTCCACATTGCTCACATTTTGGATGTTCCATATGAGCTTATTTCTTTGCCTCTGATCTTGGATATCTAGTATCTTTGGCTTTTAGGTGGCTGAGGCAAGTGACCAAATTGTCAATGTCTTTCTCCTAGGGTCAAAATCTGAGCCTCTAATAAAATCCCCAACCTCAACCTCAGGCTTAAATATTTGGTCTGGTTGTTTCCTTATTTGGTCAATCAAGAAGGATGATTGCATGTCTCATCCAGGCAATAGAAGAATACCACTTCTCTTCATGAGTTTTATTTCCTGCACTACAGACATGGTGTGACTTTAAGGATCATATTCCTGCAATTCTTTCACCAGCCTTTCCTTATTCTCCTCTGTATCATCCTCAGGACCCAAATTTATCTTTAATTCATTTTATTTTAACTTCAAACAAAAAATTTTGAAATCCTCAATTCAGATCATCATCCTGCATGAACAAATCAGAGAGCAACAGTCTATCATTTATTTTGGTTACCAATAGTAGACTTTATTATTTAGTCCCCTCACCTTCTGGTGGCTTCTAAGCATCTCTCATTGATTGTCTGATCTCAGCCGCTCATCGAGGATCAATCTCAACCATCAAATTCAAATTCAAGTCATTTCCCTCCAATTCTCAAATTTGGAAATCTATAAATAAACACCTAATCAAGGCATTAAGGGATCTAGCTTTTGAATAATGAAATGCTGCTAATTTGTATCTGGATCATTCCATTCTTCTATTCTTGCATCTATTTCTTACCTTGGTTCATCTAATCTTTCATCAATTCTTCTAATTGCATACAATGTAGATACATTTCTTAATAAATCTTCCATTTTAGAGTGTACTGTCATTGATCTAATGCATATTTTGAGAGCACTAACATACTCAGATGAAACTCTCTCTAAATGAGAAGCTATAACTTGCTCTTGATTGTTATGTTTTGGTAGATATCTTAGGGAATAACAATTGAATTAATGAGTTATAGAGTGTTGTGTTTGCAAATTTGCTGGTACAAGTGAAGTACACATAAACACGTACACATTTTTGGCGCCCACCGTGGGGCCTAGCCCTAAATTTTTTATCATTTTGAGAAAATTTGTATGACTTAACACTCTATTTTTATAGTACATATACGCATGTGGTGAACATGATCGCATCTGGTAAACCCTGAATCACACCTGGGAAGTATAGCATCTGATAAATCCTTAATCACATTTAGTTTCCTTAATCTTCTTTGTTAAATCCTTACTCATTTCTGGGAATGCTTGCATTTAGGGAAGTTTATTAGTCGCATTTGGTGTTAAATACTTTGCATAATTGATTGGTTTCTAATGGCTAATGGGTGAATTTGGTGCACGTGATTGATTATAGCAGCTTAACATTATTTTCAGGATGTTTTGATAGAGATTATGCACGTCAAAGATTATGAAGTGAAAACACTCTCAAAACTACTAATACGTGGTCTTGCAGGTTGCCTACATGAATTCAACCAAACATCATGACTATCTTAATTTATTTTATAGGAATTTAATTAAATTTGAGATCAATTTTTGACCTAACTAGTGGATTATGCTCATATCCCTTTGGGAAAATCATAAATTCAAACATTAGATTGTGATTTGAAGTCAAATTTGGGGAAATTTACAATGTGCATGATGTCTTTGATAGGAGAAAATGGCATGGATAAGAGAGTATTCTCTTCTCCCTAGTGGAGAATCATAAATCTAGACTCGTAAATTGCCAATCCTATTTATTGATTTTATCTTTAGAGGGCCTTTGGGTTGAGGAAAAAAATCTCCCGGGAACGGTCCAAGTGAGTACAAGTAGATGCCAACTCTTCAATCTCACTATAATCAAGACGCTTCCTTGAAATGAAAATCTTGGAAGACTTAGTTAGTTTTGTTCTTGGAACAATGATGATCATTCCTTGGGCATGCTTGGATGTTGTGTAGAGTGGAGCCGCTTGAATCTTTCTTGCGAGACTACATACATATAGGTACTCATACGGCTATATGACTCAATCTTTCCTTGTACAATACTATGGGAGACGATTATGAATGGATTCTCAAATTAATCACCTTATACTAAGTGACCACTGGACTACCTCTGAAAGGTCGATAATGCTTGTGCAAGGCAAATAGTAATTTCCCCAAGACACTCATCATATCAAGCCCTCCTTGAATTAATACTCAACTAATATGGCCTTTAACATCCATTGTGTGTTGTTGGACTGTCATATTCTGAGGATTCATTGAGTGCGTTCCTAATTCAATGAACAAGTATTTCCAATCTCAGCCAAAGTTGTAAAGGATAGGTGTCTTTGGAGTCTAAAAAACCTTGCTTGATGTGTTTGAAATCAAAATGAAAGATAAATACCTCAATATATCATCTCTCATATGATTAAAGATGTTTTCAAACCTTCAGACTCACAAGAATTTAACAGACAAACCCTAACATTTGAAAAATTTTACTCATTTTCAAACCAAGTGGCAAACACAAGCCAGTGTGTCAGAAGCTCATATCTAGTATAGATGGTCATTTTTGGTGAAGAAGATCACATTTGGTTAATATAGGATCGCATATGATAAATAGAGTATGTTTAGGATCACATCTAGTAAAGTTGAGTCAGTGAAGAATCACATCTGGTCTGTTTAGGGTCGCATCTGGTTAGTTGCATTTGGGATAGAGAGTTTTTTGGCATGTGTCAGAATCTTGATCTTTGCAGTTTTGGATACCCTTTTTGTCACTCTGTCAGGTTCAGTCATCATTTTTAGTTACCCTGAAAGTTCTCATCAATAAATTTGCAATTACACCCTGCATGCCTTCTAGGTTTTTAAACAATCATTGTTAAGTCATGGTGTCTTATCACCTTCAATTCTCTTTGGTTCTCAGCTCAATATTAGGGAATTCTAACCCTCTGATGTTGGAACTTATTACCCAATCATTTGGACAAACACACTTGGACTTTTTCAAACCTTTTTGCACATCAGAACACTTTGATCAAGGCAATCTTACAATGGATAGAAACAAATGGGATAAACCTTATGATCTTAACAAAAAGAATGAAGAGATCCTTATTGCGGCCCTATAAAAATAAGTTTAATATTTGAAATATGAAATTTACATCTTTAATGGAGAAAAAGATATGGTACATCATCCAATAATTTCTGATTAAGATCAATCTTTCTTTTTCTCTATGATCATGAGCCATCCATACTCCCCTTGTCTTCAAAGAAAGAGGCATTTAAGCACAACAAACCCATCTTTGATCAAGAATAACTTCATAATCATCCTATCTTTGATCAAGAGAATGGAGAGGAAGTTACATAAGATTCCATTGAGAGTCAGATTATCTATCATTCATATGACAATAATTGAGATCATCATGATCTTGAATCTCATAGCGCTTTGGTGAACACAAGTGCATCTAAATGTCTGTGGGATATATCGTTTACTCCTTTGGGACAATCTTATGAATCATCATTGGAAGAAATCCTTGAAAGTAATCTCATCACATTGCCTCAAGCCACTTCATGTGGAATCTCATTTGTGAGTACCTACTCTGCCTATCATCAAATTAATGAGCATAAAACTTCAGATTGTGTAGAATTGAAACAAAAAATCCACGATCTCATAGATGATGACATAATTGAAATTAAAAATTCAAATGAATCATCTAATTAAGATATTATTCTCAAGCAAGATCTATGAACCTATGTCTACTAATGGTTCTCGCATAGAATCAAGTTCCTCCGACATTCATTCATCTTCTAAAGAATTAAAGCTACCCAAAGTCCCTCCATCAAACAAAGAACTGAATTATTTTCATGCTAACTATGTCTACCCTCAAGGACTAACTCTAAAAGAGATCCAAGCTATTCTGCATATGGTTATGAGTATTTTTTAGGATTCAAAGATCATATACCCAAAGCTTCTATGTGCTTCAACGACTATCACGCCTATTCCAAATGATCCTCCATCAGCCCTTTAAGAATCCCTCATATAGATTAAAGCTCCTACCTCGTCCTTTGAAGTGGCTCCATGTCAAGAGGATAATCCAAAGTATGAAGAAATAAATTATCAAGATCAAGACATTATCCAATTCCCTCCAACATTTGAGGAAGATCCCATATCCCTAGAATCTCATGATGATCCCCTCGTGTCCTTTCATTTCTTCCAAGAAGATATCCCCCCACTTCAAGAGCTGCATACCTCTCCATATCCTAAGCAAGATCAAAATATTCTCTCTACTTCTAATAATCCTATTGAAAATCAAGATCAACGTACTCTTCTTGCATTAACCAAAGATCCTTGTCCAGATTGGAGTATCCCATCATTTTCTTGTCATACTCCTCCATATCCACCTCAAGAGACCATTATTCCTCCAAATCCCTTACAGGAAAACAAATCCGCTCAAGCTTCAATGGTTCCTGTCAAATTTTCTCATATCAAAGTTACTCATGAGCCTATTGATATAAAGATGAATTCTAAACAAAAGAGCCTTGGTCATGCAACTCGCTCTACATATGAGGGGGAGGTTAGTGTTGGTGCGTGCGCATGCACTTTGCTTCAACTAATTTGTATCACACACAGATGACTCAACTATTTTGTAGATGAAATCATTATGATTTTCAGAGATATCATTTTCTAGGTGCCTACTTCTTACTAAAATTGTGATTTAAGGGAAACAGGTGTCTATGTATGATACCTCTTACATATATTTGTGTAAGAATAGGTGTGGTAGAATGTGTACATCCATATTGATCTTGTAGTACGAATGTTTTTTTTCCATGAAATATTTGTACTTATAAGTCTTCTTACCGAGAATACTAGGTGGAGCATTTATAAAACAAGGTAATATGTCTCATGTCTGCAAAATAATATATTAAATATAAAGTTGTGTAATATTAAATTTCATAAAAATTTAAAGTAGGTTTTCTAATTTTATTAAAATTCACATAACATTTAGAATATTCAAGTTGTAGAAAATAATTAACTTGGAAAAAGTTCAATGTGGCTAATCCCAATAAACCATCATCATGAATCTATTATACTATCTATGTAATAGTTGAATCTCTATCAACATGTGACATGCTTGTCGTATGTACTAAAGGATTAAGTGCACAAAGATGGAAGACAAAAAGGGGGCTTTCAATGACCACCTTTTTCTAAAATTTTGAATGGAACAAGAACAAGAGTTGTAATGCTTTGAATCTACTTTCGAAAATACAAATGTTTTCTTTCAAATGGTGGAGAGTAAGAGGTTCAAAAAGGGGGGCAACACGAAGTAGTCATGTTCTTATTTAAAAAATAAATAAACATAATATGGTATCTAGTGTGCCCCGACTAAAATGTTAACTTTTTTTAGGACTTTTGCCACTAAGACAACCAATTCAATTCAATTAATCTTTTCTCCAACATAAAATTTCATATTAGAAAATTTGAACATTTTATTATAATCTGCAAATAAACATTGTAATAGTACTTTAGAATTCAATTCCTTTCCCTTTTCTCCTTATATCAAACTCCTCCTGCCTTCTATGAAAAGCTCTATGAACTCCCGTTGAAGAGAAATCATTTGACCCACCTAAAACATTAAGTTTTGAAGAGAAATCATTTGACCCACCTAAGACATTAAGTTTAAATTTTTTGTAAGGCATGGTCCACTTAGGCAGCACCCATGCACTTGGGCCATAGAACAATTAAAGAAAGAGTAAAAACAATATAATCTAAATCATGTTGATGGTGAGATTAACATAACCAACATTGAGTGAACAAAGATCTTCCACTTCTTAAAAGTGAGAGATCTCATCCCAAGATTCCTCTTGAGCCAAGTCTTAACGAATATAATCATTAGCAATTAAATAAATTTCTGCAAATTGAATAAAAATATATTCCTTCAATATAAATTGGCTGTTCAATATTATGAAAAATAGCAAACTAAAACTTAAAACCGAACTGTAAATTCATGCACTTATCATGCATTATTAGGTAAAAAAGAGCATCGATCATCAGGCAAACAACGATCATGCAAACAGCGTATTGATCTTCAACATATGAGTCTTTGGTGAGGACTGAGGATATATTACAGCCCTTTGGCTACATAATAAGGTATGGTGTACCAACCATTTTAAGAGACGTTTTTGTTGATCACCCATAAGGCCATGGAAGATGGTCAATTCCACAGTGAAGCCGAAATTGTTGAAACAACTGAATACCTTCCATTGAAACATCTTGAATTTTCAATGCATCTTGTAGCTTTGACAAAATGCTTAGTGATATACCTTGCTCCTTTAAATTACTTTCTGGAATTATCTTTAATTGAGACACAATTTCAGCAAGTGAAGGCCCAAGGAAACGTCCTCTGTTTGTTCCATTACCCAGCTCAATAGCAATCTTCTTCCATTCCTGTGTTAAGGACAAGGGCAGTAGTTAGATTTAGATTTCCAAAGATCAACCATTTTAGAAAAGATTCTGCTACTTATTCTTCCTACCTGAATTAGATGGTTCATTTCACGTTTCCATTGCCAGCAAACAAATACCCATCCTACCAACTCCTCTTTCCACGTTGGTAAGCTGTATACGTTTCCTATTAAGGATAGAACATACCATGCAAATTTGTGGTAACTTAATAAGCACTTCCACTCCCGGGGAAGCTTCTGGTTTCCTGTAGTGAATTTCCTCAACTCATAAAAGAGATGAGCTTCTTTTTTCGTATAGTTTGGCAACAATATTTCTCTAATTAACCTCACGCCTTCTGCAGATCTCAATGAATTAAGGTTTTCAACGTAGACCGTTCTTCCAAAAATTCCTGTGCAATACCAGTTTATTTAGTAACTCGCATATAACTAATTTAAATAGATCGTCATGCCAAAAATCATGTTCTTACTGATTTTTCTGAAAAAAGAGTACTGCGTTATCTACCTCTACACCTCCGTTTCAATTTATCGCATTGTATACATAACATCGTCCTACACCTCTGTTTCAATTCATCGCATTGTATACATAACACCGTATGAGGACGTTGAGGAGTTGCCGGTCCCCTTTGAGTATCATCTATGCATTGGACAAGCAGCCGATGTAACACATACAAATTTATATTAATTTAGTACTAGACACTTAAATAAATGAATCAAATTATTCATTAAAATAAAATCTATTGAAGGGGCATTGCTGGCACTATTATGGGGATTCATTTCTCAATCGGTAGGATACCAGATCTGTTAATAAAATGATTTTGATAATCATTAAAAATGTATATAGAACTGTCCAATGTAATAGAGGTTAAATTAATAGAAAAATATAATTTTTAATTTTTTTAAAAGTAAGAGATATTTTCTACAGCAAGTCAAATTGTGATATTGCTATCAGGATTCAACTGTGTAGCTTTTGAGTCAAACTCATTGACCCATGTTTCATGAGTAGTTTACAAGAACCCATCTCTTATGAGAATGATTTGGAACACATTGCATCTAGGTAATGCTCACAAGGTGAAGCACCGGACTTCCCTCGAGGTCACCCATCCTGTTTGAGTTGGAGTAGTACTCAGAAGGGTGAGCTCCCCGAAAGTACTGGTGAGCATCACCTAGATGCAATGAGTACTTAGTGTTCCATTCATTCTCATGAGAGATGAGTTCTTGTAAACCACTACTCATGAAATATAGGTCAATGAGTTTGACTCAAAAACTACACAGTAATAACAATATCACAATTTAATATCTTGTTAAATAAAGCTCTATAATATTAGCATTATATTTATTGTTTAGTACTACATATAAAATAGTTATTTGTTGAAAATTATAAAAAATAAATTTTTAATACATGCAAACATCAATTGCAGCGATGTTCAAAACTGTCAATTCCGTACCTGCTGGAGGGTTTTGTGGACCGCCTGCAGGTGCTTCAGCTGCTTCAAGCACAACTAGACTGCGTTGGCTTTTAGAAACGCTCTTCTTTTCTCCATTTGTGCAATGGACTAAAGTTAGAATATCAAACAAATCATATATTAGTGCACTATAAACCATTTCTGATATCAACAAATAATACATATTAAAATGAAATTTATTCAGTTATGCTCGTAGTGTTACCATTATATGTACTACTATACTCAGTGATCACAACTTCAAACTTACATTTTGCTGGGATTTTATGTCTTAAGTGGTATTCTAGAAAGCTATTTGATTCTTGATCTGTGGGGTCCGGCAAGCTTAAAGGGATTTGAATAATTTTATGGATAAACTTTTCTGCTAGATCATCGCCAGTACCATTGAAATTTTCCGTAATTGCTCTTTCAATCATTGCTTTATCCATCCCCAATATGACATTGATTTTGCATTCGGCTAAAACCAGATTTATTGCTGATAGCACCTGTGTAACGATGAAAAATTTAATGTAACCATTTTTTGAAAAAGTTTTAAAGAAAACCCTTTAAATGACCCAAAGGAAATTGAAGTCCACATACTTGTAATATGACCTTATCTTCGCATCTATCTAAGTCATCCACAAAGGTCACTATTCGAATGTCCTGTCCAGAGGCTGGCATGCATTTTGGAATACTTGTATTTTTAACATTATCAACGTATAAACCAAACCAATTCCAACACCATAAAATGAAAGTGAAAAACCAATGTGGCTGTTCTCCAAGTTCCCCTTTTAAGAAATTGATGTCATTAATAACATCTTCCTGATAGCCAAGATGACTTGAATGGTCTGGTAATTCGACATAACCCAACATTTGTGTGCTCACAGGTTTGACAACAGAATTGACTGATCCTAATACAACCCATACAATTGCTATAATAGTAAGAGGTATGGATCCGTACTTTAAACCCTCGAATTTTGCTTGCTTGAGTAGCATCCAGACTATCCACGCAACCCATCCAGCAAGAAATATACTAAGCAGAGAAGGCAAAAATACTTGAATCCAAATGTTCACTCTTTGTTTAGCCCAATTATATCTCCAGCAAGTACTCATCCATTGAGCTCTTGTCATTGCTTTCTCGATTTCTTTGCTGATTGTGACTCCCAGACCTGCCCAAGCCTCATGTTCATTTCTATAGTGCCATGCATTGTATTGAATTGTTAAAATTCGGGGAACTCCTCTGAATGCATGCTCTTGTTCCTGTTGTCGTCACACTGAGCTTGATTACAAGAGCCAAGATAACAAAGCCAATCAATATTTAATTCATATCTAATAAATTGGGTTATGATTCCACACTTACCATCTGTTTATTATCCATGCATGCGAATGCCTTGTAAACATCATGATATCGAGGTTGATATTCCTTGAGCAGAGTGACAAGCGGGTTCTGTTTCAAACAAGTTATCCAAACCTTATCAGGAGAGATAGGTATAAATAACTGTACTATTGAATATAGCATATGCCTTAACAAAGAGTGAAAAATTCAATTTATACCTGTTCTTTGGATTCATTTTTTGATAGATCTAATAATTTGTGAACCCCTCTGTTAATCTGTTGATATATTTTTCTGCCACTTGTACTAGGAGAGATTTTTTGAACTCCGCCAAATTGCTCCGGTGGAAGAAGATTTGGAAATGTTAGCTGAGCTGCTGTGATGAGTAGAATCTTTTCGGTCTACAAAAATGCATCCGTAAGCTATGAATCACAGTTCATTGAAATTATTTATTACAAAATGAATTTTCACTAAATGTACCTGAAACATGAGACTGGATTTTCCCATGCCCCATCCTCCAGAAATGCCCACTGTGATTGGGGATTCAATAAATCGATTTAAAAACAGAGCAGCTAGACCTTGGGCAAAGACATATCTTCCTGTAAGAGTATAAAACATCGATAGAGAGAAAGTTATGAAAAATTAGATATTTTAAAAAACTTGTTTCAATAAAACAATAATGTTTGCAAAGAAATTAAGCAATAATGAACCATAAAACTATGAAAGATATATGTAATACAAACATTTATATTTTTTCATCACTGTTCTTTTATAAAGTCTTATTTTTTACTAATCTGTAACGATTTATCATATAAATTCTCTGTCGCTGAAGTTTTTTGGTAGAGACTACCCTTAATTGATAGAACCAACAATTTTAAAGAAATATAGTTTTTGCTCCACATTTTCTCCAAAATATAATTGCTTTATATGTCACTTATAGACTCGATAACCCAAAGGAAAAATCCACGAGGAAATTAAAACATGGGGGCAGAATCTATATTTAATTCAAACAGCTCGTACCAAGTTTGTCCTCCATGCTTGGTTGATCTCGTCCTTGCTCTTTTATATGCTCCATGTGACTTAATACTGCTCTCCAAGAAAATTACAACTATGGGTAATTAGATGTGGTAGAAGAAAACGAAAAAGAAAAAAACTTAATAAACTTGATCATTACATACCATTTTCAACAGACTCTTTCTCTGTCAACTGCAATCTATTCAACCATTCTAGATCACGAATTTCTTCAATGTTAGCACCTCTACTGAGAAGCTCCCAAGCCATCTCAACATTATCATTAATTGCCGCTTCTCGTAGCAAATCTTTTTTGTATTCTTTCTTATTGGTTTGAAGATATTCTTTAACTGTTTTATGCACGTCTTCCATCTCGTCAGCAGTGCCAATGCCAGTTGCTGAGGCCCACAACAAAAGTGAGCGCTTAGAAGAACTCAGACTAGGATGCTCTACCAGTGCTTTGCAAGTGTCAAGTGCCGCTTCTGGAATCTCCACTCTTGCCGCATGGTGCAAAGCTGTTTTTCTCTGACCATCACGTTCCTTGAGCGGGCAGGACCCTTCTTTTATAAGTATAGTCACCAATTCAGCATGGCCTTCACTTGCTGCTATTTGGAGTGCTGTTTGACCAAAGCAATCGGTTGCTTGAATGTAGTTTATTCTTGTTGGAAAGTCAGCAGTTACAAAATGATCTAATAGTTTGTTAATCACTGCTATATCCCCTTTGGATGCAGCAATGTGCCATGGTGTCCTCCTTTGGTGGTCCTTTGAATCAATTAGGCGCTCCCTTGAAGAAAGACGG
>MU223915.1:2702701-2740285 GCA_018584345.1 Thuja plicata | reverse complement strand
AATATAAAACTATCTCTTCTTACATATTAAAAAAATGTAATTTTTTTTTTAATATATATATGGATCTAACTCAACCTATGTCCTCCACAGGTTCCCTAATGTTGTTAAGATCTAACTCAACCTATGTCCTCCATAGGTTCCCTAACCTTGTAAGATCCATACATGATTGGTAAAGGCAGATACAGTTAATTGTGTTGATCAATATATAGGAGGTGTATAGGAAGAACAATTTCAGTTAATTAAACTGGTAGTAGTCAGGTTACACATCAAATCAGACGATGTGATCTTATAGGAGACATTAATATGGTATGAGGAAGTCACAGTTCTGACCATGATAACTAATTTGATGTTTTGAATGAATTATGTTTTTGATGTGGAAGACAGTGTACCTATTAGGTCACTGATCGGAATTTCATGTTGAATCAGTTAAGGCGATGGATCTGATGTCGACTATCATTTATGAAAATGTATATTACATTTGGAGACGACATATTAGGTATGATTGATGCTGATTTAAAGAAGGTTGGTAAGTATTTTGTGTCAACTTTGAGGGAAATTTTTTAGGTCTTAAACCACTAAAGAACTCAATATATAAGGAGAGCTAAATCGTGTGATTTAGGGTTGTAATTGTATTTTGAAGTGCAAGGATCAGAGATTGAAGAAGTAGAGATCAGTACAACATTAGAGAGAGAAAAGGAACAAAGAGGATATGATAGGCAATCGGTACCATTGTACAAATCATTATTGTTGTTGTTTTCCTAACAGTTGCAGCAGGTTAAATCCCTTAACATGGTATATCCTAACATATATTTATTATAAATTCTTTAACATGGTAACTTCTTTATTTAAGGTTGAAATCCTCTAGTGAGGTAGACTCTAAAAAGTCTTATGGTACTTCTAACAAGGTACTAGTCACTTTTAACAAGGTGAACCCTAGAAAGGGTATTGTAGCTCTTAAGGAAAACACTTTTTACTGCAGTAAGGTGATTTATGGGTGTCATCCCCACCATGGTAGTTTTCCCTCTAACAAGGGTTTCCACATGAAAAAAATATGTCATATGTGATGCTTTTGTTAGGAATAGTCCCAAGAGATAACTGAGAGGGGGTGGGGTGAATAAGTTATCTACTATTTTTAATTCTTTTCTCCAATTGAGTACATAATAACATTAAGCATAAATACAACAAGATAACACAAAATAGAACACCACAATTTTGATTACGGGGAAACCAAAGTAGGTAAAAACCCCGGTGGGAATTAGCACCCACAAAGAAATGCACTAGAGTATAATGATCCTGTTGACGGGGTTTTGCTGACCAGGTCCGCCAACAGTCATAAGTTGTCACCGGGTACCGGGGTACTAGCCAACTCTGCCTGTAAAGGCTATCCATGGGAGTTAGATTCCCCGAGCCTCCAAGCATTGGGTGTTGGGTCACGACAGTGCGGGGCTCAGTTGGGAGAAGTGACTATTTTCGAGGGGGATAGCTAGTTTCTTCAACTCATTCTCTCCGGAGATTCAGGAAGGTGAGGCTTCTCCAAGCATTCTACACTTAGCAAATAAAATGAAAAAGATCCTCCAGGGCCAGAAGTACTTCATCTATCTATAGTTATGCTAAAATATTTGAAACATCGATAATGCTCTGATATACTACACTAAATACCGAAGAAATACACAACCATCAGTTCATATTTTGTTAGTAGCAAGGGAAAAGAGGTCGTTAAGCTACTTAAAATATCAGAGTAGAAGACATAAGGAACATAAAACATAAAATACTATTAACTCAAAAGTTTGAATGCCAACAACATCATTGCAAAGAACTCTCCCTACTTCATTAACATTTCTTCTAGCAAGCACTGGTGCATGATACAATGGTGGCTCCAAGGGAGCATCTAACTATTGGAAGGTAAAACAATGGAGCATTGAGCTCTACAACTAAAATAAAAATACTGCTTTTCTATTACTGTGGATAGAAAAATCATCAATTTCGCCGACCCTTGGAAATGGGCCAGACTTACTATTTATACACATTTTCATCTAACCCTAACCCTAACCCTATTTTACATTACTATATACAATAGAATACATTATCTGGTGGCCAGTACTACCTACGCCACCCTACAAAAGGCCTTGAGACGGAATAGGCCTGACATGTCAGAAGAATGAGACAAGTTGGTGGAGTGGAAGAATCGGCTTTAAGAAGAGAGCCAAGAAAGAGAAGAAGGAAATTCGATCCCCTAGGGATCAAGGCTACATGCCACATAAATGGGAAATGCGGCACCCTATCTCCAATGTGCCAGGTGTGTATCTGAAGTGGTGCCTCAAGAAGATCGTCTGTCACAAGACCACTGTTGATTCGACGTGCCTTGATGTAGCTATCTGCCCTCTGACAATCTGCGATAACCTTTATTAACTGCTTGAAAGTGACCGGTCAGCCTTAGGGACTGGGACACAGGTTGCTTAAAGAATATGAAATGAAGGATCCAGGAATCCGAGGTCTGAGAACTTACGTTCCAAAAGAATAAAGAATAAACCAATACTCAGGTTTCCTCTGACCCCGAAGAACCTTTATTGTTGTTTGTTATCATTGAAGGCCTGGAGGAGGTGAGAGATGCCATCTTCGTCGATATCCTTCAGCCCAACCCTTCGATACTTAGCCACCTCAATTTGTTCCCCCGGGTCTGAAACATTCTCCTTGAATCCATCAGCCATTTTTGCCACGTCGTGGCCACTAAGCACCATACAAGTTAATCTCATCATTTGAGTACCATCTATTCCCTCCGGGGACTGATATCGGGACTTCATCATTTCATCAAACTTCCCCAAAATTGAATCTTCTGGCGTGCACGTATCTATACTAAGGGGGTCAGCCCCGGAGATCTTTATTACAAAAGACTTGTATAAATTGAAAGAATACTTGACTGTATTAACATTCTCCTGTAGAGTCCCCACCAGTTGCTTGGTTACCTCCAATGTGAGGTCAAGTCTAGAGTGTTGGGTTCTCACAAAATCAAATGATTCATCCTCCAAAATTCTAGATTCAGAAACCATTTCCTCCCCTAGACCGAGGAGTTCTTCAAGTTCTACCTTCCACGCTTGATAGTTTTCAATATCACCCTCCCACAGGTTGATGAGAGTCTTTGCCTGGTGCAGAACATGTCGGGCTGCATACAAGTCTAGGAGGGTGGATATCAGGAAACACTGGGTGTTCCCTATTTGTAGAGCGACCCATTCATCAACCGCTTGGGCCTTCTTCTTCATTGCTCATAAGGACTCTATGTCGCTCTGCGGTAGTGGCACATCAGATGTGGAGATCTTCGGAGGGGCGGCGCTGATAGGTCAGGCCAGCTTAGTAAGCAACCCCATAAGGTTTGCATTTTTCTCCTTTTCTTCTTTGAGCCTTTGGGCCTCTTTTTCATAACGGGCCTCCACTACCTTAGCCACCTCCTTCAACAGGTCCACCTCACCCTTTTTTCCCCTCTTTCCCAGTGATACCTCTATAATGTTATAGTCTCAGGGATTTTTAGTTGCTTCATCAGTGTCTGGGGGAGGTTTCGCCACAACAACAACTGTTTCTCTGCCTGGCCCGGTTCGAAGAGTATGAACCATCTAGGCTTTCTTGGCCTTTGGTGGAGCCTGGACCTAAGCCATCATTTTGGCCAGGGAGAGAGGAGCCCTAGGGATGGATGGAGCCTTTCTCTTCTTGCTTTCAACTAACCACTAAGGTGACAGGGGTGGCTTATTTGCCAAAGTCTATTTTTTGAGTTCTTCCTTGGTATCCTGTAGTTGTTCCTCCTCAGTGGTGCGGGTCTCATCCAACCCCTTGCCTGTGTCTTTTACTTCATCAGCAATATCCTCCCCAGCGACATTTATTTTCTTAGCCTTTTCCTTTGTATTCATTGCTTCATTTGGACTCTTGTTGGCTTCCTCGGGCATTTCTTCCTCTTGTTGCCCCTCTTGTTCCTCGACATCTGTCGCCAGGGTTTCTTCTTTTATCTGCATATCCTTTTGCAATAGTGGAGGTACTGGGCTAAGATTTAAAGTTTGGGCCGCGGTAATTACTTGCCCAAAGGTTGCCCTAGGGATTGGCGCTTGGAATGTGGTGGCTGGGGTTATGGTTACTCCCATAGATTCGATTCCCCCGGCTGATGCCATCTGTTCATCCTGCTTTTATTGATCCACCCCCATATCCTATATCTCTGGGACTTTGGAGGTGACTTCCTGCTTTGTTTCCTTTTTCCCTTTTATCTGCTCTTCCTGCTCCTATGAAGGTTCTTGTTCCTCAACTTCCTCTTGGGCTGGGACTTCAGCCTCTGTTTGTTTGGTGTCCCCCTGTAGATTTCCAAACTCATCGATTGCAAAGACATCATCAAATTCATCCTATGAGGGAGGACTGGCTGGGACTTCAGCGGGATCTGTTTCTCTTTCTAACTTCGGGGAGCTGGAAGAGAGGATCTCAACTTGTGGGGTATGGGGCATCCTCAACCCTGGCTCTGCCTTAGACTTTTGGTTAAGCCTCTTCCTTCTTTGGGTAACTAAGGGTGGCCCCGCATCCCTTAGTGTTGTTTGTTCTACTGGATCCACCCTCATTGCCTTTACCATCAAGGCTTCTAGTGAGGGGGAGAGGGGGGACGAATTGGCCCGGCCATGAGTACTGGAGTGGCCAGCCGTGTGATTAACTTTTCCCTCATTTGTTGGGAGGCTGCCACTGACTACTTTATTTGTTCTTTTATGGGGACTTCTTGCATAGGAGTCTCCATTATTCCTTTTCCTTTATTTCCTCCCTGTGAAGAAGTCCCAGCCCCCGAGGTTAACTTTGGTACCAGCTAGGCTGGGCGGTGGACACTCCCAGGACACACCTTTTTGAAATAGGCGTGGCTGTGTTCTAGCACATTATGAGTGAACTCCTTGATTATGGGCCCTTCCTAGGCATCCCAACTTACCGGTGGGAGGGCTAACTTGTCGATCGCCTTTGCTCTGTACTGGGGATCCTCCATGGAGCTAGTGTCCGAGAAGTCTTCCAAGAACTTTCAGAGCTTCAATCTTTCTATCATTCGTGTGGTCATCCTTACATGATGCCGCCCCTGGACTTCTACGTCATCCTGGCAGTCTTCCCAAAAGTCCTCCATATGATACTGATGGGGCTCTGATGCCCCGGGAAGTGCTGTTGCAATCTTGCCATGCGGATCAAATTTTTTCCATGCCAAGTTAAACTCTTCCAGGTTATATCTCTTAAGCTCATTATTCACCTCTTTTTGCGGTGGCCAGACTGCGTGAATAGTTCCCACAGGTGATTGGGAATGGAATATTGGTTACCTTCTTTAAGGCAAAGAGTGCATGCAACTCCATTATCTGCCTGCAATATTCCAAGAGAACTATCTTGTCCCCATAGTGTTTGGGCAACAAGTAGGGTTTCCCAGAGAAGCTGGTGACCCTAATATAAGTGTGTTGTTGGAACTAGATGTAATAATATCCATCACTCCAGACCAAATTCATCGCCTCTGTGGACAGGTGGTATCTTGCGTCTCGGGTGGGTGTTAGCAGGTGGTAGTAAACGAAGGCATCATTTACCTGGCAAAAACTTGGGAAGCTGGCCTCCCATTAAATCTGTGGAAAATGGTCCCAAGGTGCCTTTTTTCCTAGACCTATTCTGAGCACGCCCTCTGTAAGTAGCCCATTGGTGCAGGGCCGTTGTTGTGCCAGGGCCCAAAAAATATAAGAAGTCATATAAAACTTCTTCTTGTTGGCCAGTTGAAGGAACTGGGAGTCTACGTGGTTTGAAATTATAGCTACCCAGTTGAAGTACCCTCCCTTAGTGGAGATGCCAAGGAGGAAGTAATACATCCATGGAGCGAATTCTCGGGTAGAGGGTTTCCTGAAGACCCAGGACAGTGCTATCATTCCCATCTGAATGCTCTCTTTGAACTCGGACCTAGGAATCTCTGTCTTCATCCTCTTAGGGTCCCTCTTCGGGACCTTGAGCCAGTAATTGTTCATATATATCTGGGCGGCCTCCTCCAATTGCTTAAATTGGGCCAAGGCATCCAACCTTGTAACCACAGCCAGTTTGTCAAATTGAGGGATCCCCAGACCTACCTGGAAGGTGTCAGGGTCGAGGGATACCAGAGGAGTAGGGTACCCAGTGGGTTCTGCAGCTGCGAGCATAACAGCCTGGACAGAAGTGTTGTAATTGGCGGCCATTGTTAGAATAAGCTCCAGTGATTGCATAGAGCACGGGAAACAAGCTACCTTAAGAATCCCAGAGTCCCTGACATTGATGGCTAGCTGATCTCTAGCCTGTTGCTAGATGTACATCATTTTTACTAAGGCCTGCATCTCAGGCCATGTCCCGACACTGGTGTCGGTGATGAGTTTGACTTTAGACTCAATCTTTGAGCCCATGATAACACTGTCTTTCAAAAATTTCATGCTTAGGGGAAACTTCTCTAGAGCCCTCTCCATTTTGGATTTAACAGCTGCTCTGGTAGCCGTCGTGGAACATAGTTCCAGACTTCTAGGTGGTGAAGACGTGGAGGCTTCAGACATATTTGTAAGTTGCTGATTTTGGAGACCTGCAAGATAAGACAACCGTCAGAATCGTATAGATAGACAAAACTCTATGATCTAGAGATCTTACCATCGCGGCGTTCACTTCCCCCAAAAAGTTAGCTTTGTTCAAAAACTCTGAAAAGCACACATACATATTATGAACTTAGGAATTTGATTAACCATCCAGGTCTAGGAATTTTATCATATTTGGCAAGGACATGGGATGGATGATGGCAGGAGACCCGGAGCCCAGAGAAGTGACCATTGGTAAAGATGTGTACAAAAAGGTAAACCGTCAAACCTATGTGGGCGCCACGTGGGTGAGTAATAAATGGGAGTTATGGTGATGACGGCGGAGCCAACTATCTGAATGCGCAAAAAGTGAAGGCCACTTGGGCAGATTTAAATGTGTACATGGGACATAAATGAGGGCCAGGCTAGTTTTACGAGGGGAGAGAAAACCGCTTGGTTGAAATTGGCTGAGAGCCAGTTTCAAACAGGTGGTATTCTACTTGGAACGAACTTGCAGACAAAAACCAGCGACACGGGAAACACGGTGAGCTTGCAAAGCTGCCTGACAGGATACATAGAAGATATACATCAGAGCTGAGGGATATATACAAAGGGAGCAGAGGGATATATAACAAATATACACTAAATTTACACATATATACACTGTAGAGAAAACATCTATGGGAAACTAGGCAAAGCACAGAATATCTACAACTTTCTACATTATATACAGACTAAACTACACCTGCACAGAGGGAAGACAACCCTCTGGCAGAGCTGACCCACCAACGGGTGGCAAACAAGAAAGAAATTAAAGATGAACAAAACAAAAAAAGGCAAAGACAAACACAAAACAAGAAGAAAACAACGACACCAAACAGAAGGAAAGTCGAAGGGAGAGGAGGCACCAACCTGAGAACGTGGAAAGAGAGGAAAGGGAACCTCAGAAAAAGCTCTGTAATAGCTACAACTACCAAACGATCATAATCAACCACCACAAACCACTTGTAATCGCTTGGAAATGCTAAAAATATTTAGTACTGGATTATCGTTAACTTGCTGCAAATCGCTCTGATTGCTTGAGTGTTTAAATCATGGTAAATGTGAAAATGACAGGCAACTTCTATTTATACCCGCGATAAAAAGCAAGCCACCTTTCCATCCACAAAATCTGGATAGACAGGCCTCCGGACTCCAGGCCGGGGGATTCCTTGCGACGATATCACCTTAAGGAAAGAGAACATTGAGGCAGAGAGTCCTGGTGTCTGGAATCTGGCTCCCAACAATGGATGAAAAACTCTGGGACTGGGGTCCTAGAGACACAAGAAACCAACAAAACAAAGCGCAACCGTGGGGAAGAAAACCCTGGAGAAAGAAAACAAAAGAAGACAGAAAAAGACAAGGCAACAAAAAGCATAAAACAACAAACAAAAACAAAAAAAGAGGGACCCAACATTATGCACACAAAATGTAGGGACGAGGATGCAGGGCATAACAAATGGTGACTATTTGGGACAAATGCCTTAGCACATTTGAGAACTATAGAATCTTTAGTTTGTAAAACTTAGAACAAGTCACTGCTCAAAGTATCTTACAGACAAAGAGCAATACGTCTAAGAAAATCCGGCCATACAGGATTCATCCCATAGTCTTTTCATCAGAGGTGGAGTGTGTGCTTTGGAAGGAAATCAAGCCGATGACCTCTGGGAGGAGTAAAGAAGAGACACTAGTTACATTGAACCACATAGTCGTCAGATTTATCCATTTCTCTTTTCTTGTTATCTTGTACATTTTTGGGTGGGAGGGTGGTACTTCTTTCACCATTAAGCTTAAGCTTAGCTAATTTTAATGGCGATACTTCTTTCACCTTTACACCTATTTCGTATGTTGAGTAAGGGATAAAACTCTGGACCCAAAAATAATTTATTTAAAAGTTTAGACTTGGATCAATCAACTAGTACAACTGATCTATCCTCGGTGTGTTCAATTACTTGTTCCTCATTTTTATTTCACTGATTGCTAGACCTCCAGAGATAGACCCAATGGAGATTGCTCAGAATGTACCACCAAACCTGTAAAATAGCTCTGGAGACCAGACTAATTCCACTATGCTAAAGACAGATTCTTAAGTTCACCATGTTATGGACATCGTACCGGAGACCAGGGTTTATGCGAAGCATTCCAATCCTTATAAGAGAGAACAAAACATTGGGACCCGAAAAGAAAACCAGAAATAAAAACAAAAACCACCAAAAGAGGACTGCCCCGGAGGGCAACCAGTAAGACTATTTACAAGACATGGTACCTCCCAACAAGGCACTGGGAAAGAAATATTTACAAGCAGAGGGCTTTACATAAAGTATAATTTCAGACAAGCTTACCCTATTCAAAGTAGTGTTTGAGAAAATGTCCATTGACGGGCAATGGGACAGGTTGCCTGATCATGGTGTTGAGGCGGTAAGTATTTGCCCCACAGATTTTCAAGATTAGATATTGTCTGAGCCAGAGCCATTAGAACTTGGTGTGCTTTCCTTTCTTTTCCTGGGCCTTGTCCCACAACAAGACCAAGTCTGAAATCTGAAAATCCTTGTATTAGGCTCTGCGGTCAAACCATCATTTTACCACTGCTTGATGATGCATGAAATGTTTGAGGGCCACGTCTCACTGTTCTTCCATTCGCACCAGATTTAGGAACCGAACCTCCACAATGTTGTCCCGGTTGCTGAATTCCTGCATAAACTATAAAATTGGGATCTGTAAGTTAATTGGGAACACAGGTTTCTAGCCATAAACCAGATGGAATGGGGATGTTCCCAGGGCAGCCTTGATTCAAATGTGATCCGCCCAGAGGGTAAATTTCAAATTTTGATGCCAATCCCAAGGATTCTGTTCTAGCAGGTGTTTGATCACTTCAAGTACATTTTTATTCATAGATTCAGCAACACCATTGCCCTAGGGGTAATAGTTGCTGGAGAAATTTAGAGTGATCTTTCGATTATAGGTCCACTCAAGCAATTATGCTGAATAAAATATTGGACCATTGTCACATACTAAAGAAAAAGGCATTCCAAATCTAGTGACGATGTTTTCTTCTAAGAATTTGATAACTAGGTTTGTCGTATTATTTTTGCAAGGTATGGCTTTGGACCACTAGGTGCAGTAATCTGTAGTAGTAAGAATGTACCAGTGATTGGTAGACAAGTTGGGGTTGATTTCCTTGATGAAGTCAAATGCCCACTGGGCAAAGGGCCTAGCCTCGAAATACTAGTTGCAAAGGCATTGTCGGGTTACTCTCACAATGTGCCGCGGTTTGGCAAGTGTGGCATTTTCTAACATGAGTGTAGACATCTTTGAATATACATGGCCAATAGTATCCAGCCTAAAGGATCTGATGAGCGGTGGCATCGGCTGAGCCATGTCCAGTTCCAAATTGCCCATTAAATTCATCAATCATCTTCATAGCTTGGTCCCTGTAAATACACCAGAGGTACACTCCCTCGTAGTTCCTGTAGTAAAGCGTAGAGTTTTTGATCATGAAGTGAGTGCTTTTCATCCATAGGGCACAGTGTTTATTGGGAGGTAATCCCTTCGGGCATTTGTTATTTAGTAGCAAATATACTAGATCGGTATACCACGGGTCTCGAGTGATGGACTCCACCGTGTAAGTTTGACATTCTATGTGGAGAATCTCTTCTGCCATCGCTCGACTCAGTCTCTGGCCTCAGACTATCTTCATGGGCTGCATTTCTAAATCATATTCCTAGAGGATGGACATCCATTTCTCCCATCTTTCACCCAACTCGCTCTGCATTAGCAGAGATTTCACGGCCTGGTCCAGGACAATAGCATGCACCTTGCTCCAGAGAATATAATTCTAAAATTTCTTCACGACGCAGACGAGAGCAAAGGCCTATTTTTCTAGTGATAAATACCAAACTTTGACGTTCTTGAAGGGGGAGCTCATGAAAGCTATTGGTTGTTCTTCCCCTTCAACCTTTTGAGTCAACACCACCATGGCAGAATGCAGCGAAGCAAAGGAGTAAATGTAAAATGAAAGGGAGTAGTCCGGACTAGCCAAGACAGGTGCTTCCATTATTGTCTTCTTGATCTGGGTGAACACCCACTTTGCTTCAAGACTCCACTCAATCTTGGCATCCTTTTTCATCATTTCATTGAGTGGTTTGACTATTTCGGCAAATCTAGTAATGAACTATCGGACGAAGTTGATCTTTTCAAAGAAAGATTGCATTTCTTTCTTGCTGCTGGGAATTTGTAAGTTTAGCAACGCTTCAACTCTCTTAGGGTCAATGGATATGCCCTTCTCAGAGATGATATGCCCGAGCAACTTCCCTTTGGTGACGCTAAATATGCACTTCTTTGGGTTGAGAGATATTCCATACCGGTGACATCTCTCACAGATCTGAGCGAGATGGGCGGAATGGTCATGCCTGTCTCAGGAAAAGATGGTCAAATCATCTATGTAAATGATTATGCACCGATTCACAAGGCCCTTGAATGCAATGTCCATGACCTTTTGAAATGTGGCCCTTGCGTTAATCAAACCAAAGGGCATTCTCCTATATGAAAACGTTCCCCACTTGGTGGTAAATGCTATTTTCTCTCTATCTTCATACTTAACCATGACCTAGTTATATCTGGAGTACCCATCCAAGAACAACATCATTTAGGATCTATTTACTATCTAAAACACCTCATCCAGCGAAGGGAGAGGGTGATTATCTTTATTGGAGGCCTTATTCAAGTTTTAGAAATCCACGCAAAGGAAAATCTCACCACTCTTCTTTCTCATAGGGACCAGGTTGGCAACCTATGTAGTGTGCCAGATTGGGAAGATTATCCAGGCTGACAGCAGTTTTTCTACCTCTTGACGAATTAGGGGTTCGATCAGTGGGTTGATTGGTCATTGTTTTTGCTGAAAGGGCTTAGTATCAGGTTTTAGGGGGATAGTATGAGTCATAATGGATGTGTAGTATGTTTTAAAATCCTTATATCCCCATGCAATTACATCTATGTATTCTCAGAGGACCGCAAGAATCTTCTCCTTCTCCTCAGGGGAGCAGGAGGCTTCAATGTGGATCATCTTTTCTTCACCGGGCTGGTCGATGTTTACCCTTTCAAACTTTCCTCCCTCAGAGGAAGATGACATCTTTTCCCAGGCCTGAGGGTTTGAGTCAAAGATTCATTCAAGTGCAACCATCCCCTTCAGGATGGTATTGGTGGGCAGGTCCATGATCCCATCATTTTCATCACCCTGCCCAGTATCGTCATGGTCTCGTTCCTCCACTACCTAGTCTTCAAAGACACCAACATTTTCCATGAAGGCTAGGATATGCTGGTCGTCCTCAAAAACCTAAAAGTGGGTGAAATTATCTGGAATGGACGGGGTGGGAACCATTTCCACAAAAAATCTCTGGAGTCGTAAGTCGGCCATAGGCTCGAGTGTGCTGGCAGAAATGACAAGGGCATCTGGGACATAGTTTCATCATCGGGGAATGAGACCAATGCCAAAGGCATCAAAATCTTCAATAAGTCTCCAAGTATGATTATGGTATGCAGCCAATCTCTTGTCGTGACATGTATATTGACTCCGGACCTGTTTAACAACCAACTCTGAATCACCCAGAGCCCGGAGGTGGGTGACACCTTTTCTTAACACAAATAAGAGCCCAAGGACCAAAGCCTCGTACTCTGTAACATTGTTTGTACAATTGAACTACAGTCTGTAGGAGGTGAGGAAGGATTTCCCTCGTGGGTTGATTAATTCTACTCTGGCCCCGCAGCCTTGTTTGGATCGGGATCCATTGAACTTGAGGGTCCACAAATCATTATTCATAATTTGGGGCTGGGGAGAAAGAGTAGCCTTTAGATTGTTCTTGGGAGACTTGGGAGGAGCTTCCTTCCAAACCATTAGCGTGTAGGTGGGGTTTACCTCCAGAGGAGTTTGGATTTGGGATTCCTGAGGAGATGGCACCAAAGGAGTGCATCCCGTAGGAACACTGGGCTCCGGGGAATCAACTATATGTTCTCTATTTTGAAAGGCGTCGATGTGTCGGGTAGTGACCAAAAGGCAGATTCCACACTCAAGTTCTAAATGTTTCTGATAGTGCACTCGGCACCAAGTGCTAGACAGGAGTGTGGCGGGGGTCGCTATGGAACCTTGAGATTCAACCTCATTTCTCAGCTTTTCTTCTAGGTCATGGGTTCTTTGCAGCACTATGGGATCCTCCCCGGGGGTGAAATCAAATGTTAATATTTCAAAGGGTCGGTACACCCCGGGGGAGGTTTCAGAGAAGAAGACCTCACTGACCCCCCCGACCTCGGTAAGGGCCTGCTTCATCCAGGTTTCACTTTCAACTTAGATCTTGTTTGATTCTCCTTCCCAAGGGAGCCATAAGTGGGAGAAGTCATTCGAAAAGTATACGTTCAAGGACTTAGACCAATTTTGACTTAATAACATCCCATAAGTCTCTGGGATGTCCACCACTTGGACGTCGATTATGCTGGCTATCCCGGGGTCCTAGATAAGCTATATCTGGACATTCTTTAGTTCTCCAACCATTTTCACAGCCGTTTTGTCTAACTGAATCACTGCGCCATTTGATGGGGTGGGGTGGAATCCAAGCTTCTGGCATATGGATAAGGGCATGATGTTACCTGAAGCTCTAGATTCTACTAAGTAATTATGTATGTTTTTGCCTTGGATATTCAAGCCTAGTAGGAAGGGAGGATCCTCATTGTTTCCCCGGAAGATAGCCACATTGGCATCCTCAAAAGAGACAGCCTTGGGCGGGCAACTGACGACTTTCGGGTTTTCTAAGAGCTTCAGAAGAGACTTCTTCTACTTGGGACAGTTTAGCAAAACCTCCATCAAGGTCATGGAGGTGGTGGTCTATTCTAATGCCTTTGTAATGTCAAATCTCCCTCCCGGGAATCAGTGACTGCCCTCGGCTAGGTCTTTCACTTGGTTAGACCTAGAACCTTTTAGAGGAGTGGGTCGGTTATTTGCGTTATCCTGGGGAGGAGGAGTGTCCTTAATAGGAGGCGTAGGCATGCAAGCTGGTCCTTTACCAACTTGACTCCAAGTATTGTATGGAATCCGTGGGTTGGTGAAGGCATTGGCCTCAAAGGTAGGATAGATTCATCAAAGAATTCCTGCAATTCAAATTCCTCTTCTTCTTCCCTGGAAGTTCTGAAGAAGATGGTCTCATAGGTGAAGGCACTATGGGTTGACTCTTGCACAAGAGGCTCTAGGGGAGTAGTATCATGTGATTGTTGTCTGTCCAAATGGGAAATCATGATGACCTTCTCCAGTGTGGCACAGTTTACCTCGTTGTGGGAGCCTGCGTTGTGCAATCTACACCAATTGGTCATGGACTGGAAGTCTACGACTGGTGTGAAATGTGATGGTCCAGCACCACTTTGGTTGGCAGTTTGGTTTGGAGGTGGACCTCTGGTGTTTGTGTTATTGTTCCATTACTAATGATTATGATGAGGCCCATTGTTGAAGTTTCTTCCCCTGGCATTGTTGTTTCATTGGCCGGAGAATATATTCCCCCTCTAGGAATTAGAACTTTGGGGTGCATAGGACCCCGCCTTCAGCTAACCCATGTTCATAGTTAAGGTAGACAACACTCACCAGAGGGACTCAACCTCAGCGGTTAACTGAGTATTAGTGTCACAGTGTGACGGTTGTTGTTGTTGGTTCCCTGGGAAGGTGGCAGTATTAGCCGAAGTCGAGGGCGGCAATCCCCCAGTCATGAATGACTGAAAGAAGGGCACTCCAGACGGTTGTGCCTAAGGTTGTTGTGCCTATTGCGGATGATTCCATGGGAAAGCTTCTAGACTTGGTACCTCCTGAGTCTGCGTTGGATAAACATACCAGGCCTGTTGGTCTATTAAGAGTTGTGGGGGATTCATTACCATCGAGGGAGCATCTATTGCTAGATTAGGGTTATACCCCCTGGCATACGTTGTTTTTTCAGGGATCATGTTGAAGGGCACGTTCTTCCCAATCCCGCCTGGGGATTTGTTGAGACCATGGGATAATTCTAAGACTAGGTTGTAAACCTTTTCCAAAGTGTCCCGGTCACCCGTGGCGATTTTTCTCCAGAGGAGAGTGGCAACAAAGGGGTCTATCATGTTGAGATAGGTCTGTATGGTTACTTCCGGGGATGGAATGAAAGGGCCTGTGCACCACTTCAGGGCACGTTGGAACCGATGGTTGAATGCTACAAGAGGTTCATTGGGTTCCTTTCTAATGGAGATGAACTAGCTATGGGACCAAATTGGGTCCACATGTACACGAAAGGTAGCCAGGAAGGCATCCTCGATGTCCTGCCAACTATTGATGGAGTTGGCAGGAAGGTTTAGGTACCAGTTCAGTTCAACCTGTCCTAAAGATAGAGGGAACATCTGGGTCACAACATCCTCATGTTAGATCTGATGTCAGTTCATGGAATCCTTATATGCCTGTAAATTCTCTTCTATAGTCCGTGAGCCTAAGTGCTCATTTCATGGGAAAATCTTCTCTGGGTGTGAGGGTAAGTCATTGATTACACCCAAAAAAGTTCCCATTGGGGACCCAGTGTTACCGAAATATGCAGCCATGGGGGGAACTAGATTTTGGGTAGTTTGAGTTGTGGTTCCCAGGATTATCTGAGAAGTTTGGATATTCTAAGGTATGCTAGACCCCCAAACAATAGTGGCTGGTGTAGTTTTTGGGGTCTATTTTTTTCAAGCAGGAGGCTCAAGTTCAACAAACCTTTCGGGGTTTGGGGTAGACCTAAGGATTCTTTCAAATTTTGCTGGGGAGAAAGACCCAATCCCACTGAAGGCTTGACTTCTAAAACTATAGCTCGGGGAACCCTTGAGAGGTGTAAAATTAGAATCTCAAGAGGGGGATGAGTTCATGCCCTCCTTCTAGCGCCAATTTCTGTTGACAGGGTTTTGCTGACTGGGTCCGCCAACAGTCATAAGTTGTCACCAGGTACCGGGGGTACCAGCCAACTCTTCCTTTAAAGGCTATCCAAGGGAGTTAGATTCCCCGGTCCTCCAAGCACCTGGGTGTCGGGTCACAACGGTGCGGGGCTCAGTTGGGAGAAGTGACTATTTTTGAGGGGGATAGCTGGTTTCTTCAACTCATTCTCTCTGGAGATTCAGGAAGGTGAGGCTTCTCCAAGCATTTTACACTAAGAAAATAAAATAAAAAAGATCTTGCAGAGTCAGACGTACTTCATCTATCTATAGTTATGCTAAAACATTCGAAACATCGATAATGCTCTGATATACTACACTAAATACCAAAGAAATACACAACCATCAGTTCATATTTTGTCAGTAGCAAGGGAAAAGAGGTCGTTAAGCTACTTAAAATATCAGAGCAGAAGACATAAGGAACATAAAACATAAAATACCATTAACTCAGAAGTTTGAATGCCAACAACATCATTACAAGGAACTCTCCCTTCTTTATTAATATTTCTTCCAGCAAGCACTGGTGTGTGATACAATAGTGGCTCCAGGGGATCGTCTAACTATTGGAAGGTAAAATAATGGAGCATTGAGCTCTGCAACTAAAATGAAAATACTGCTTTTCTATTACTGTGGATAGAAAAATCATCAATTTTGCCGACCCTTGGAAATGGGCCAGTCTTACTATTTATACACATTTTCATCTAACCCTAACCCTAACCCTATTTTACATCACTCTGTATAATAGAATACATTATCCGATGGTTGGTACTACCTGTGCCACCCTACAAAATGCCTTGAGATGGAATAGGCCTGACATGTCAAAAGAATGAGACAAGGAGGTGAAGTGGAAGAATCAGCTTTGAGAAGAGAGCTGAGAAAAAGAAGAAGGAAATATGATCCCCCGGGGATCGAGGCTACATGCCTCATAAATGGGAAATGCGGTGCCCTGTCTCTAATGTGTCAGGTGTGTATCTGAAGTGGCACCTCGAGAAGATCATCTGTCAGAAGAGAACTGTTGATTCGACATGCCTTGATGTAGCTATCTACCCTATGACAATCTTCGATAACCTTTATTAACTGCTTGAAAGTGACTGGTTGGCCTTGGGGACTGGGACATAGGTCGCTCAAAGAATATGAAATGAAGGATCCGAGAATCTAGGGTCTGGGAACTTACGTTCCAAAAGAATAAATAATAAACCAATACTAGGGGTTCCTCTGGCCCCGAAGAACATTTATTATTGTTTTTTATCATTGAAGGCCTGGAGGAGGTGAGAGATGCCATCTTTGTCAATATCCTTCAGCCCAGCCCTTCGGTACTTAGCCACCTTAATTTGTTCCCCCAGGTCTGGAACATTCTCCTTAAATTCATCGACCATTTTTTTCGTGTCATGGCCACTAAGAACCATACGAGTTAATCTCATCATTTGAGAACCATCTGTTCCCTCTGGGGACTGATATCAAGACTTCATCATTTCATCAAACTTCCCCAAAATTGAATCTTCCAGCGTGCACGTATCTGTACTGAGGGGGTCAGCCCCGAAAAATCCTTATTACAAAAGACTTGTATAAATTGAAAGAATACTTCATTGTATTAACCTTCTCCTATAGAGTCCCCACTAGTTGCTTGGTTACCTCCAATGTGAGGTCAAGTCTGGAGTGTTGGGTTCTCACGAAATCAAATGATTCATCCTACAGAATTCTAGATTTAGAAACCATTTCCTCTCCTAGGCCGAGGAGTTCTTCAAGTTCTACCTTCCATGATTGATAGTTTTCAATATCACCCTCCCACAGGTTGATGAGAGTCTCTACCTGGTGCAAAACATGTTGGGTCGCATACAAGTTTGGGAGGGTGGATACCAGGAAACGCTGTGTGTTCCCTATTTGTAGAGCGACCCATTCATCGACCGCTTGGGCCCTCTTCTTCATTGCTCGCAAGGAGTCTATGTCACTCTGCAGTAGTGGCACTTCAGATGTCGAGGTCTCCAGAGGGGCAGCGCTGATAGGTTAGGCCAGCTCAGTAAGCAACCCCATAAGGTTTGTGTTTTTCTCCTTTTCTTCTTTGAGCCTTTGGGCCTCTTTTTCATAATGGGCCTCCACTACCTTAGCTGCCTCCTTCAATAGGTCCACCTCACCCTATTTTCCCCTCTTTTCTAGTGATACCTCTATAATGTCATATTCTTCGGGCTCTATGGTTGCTTCATCAGCATCTGGGGGAGGTGTCACCATAATGGCAATTGTTTCTCCACCCAGCCTAGTTTGAAGAGTATGAACCGTCTAGGCTTTCTTGGCCTTTAGTGGAGCCTAGACCTGAGCCATCATTTTGGCCAGGGAGAGAGGATCCCTGGGGATAGATGGAGCCTTTCTCTTCTTGCTTTCAACTAACCACTAAGGTGACAAGGGTGGCTTATTCGCCAAAGTCTGTTCTTTGAGTTCTTCCCTGGTATCCTACGACTGTTCTTCCTTAGTGGTGCGGGTATCATTCAACCCCTTGCTTATGTCTTTTACTTCATCAGCAATATCCTCCCCAGCGACATTTATTTCCTCAGCCTTGTCCTCTATGTCCATTAATTTGTTTGGACTCTTGTTGGCTTCCTCGGGGATTTCTTCCTCTTGTTGCTCCTCTTGTTCCTCGGCATCTATCGTTGGGGTTTCTTCTTCTATTGGCACATCCTTTAGAAATAGTGGAGGTAATGGGCTGAGATTTAAAGTTTGGGCCACAATAATTACTTTCCCAAAGGTTTCCCTGGGGAGTGGCACTTGGAACGTAGTGGCTGGGGTTACGGTTACTCCCGTAGGTCTAGTTCCCTCGGCTGATGCCATTTGTTCATCCTGCTTTTGTTGGTCCACCCCCGTATCCTGTATCTCTGAGACTTCGAAGGTGACTTCCTACTCTATTTCCTTTTCTCCTTTTATCTACTCTTCCTGCTCCTGTGCAGGTTCTTGTTCCTTAGCTTCCTCTTGGACTGGGACTTCAGCCTCTGTTTGTTTTGTGTCCCCCTACAGATTTTTAAACTCATTGGTTGCAAATACATCATCAAATTCATCCTATGAGGGAGGACTGGCTGGGACTTCAGCAGGCTCTGTTTCTCTTTTCGGCTCTGAGGAGCTAGAAGAGAGGATCTCAACTTGTGGGGTCTGGGGCATCCACAACTCTGGCTCTGCCTTAGGCTTTTGGTTAAGCCTCTTCCTTCTTTGGGTAACTAAGGGTGGCCCCGCATCCCTTAGTGTTGCTTATTCTGCTGGATCCGCCCCCATTGCCTTTACCATCAAGGCTGCTAGTGAGGGGGGGAGGGGGGACAAATTGGCCCAACCATGAGTACTAGAGTGGCCAGCCATGTGATTAACTTTTCCCTCATTTGTTGGGAGGCTGCCAATGACTACTTTATTTGTTCTTTTATGGGGACTTCTTGCACAGGAGTCTCCATTATTCCTTTTCCTTTGTCTCCTCCCTATGAAGAAGTCCTGACCCCTGAGGTTAACTTTGGTACCAGCTAGGCCGGGTGGTGGACACTCCCAGGACACACCTTCTTGAAATAGGCATGGCTATGTTATAGCACATTACGAGTGAACTCCTCAATTGTGGGCCCTTCCTAGGCATCCCAATTTACTGATGGGAGGTCTAACTTGTTGATCACCTTTGCTCTGTAATGGGGATCCTCCGTGGAGCCAGTGTTCAAGAAGTCTTTTGGGAACTTCTGGAGCTTCAATCTTTCCATCATTCCTACAGTCATCCTGACATAATGCCACCCCCAGACTTCTACGTCATCCTGGCAGTCTGCCCAGAAGTCCTCCATATGATACTAATGGGGCTTTGATGCCCGGGGAAGTGCCATTGCAATCTTGCCATGTGGATCAAATTATTTCTGCGCCAAGTAAAAATCTTCTAGGTTATAGCTCTTAAGCTCGTTATCCGCCTCTTTTGCGGTAGCCAGACTACATGAATAGTTCCCATAGGTGATTGGGAACATAATATTGGTTACCTTCTTTAAGGAAAAGAGTACATGCAACTCCATTATCTTCCTGCAATATTCCAAGAGAACTATCTTCTCCCCACAGTGTTTGGGCAATAAGTAGGGTTTCTTAGAGAAGCCAGTGACCCTAATATAAGTGTGCTATTGGAACTAGATGTAATAATATCTGTAGTTCTGGACCAAATTCATCGCCTCTATGGACAGGCGATATCCTGCGTCCCAGGTGGGTGTTAGAAGGTGGTAGTAAATGAAGGCATCATTTACCCGATAATAAATTGGGAAGCTAGCCTCGCATTGAATCTATGGGAAATGGTACCAAGGTGCCTTTTGTCCCAGGCCTATTCTGAGCACGCCCTTTGTAAGTAGCCCATTGGTGCAGGGCCATTTTTGTGCCAGGGCCTAGAAAATATAAGAAGTCATATAAAACTTCTTCTTGTTGGTCAGTTGAAGGAACTGGGAGTCTATGTGGTTTGAAATTATAGCTGCCCACTCGAAGTACCCTCCCTTAGTGGAGATGCCGAGGAGGAAGTAATACATCCATGGAGTGAATTCCTAGGTAGAGGGTTTCCCGAAGACCCGGATAGTGCTATCATTCCCATCTGGATGCTCTCTTTGAACTCAGACCTGGGAATCTGTATCTTCATCCTCTTGGGGTCCATCTTTGGGACCTTGAGCCAGTGATTGTTCATATATATCCGGGCAGCCTCCTCCAATTACTTAAATTGGGCCAAGGCATCTGACCTTGTAACCACAGCCAGTTTGTCAAATTGAGGGATCCCCAGACCCGCCTAGAAGGTGTTAGGGCGAGGGATACCAGAGGAGTACGGTACCCAATGGGTTCTACGGCTGCAAGCATAGCAGCCCGGATAGAAGTATTGTAATTGGCAGCCATTGTTAGAATAAGCTCCAGTGATTGCACAGAGCATGGGAAATAAGCCACCTTAAGAATCCCAAAGTCCCCGACATTGATGGCTAGCTGATCTCAAGGCTGTCATTAGATGTACATCATTTTTACTAAGGCCTACATCTCAGGCCATGTCCCGATGCTAGTGTCGGTGATGAGTTTGACTTTAGACTCAATCTTTGAGCCCATGATAACACTGTCTTTCACAAATTTTATGCTTAGGGGCAACTTCTCCAGAGCCCTCTCCATTTTGGATTTAACAGCTGCTCTAGTAGCCGTCATGGAAGGTAGTTGTGGACTTCCGGGTGGTGAAGACGTGGAGGCTTAAGACATATTTGTAAGTTGCTAATTTTGGAGACTTGCAAGACAAGATGACCATCATAATCGTATACATAGACAAAACTCTGGGATCCAGAGATCTTACCATTGCAGCGTTTGCTTCCCTTGAAAAGTTAGCTTTGTTGAAAAACTCTAGAAAGCACACATACATATTATGAACTTAGGAATTTGAATGACCATCCGGGTCTGATAATTTTATCACATTTGGCAAGGACATGTGATGGATGATGGTAGGAGACCCAGAGCTCAGAGAAGTGACCATTGGTAAAGATGTGTACAAAAAGGTAAACTGTCAGACCTATGTGGGTGAGTAATAAATGGGAGTTATGGCGATGACGGCGCAACCAACTGTCTAAATGTGTGAAAAGTGAAGGCCACTTGGGCAGATTTAAATGTGTGCATGGGACATAAATGAGGACCAGGCTGGTTTTACAGGGGAGAGAGAAAACCACTTGGTTGAAACCGGTCGAGAGCTAAGTTTCAAACAGGTGGTATTCTGCTCAGAACGAGCTTGTGGATGAAAACCAGCGACACGGACAACACAGTGAGCTTGCAAAGCTACTTGGTAGGATACACAAAAGATATACATCAAAGCTGAGGGATATATACATAGGGAGTGGAGGGATATACACTAAATATATACTAAATTTACACATATATACACCGCAGAGAAAACATCTACGGGAAACTAGGCAGAGCACAAAATATCTACAAATTTCTACATTATATATAGACTAAACTACACCTGCACAGAGGAAAGACAACCCTCTAGCAGAGCCAACCCACCAACAGGCAACAAACAAGAAAGAAACAAAAGATGAACAAAAAAAAAGCAATGACAAACACAAAACAAGAAGAAAACAATGACACCAGACAGAAGGAAAGCCGAAGGGAGAGGAGGCACCAACCTAAGAATGTGGAAAGAGAGGAAAGGGAACCTCTATGGAAGCTCTACAACAGCTACAACTACCAAACAATCACAATCAACCACCACAAACCACTCACAATCGCTCGGAGATGCTGGAAATATTTAGTACTAGATTATCATTAACTTGCTGCAAATCGCTATAAAATCGCTATGATTGCTTGAGTGTTTAAATCATGGTAAATGTAAAAATGATAGGTAACTTCTATTTATACCCATGGTAAAAAGAAATCCACCTTTCCATCTGCAAACTCTAGACAGACAGACCTCTGGACTCCGGGCCCGGGGATTCCTTGTGACGATATCACCTTAAGGAAAGAGAACATTGAGGCAGAGAGTCCCGGAGTTCGGAATCCAGCTCCCAACAACGGATGACAAATTCTAGGACCAGGGTCCCATAGACACAAGAAACCAACAAAACAAAGCACAACCGCGGGGAAGAAAACCCCAGAGAAAGAAAACAAATGAAGACAGAAAAAGACAAGGCAACAAAAAGCAAAAAATAATAAACAAAAACAAAAAAAGGGGGACCCAACATTTTGCACACAAAATGTAGGGACGGGGATGTAGGGCATAACAGATCCCTGTTAGGAGCTGATCTTTACAATGCAATAAGTACAATGACCTAGTTAAGGGTTGGACCGTATTAGGTGTCTTTTGCAAGTAACCCTGTTAGGGGTGAGGACACACTGTCCAAGAGCACACTGCTCAAATGATGAAGGCTACAACATTCTGCAAAATAGATATACACTATATCTAATAATTGAATTGTTTAAGTAGACCTGCTATCTAGATCAATTCCAGTGAATTGTATACACTCTCTGCTTCTTCACATAGATCTTCAACTGATGACTGATATAGATTTACTGTCCCAATACAACTAGCATCTTGCTCTATTCTTTTCTTCTATCTCTATTCCTTTTCATTCGCCCTTGGCGATCACAAATGAACTTCTATATGTATCTTCTACAAAATATATGACCATGTTGGCTGTAGGAATCCCTTCAATCTTGTCGACTAAACTAAGCACGTAACATAATTAGAACTGTGCAACTCAAAATGAATAGACACATCGCTTTACATAGTCGGCTCCACCAAAATAACTCAAACATCACACTTCAGATGAAACACATTAAGCACATTTGGCTAAACATTCTTAACTCATAACTAAGCATGAATCCAAGCACGCATAGCCCAAAGATAGGCGCAACTAAAGAAATAATAAAATTACTACCGACTCTTAATAGCAATCCTCTGAAACTGTGGCAGGTAAATAGATCAACATAACTCACTTTTAACTATACTGAAGAATTTGCATGTATGAACATGGCATAATAAATATGTCTATTACATAAAAATAACTGCCCAAGGCTCCAACATATCCATGCTGAAAAGTGAATATAGTACAATACTATATACTATATGTTGTCATCAATGACAAACATACAGTAAAGTATTTGTACACTAGCAAATATCCAACAATCTCCCCCTTTGACATTGATGGCAACATATGATATGAAAAACATCATCAATCCAAAAGTGTCTTCTTTCTTTTTACAATCTTCTCAATATCCTCATCAAAAGTTCCTATTAATTGTTGAATCTCTTTTTACTATATTTTTATTTTCATGACTGTTTACTCCCCCTAGAGTATATGCTCCCCCTTACTATATACTCTCCCTTTGAAATCAATGGCAAAGGATGCCAAATACAAATAAGCACAAGTACTACTCCAAAAGTAGAGTAGTCAACCAATCATCAGTCACCAAGGACTGATGCACTTGCTGTAAATTCTAATCAGACTCAGAAAAGGGAATTACTCCCAGCTTCTTCCTAAGATACTCAAAAGTATCTTTTGATAAAGGTTTCATAAATATGTCTGCCAACTGATCTTTGGTGCTCACATAATCCAACTTCACTTCTTTTTCTACAACTTTTTCTCTTAGAAAAATGATATTTTATTTCTATGTGTTTTTTCTTTGCGTGCATCACAGGGTTCTTTAACATATTAATAGTGCTAGTGTTGTCACAATGAATGACAATAGGATAATTAATCTGAATTCCAAAGTCTTTAATCATCTGCTTGATCCAAACCATTGTTGAACAATTCAATGTTGCTGCTACATACTCAACTTCTATTGTTGATTGAGAAATACAGTTCTGCTTCTTGCTTGTCCAAGTAACCAACCTATCTCCAAGAAATACTACTCCTCCAGAGGTACTCTTTCTATCATCAACACAACCTTCCCAATCTGCATTTGTGTACACATGAAGTTCTACATTTTTTGAATTAGGATACCATAAACCATAGTCTATAGTCCCTTTTAAATATTTGAATATTCTTTCTATTACCATTAAGTGATTTTTTTTTGGTTCAGCTGCAAATCTCCCAACAATGCCAACTGCATTAGAAAAATCTGGTCTAGATTGAGTGAGATATATGAGTTTTCCAATCATAGACTTGTATAGTGTTTTGTCAACTGCTGTGGAGTCATCATTTTTAGAAAGCTTGCTTCATGTTATCATAGGATTGCTTACTAGCTTATAATCTTCCATCTTGAATGTCTTCAATATCTCCTTCACATATTTAGACTGATTTATGAATATACCTTTGTCTGTCTGCTTTACATTTAATCCCAAAAATTATTGTATAGGTCCAATCATGCTCAGTTCAAATTCTCTGCATCTCTTTGGCAAATTCTACACTAAGCCTTTCATTACCTCCAAAAATAATGTCATCAACAAAAATAGCAACAAGTAATAATCCTTCAATTGTCTCTCTTATGAATAAGTTACAATCTGCTACTCCCTTCTTGAATCCAATATTTGTCAAGTAGCCATCAAGTCTCTCATACCATGCTCTTGGGGCCTATTTAAATCCATAGATGGATTTTTTTAGTCTACATACCATGTCTAGTTTGTCTAATAAATTAAATCCTTCAGGCTACTCTATGCAAACTTCTTCTTTCAAGTCACTGTTTAGAAATGCTGACTTGACATCCATGTGATATACTTTAAAGTTCTTGAATGTTGCATAATCTAAAAATAATTTAATAGCTTCCAGTTTTCTCACAGGGGAAAATGTATCAGAGTAGTCAATTCCTTCTCTCTATGCATATCCTTTACATACCAATCTTGATTTTTTTCTTATCATTATACGATCTTCATTCATTTTGTTCCTGAATATCCACTTAGTTCCAATCACATTTTTGTCACAAGGTCCAGGGACCAATTCCCATGCATCATTCTTAATTATCTTATCTAATTCTTCTTGCATTGCATTTAGCCAATCTGAATCATTACAAGCATCTTCAACACTTAAGGGTTCAATTTGTGAGAGTAAACATACCTCTTCATCAACGGTTGAACCTTTTTCTCTAGTTCTTGTCAAAACTTTACTGTTATGATCTCCAATGATATCTTCTTTTGAATGGTATCTAGATGTGTATTTTAGAATTTTAGGTGTGACACTCTCATCTGTAATCTGTGATTCCTCTTCACTTGGTTCAGGGTTATTGCATGATACATCAATACAGTCAAATATTTCTTCAATAATTGTTTCTTTATTGATAGGTCTAGGTTCATCTTCAATCATAGGTGCAAATTCATAATATCTCTCTTGAATAATGAAATTCTCATCAATCTTCGCATGTGTAATTTCAATGATTTTCTTCAACCTCAAATTAAAACATCTGTAAGCTTTGCTCTTAGTAGAGTAACCAAGAAAAATACCTCCATCGCTTCTAGAATCAAACTTACCAACACCATCATCTCTCTTGATGTAGCATTTGCTTCCAAAGATTTTGAAGTATTTTACTGTAGGTACATTACCAAACCAAATTTTATAAGGTTTTTTGTCTGTGCTTGGCCTAAGTTGAATTCTATTTATAGTATAGACTGTTGTATTGACTGCTTCTCTCCAATAGGTGTGCGCAACTTTTCCTTCAATCATGATAGTGCACGGTGTGTCAAGTATGATCCCATTTCTCCTTTCTGAAATTCTATTTTGTTGAGGGGTTCTAGGTGCACTTAGATGTCTTTTGATCCTTCTTCACAGTACTCAATAAACTTGTTAGAGGTGAATTCTCCTCTATCAGATCTTAGACATTTTATCTTTAATCCAGACTCATTTTCAACTTTAGCTTTGAATATTTTGAACTTCTCAAAAGATTCAAATTTATCTTTCAAGAACGCAACCCACATCATTGTGGATAAATCATCAACAAACAAAATGAAATGCCTTTGACCATAGTATGATCTTGTTTGAGTAGGTCCACATAAGTCTGTATGAACTAGATCTAATTTGTTCTCTACAAAGTTCTGTTTGCTTTTGAATGAGTTCCTCACATGCTTTCCCATCACACATTCCCTGCACATAGTATCAACTGGTCTTGCAATACTAGGAAGGTCTCTTACTATCTTTACATTTCTTATCTTTACTATGTTGCCAAAATTGATATGACAACGTCTTTTGTTCCATAACCAACTGTCATCCACTTTTGCAAAAAAATAACTTACTTCAGAGTTGAGCTGAAAAACATTACCTTTGGTCTTTGAAATTGATGCTATCATGTCTCCTTCTTTGTTGTTAATAATGCACATGTTTTTTTTGAATTCCAACTGATATCCTTTATTGATCAACTATCCAACACTTAGTAAGTTATGATGTAAGTCATCAACATACAGAACATCATTTGTCTTGTTCTTTCCATCTAAAGTAATAGATCCTATGCCTATGATGGTTTTAGAAGTGCTATCTCCAAATATAACCATGCCACCTTTATACTTATCTAGATGTACAAACCTATCTTTGTCTCCTGTCATGTGATGTGAACACCCACTGTCAATGATTCAGTATGTTCTGATGTCTTCTTGGGAAACTAAAGCCAATTCTTGTGTTTTCTTTTCATCTTCAATTTCCATTTCATCAAACATTTTTTTAATATCTTTAATTGCAACGAATCCAATTTCACCCTCTCCTAAATCATCATAAGTCACACAATCTTCAGCATAGTAGCATTCCTTTGTATATTTAGGCTTGTAATATGGTTTGAAATTCTTGACTCTTGTAGGACACTTGGATACAAAATGACCAACTTTGTTATATGAGAAACATTTGAATGGTATTTGTCCTTCATTTTTTACTTTCCCTTTCCTTTCTTTCTTAGCAATCATAGCAATGATTTCTTCTAGTTCTTTATCCACTTCTTCACTCTCAATATTACTAGAGGCACTCAAGGATTTCTTACCATGGACTGAGGCTTTGGAGGTTGTTTCAATTTTAGGTTCTGTCTTCAATCTTGATATCTCAAATGCTGAAATTTTGCTGATCAAGGTTTCTCTTTTGAATTCTTTTGAAAATTGCATAATTTCATCCAATATGTTTATCTTTCTCCCATAATATTTTGTCAATGTAGTCATCAGTTTGTCCATTATGCCTTCCTCTGAAATTTCTCCACCATAGTTTTTGATTTCTAAAACTGCTTCATTAATCCTCTGATTGTAAGCTCTGATGTTTTCTTTAGGTAGCGTCTCTAAATTGTTGTATCTTTTCTTCCATGTTTTTCTACATGCGTTCTTGGTTTGGATGTCTCCTTCAAACATGTCCTCTAGGTATTTCCATATTGAATAGGATTTATCTGCCTTCTCAATCTCAAAAAATTCACTGTCAGATAAGGCACTAATTAGGGATTCTTTGGCAATTGCATTTTGGGTGAATACTTCCTTTTGTTTAATAGTAGAATATTCTTCTGCAAGATCTTTCAAAGTAGGAACATCAATTGCATGAGTAGCAATCTCATAGATCTCAAAACCAATGCACTATAGATGTGTTATAATTTTGTTCTTCCAGTCAAGATAATTCTCTCCATCAAACTTAGGACTCTCTTTTCTAAAGTACACCATTTGATCTACCTTAAGCTGTTAGGCTTTCTCTCCAAGGCACTTGGCTCTGATACCAATTGTTAGGAATAGTCCCAAGAGACAACTGAGAGGGGGGGGGGGGGGAATCAGTTATCTGCTAATTTTAATTCTTTTTTCCAATTGAGTANGTGAATCAGTTATCTGCTAATTTTAATTCTTTTTTCCAATTGAGTATAAAATAACATTAAGCTTAAATACAACAAGATAACACAAAATAGAACACCGCAATTTTGGTTACGGGGAAACCAAAGTAGGTAAAAACCCTGATGGGAATCAACACCCACAAAGAACTGTACTAGAGTATAATGATCTCTGTTAGAAGATCTTACAACCCTGTTATGAGTTGATCTTTACAATGCAATAAAGTACAGTAACCTGATTAAGGGTTATACCCTATTAGGAGTCTTTTACAAGTAACCCTGTTAGGGGTGAGGACACACTGTCCAAGAGCACACTACTCAAATGATGAAGGATGCAACCTTCTACAAAATAGATATACACTATATCTGATAATTGAACTGTTTAAGTAGACATGGTGTCTTGATTAGTCCTAGTGAATTATATACACTCTCTGCTTCTTCACATAGATCTTCAAATGATGAATGATATAGCTTTACTATCCCAATACAACTAGCATCCTACTCTATTCTTTTCTTCTGTCTCTATTCCTTTTCATTCACCCTTGGTGATCACAAATGAACTTCTATATGTATCTTCTTCAAAAGATATGATCATGTTGGCTATAGGAATCCCTTCAATACTTTTCTTGTTGACTAAACTAAGCATGCAACATAATTAGAACCATGCAACTCAAAATGAATAGACACATTGCTTTAAATAGTCGGCTCCACCAAAATAACTCAAACATCACACTTCAGATGAAACATGTTAAGCACCTTTGGCTAAAAATTCTTAACTCATAACTAAACATGAATCTGAACATGCATATACCAAAGATAGGCACAACTAAAGAAACAATAAAATTAATGTCGGCTCTTAATAGCAATCCTCTGAAACTGTGGCAGGTAAACACATCAACATAACTCAATTTTAACTGTATTGAAGAATTTGCATGTATGAACATGGCATAATAAATATGTCTACAACATAAAAAATAACTGCACAAGGCTCCAACATATCCATGCTGAAAAGTGAATATAGTACACTGTTGTATACTATTTGTTGTCATCAATGACAAACATACAGTCAACTATTTTCAAACTGGCAAATCTCCAACAATTTTTGTGGATGCTTACTGTTGTTTACTTGTATTTGATGTTTTTGTTGGAAATATTTATGATTGAGAAGGGGGGGATGAATTAGTACAAACATGTAATGAACAATTCAACCACCGTTATAAATATCAACACTTTTAACTTCCAAACTAAAAAGCATATAACTGAAGTAAACTAATGACTATAAACAATATCAAACATCCACAATCTCAACACACATAACACATATATTTTATCATGGAAACCCTTGTAAGAGGGAAAAAAATCATATTAGGGATGACACCCACAAGCCCACTACTATAATAAATGAGTTTCCCCTATTAGGAGCTAGAAATACTCTTTTTGAGGGTTCACCCCATTAGGAGTGATTAGTACACTGTTAGGAGTATAATAAGATTAGTTATGGTCTACCTCACTAGAGGATTCAAACCTCAATAAAGAAGTTACCTCACTAAAGGATTTACAGATAAGAACCTGTTAAAGTTCACCCTATTAAGGGATTTAACCTACTGGAACTATTATGGAACAACAAGATATGTTGATCTGTAGAATGGAACTAATTTCCTATTAGATCCTTTTACTTCCTTTTCTTCCTAACATTGTACTAATCTCTACTCCTTCAATTTGTGATTTCCCAAGCTTAAAATATGATCGCAACCCTAAATCAAATGATTTAGTGCTCCTTTGATGCAGGAGCATCTTGGGTCATTGGCAATCCTGCTCAACCAAAAAGATGTTTGTTCTTGTTTATAAGCTGCTCGGGAAATACTCTGCTACTTAGGCTCTTTTGCTCGGTAATGCTTAGTTCTTCTGCTAGGGTCCTATTGCTCGGGAATGACTATTTATTTTATGTTTCTCAGATTTCTCTTCTGACACTTGGGTTTTCATTCCCTACTGCTTAGACATGCTTGTCTTTGTTGCTAAGTTATGCTCTTACCGATGGTTACTGATTTTTGATGATCTCCTACCCAAGATGTTGATTTTGGGAGTTGGATCATTGGTCGACTTCTTTATTTAATTTCCATTTCTGAATTGATTTTGGGTCTCTCATTGGGATTTGTGTGGACCTAAATCTGGGTCTGTCTTATGGATTTGAACACCGACCTCTTTGGTGGACTCTTGTATATATTCTTTTGTATGTTCTTAGTTTAGGGAGGATGATTCTTAGAGCGAGAAATAAAATGTTTAGATATTGAGATCAAAGGTCTATGATCTCTATTGAATGAAGATCTTATTTTAATTCGTTGAATATATGGCCAAAACTGGGAAGGCCTTACAACCCGACATGTAATAATTTTTATCAAGTTAATATAAAGGATCTCTGTGTTTTCTTCTCTCACTATGTTGTTTTGGCTTCTGCATTGGTTCTGCAAGGTGGTTTGGTAGTTGGGAGAGCCACTAGCCTCATCTCCTTGCACCTCCTTGCGTCAAGTGGTATCAAAGTATGGTGAGATCTAAGTTCTTTCTTGAAACCATAACCCTAGTTGGTATTGTTGTGGGGTGGTAGATTACGATCTGACCTACAATTATAGAGGGATTCAAGATGGTTCGTGGGAGAGGAAATGCAAATCCAAGTCTAGCTGATATGCTTAGACATATGGATGCTAGATTGGAAGTTGTTGAGATAGCCTAGCATAGAGGAAGACATCTTGATGATGTTAGTTATGATGAAGTTGAAGAGGTTCAAGGTGAAGCTGCACCTGCACCAATCATGGACCAGGAAGAAGAAAGATTCCTAAGAGCCTTAACAAGTTTGAAATCCACACCTCAGTTTAATCCTCCTGGGTATAGTGGAAAATTGGATTCTAATGATTTGATAGACTGAATAACAAAAATGGAAAAGTATTTTGAATATGAGAATGTGGCAGAGGAAAAGAAGGTGAAGATTGCAAGCACAAAGTTGAAAGGTCATGCATCCCTATGGTGGGAACATCTGCAATTGGATTAGAAAAAGAAAGGTAAAGATAAAATAATCAAGGTATGGGACAAGATGGTAAAAAAATTGAAAGGAAAGCTTCTACCTTGTGATTATCTGATTAACCTAATCAGGTGAATGCAAAGTCTGAAGCAGAAAGACAAATCAATAAAAGACTACACTGACGAATTCTACAGATTGGACATCAGATCTAGATATGTTGAAGATGAAGTGGAAAGAGTAGAAAGATACCTAGATGGATTTAGAAGTTCCATACAAGATGGAAAGCATTGAGGAGGCATATCAATTTTCCCTAAAAGCTGAAGAAAAGTTGAATAGAAGATATGAACAAAGACAAAGTGGTGGAGGAGGTAGATTCCCTAGAGGAAAAGGTAGATCTAATGGTGAAAATAGTAGATCTGAACCAGACAAGCCAGTTTCAGACACATCTCAAGATAAAGGAAAGACTAAATGGAAAGGTGGAAGTTCATACTAAGGAAGAGGCAATTACTCCAGAGGTGGATATAGCAGAAAGGGACTCCAAGTAACTTGTTAGAATTGTGGTGAAGAAGGACATAAATGCTTTGAGTATACACATGCAAGAAAGAAAGGCAGTAGTAGCAGAAATGTTTTGGTGCAAGAAGAGTCACCTAATGTAGCTGAAAGGGAAGGAAATCTCATGATCTAAAGGATACTATGGAGTGATAAGGATAAGAAAGATCCAATCAGGAAAAGTTTATTCAAGACCAGATGTAGAGTTACAGACAAAGTTTCGAAGGTGATTGTTGATAGTGAAAGCTCAGAGAATCTGGCATCTGAGGAAATGGTTGCAAAATTGCAATTAGAGAAGATGGAACATCCAAAGCCCTATCAGATCTTATGGATCAAGGATGAACATACATTAATGGTGAGTGAACAATGTTTTGTGAATTTGAAAATTGGAAAGTACTATCATAAGGTGTTGTGTGATATTATGCCTATGGATTGTTGTCATATTTTGTTGGGTAGACCTTGGCAATATGATAGACATGCTATACATGATGGAAGGTTGAATAGATATTCTATTTGGGTTGATGGTAAGAAGCAAGTTTTGTTACATTTGGTTGAAGAGTTTTTTGGTGAGATATGTACATCTGTGAAATTTTGGCTGATGGAAGGTGTTCTTTCAGTTTGTTAAGGATTTGAAAAGAAATGATATCTGTTATGCTTTGATTCCTAACAAAATTAGTAAGAAAACCGAAAGTGAAGTTCGTGCAGAAGTTGAAAAGTCACTCACTGAGTACAAGGAGATAATTTTAGATAATGTACCTGATGGTTTTCCACCAATGAGAGATATCAATCATTGTATGGATTTGATTCCTAGAGTTAGTTTACCAAACAAAGCACCCCATCAGTTAATATTGACCAAGAATGAAGAGCTTAACTGACAAGTTCATAAATTGTTGAATAAAGGTTTGATCCAAGAGAGTTTGAGTCCATGTACAATACCTATTGTATTAGCACCTAAGAAGAATGGAGAATGGTGAATGTGCACTGATTCCAGAGTAATTAATAAGATCACAGTAAAGTATAGGTTTCCTATACCGAGAATGGATGACATAATGGATTGTTTGAGTGGAGCAAGATATTTTACCAAAATTGATTTGAAGAGTGGATATCATCAGATCAGAACCAAAGAAGGAGATGGATGGAAGATTTCTTTCAAGATAAAGGAAGGTTTGTATGAGTGGTTGGTTATGCCTTTTGGTTTAACTAATGCATCGAGTACATTTATGAGGTTAATGAATGAAGTTTTGAAGAAATTCCTGAATAAGTGTGTGATTGTATATTTGGATGATATTTTGATATTCAGTAAGACTAGAGAAGAGCATTTGATACACAAGGAAAGTGTTACAGAGATTGAAAGAAGAAAAATTACTGATAAATATAAATAAATGTTCCTTCATGAAAGAAGAACTTGTGTATTTGGGTTTTGTGATTTCAGCTGATGGATCCTGAGAAGGTTGAGGCTATACTGAGTTGGCCTACACCTAAAAATGTCATTGAGGTAAGATCATTTCATGGATTGGAAATTTTTTACAAGAAGTTTATCAGAAATTTTAGTTCTATTTGTAATGTTGTGACTGAGACAATGAGAGGAGACAAAAGAGAATTCAAATGGACACATGGATCTGACAAGAGTTTTGAATCTTTGAAGCTAAAGGTAGTTGAATTACCTGTGTTAGCCTTACCTAATTTCAATAAGGCATTTCAAGTTGAATGTGATGCAAGTGGAAGTGCAATTGGAGCTGTGTTAACTCAAGAAGGTAAACATGTTGCTTTCTTTATTGAAAAGTTGAATGATGCAAAAAGGAAATATTTTTTCTATGATCAGGAGTTCTATGCTATTGTGCAAGCTATGAAGAAGTGGAGACATTATTTGATGCCAAATGAATTTCTGTTATATACTGATCATAAGGCTTTACAATATTTGGGTAGTTAGAATAAGTTTAATCAGAGACATATGAAATGGGTAGAGTAATTGTAGAGCTTTACATTTGTGATTAAGAATAAAAGTGGATTTCTAACAGAGTTACTGATGCATTGAGTAGAAGATCTTTGTTGAGTGAAATCAGAATTGAAGATCTTGGTTTTGATGACATGAAGAATTTGTATGAATGTGATCCTGATTTTTCAGAGTGGTGGAGAGTGTGCAGAGAAACTAATTCAAATCAATCAAGTAAGTATAAAGATTATTTTATTTAGGAAGATATGTTGTTCAAAGGTATTCAGTTTTGTATACCGAGAGGTTCAATGAGAACTAATTTGATAAAAGAGAAACATAGTAGTGGATTGGCTGGACACTTTGGCATTGATAAAACATTGAGTTTGCTTAAGGAAAGGTACTTTTGGCCTCATCTATATAAGGAAGTTCAGAAATTTGTGAAAAGTTGTGGAGTTTGTCAAGTTGCAAAAGGAGTGAGTCAGAATATAGGTTTTTATACACCTATTACTGCTCTTGAGAAACCTTGGAGTGATATCAGCATGGATTTTGTTCTTGGCTTACCTAGGAAAACAAGAGGTAATGATTCTATATTTTTTGTTGTGGATAGATTTTATAAGATGACACATTTCATACCATGTAAGAAAACATCAGATGCAGTACACATGGCAAATCTTTTCTTTAAGAAAATTTTTAGATTGCATGGATTACCGAAAAGTATCATCTCTGACCGTGACAATAAATTTGTTAGCTATTTTTGGAGAACACTCTGGAAGAAGTTGGATATTGAGTTGAAGTTTAGTTCTACATTTCATCCACAGACTGATGGATAAACAAAGGTTGTAAACTGAAGTTTGGGTAACTTATTAAGATGCTTAGCTGGAGACACACTAGGAAATTGGGATTTGATGTTAGCACAAGCAGAGTTTGCATACAATAGTTTAGTGAATAGAAGTACTGGAAATACACCATTTGAGATTGTTCATGGCACACAACTGAGAGGTATATCAAACTTGATAGATATTGTTGGAGAAGAGAAAATAAGTGCTAAAGCAGAAGAATTTGTAGAATTTATGAAGACATTGCATGAAGATGTAAATAGAAGCTGGAGAAAAGTAATCAGAAGTAAAAAGATAGTGCAAATAGATCAAGAAGACATAAAAAATTTGAAGTTTGTGATGTTGTAATGGTTCATTTGAAGAAAGGAAGATTTCCTATTGGAACATATGGTAAACTGAAGATGAATAAATTTGGTCCTTACAAAATATTGAGAAGGTTTGATAGTGGAAATGCTTATGAAGTTGAATTACCTAATGACATGGATATATCACCTATATTCAATATTTAAGACTTATATGAATATCATGAACCTGATAAAGAAGTGACAGTACTTGTGATTATCCTAAGAAGTAGATAGTGGAAATTGAAAAGATTTTGAAATAGAAAGTTGGCAGAAGCACAAGAGGAAAGGAATACATGGAATATCTGGCAAAATAGAAGAACAGACCAATTGAGGACTCATCTTAGATTTCTCAATCGCAGTTGGATTTATTGTAGGTTGGACCTGATACATGATTCAAGGAACCATTTCCTGTAACCCCAGGTGTCTGATGCAGGAGCATCTTGGGTCATTAGAAATCCTGCTCAACCAAAAAGATGTTTGTTTTTGTTTAGAAGCTGCTCAGGAAATACTCTGCTACTCGGGCTTTGTTGCTCGGTAATGCTTAGTTCTGTTGCTCGGGTCCTGTTGCTTGGGAATTCTTGTTTATTTTCTATTGCTTGGGTTTCTCTACTAATACTCAGGTTTTTGTTCTTTTCTGGTCAAACATGCTTGTCTCTGTCGCTCAGGTTGGTCTTCTATTTCTTGATTATTCTCTTGCCGACGGTTACTGATTTTTGGTGATCTCTTGCCTGAGATGATAATTTTGGGAGTTGGATCCTTGGCTGACCTCTTCATTTAATTTTTGTTGCTGAATTGATTTGGGGTCTCTCATTGGGATCTATGTGGACCTAAATCTTGGTCTCTCTTATGGATTTGAGCACCGACCTCTTTGGTAGACTCTTGTATATATTCTTTTGTATGTTCTTAGTTTAGGGAGGATGATTCTTAGATCAAGAAAACAAATGTTTAGATATTGAGATCGAAGGTATGTGATCTCTGTTGTATGAAGATCTTATTTTAATTCATTTAATATATGGCCAAAACCAGGAAGGCCTTACATCCTGACATGTAATGATTTTGATCAAGTTAATATAAAGGATCTCTCTGTTTCTTCTCTCACTATGTTGTTTTGGCTTCCACATTAGTTCTACAAGGTGGTTTGGTAGTTGGGAGAGCCATGGGCCCCAACTCCTTGTACCTCCTTGTGTCATCCTTATATAGAACTGTCATTAGGTCACACAAGACCTAGAACTTTCCACCATAATTGGCTCAAAATATTAGCCAACCTCCTCCAAATCAGCATCAACAACACCCAATATGTCATCTTCAAACACATTACCAATAATATAACTAATATGCCAGCTAGAGATCCACTACCTTAACCAAATTAATATGAAACTCTGATCGGTGATCATATAGGTAAAATGCCTTCTTACTCAAAACATAATTCATTCAAAACTTGGTAAAAAATGTTGTGATTGGAATCATGGATTTCACTTACCATATACAAATTGTATCTATGATGACAACACCTGAATCTTTCCTAGTCGACCGCTACCACATTCTATGTTTGACATTGTTCTTCTTGAACACCAGTCAACATACATAGTTGATCTTCCCTTTATAGTTTAGGTACAAATCTTACTGATCACTACAATCATGATAACTAAATACGTTTCCATCAATGAAAACTAATTATACATCAACTCATGACCGTTCTTCAAATCTCCTCCCAAAACTATCATAATGCCAACAATCTCTCCCTTTGGCATTGATGGAAAAAACTTTGATTTGTATAATTCTGCAACTCATACTCCCCCTTTCTCTAGACATCCTCTCTCTTACATTTTATCTTTCTCTATTCATTCTCTTTCTTACTCTTTCTACTCATTCTCCCCCTTTTTTTCAACAATGACAAAGAATCATACATCAAAATTACATTATGTCAAAAACATCCTTGAAGTTTGTCTTTATAGTCTCCGATGACTTCTCCCATGACTCTTTTAAGTGCTCCATAGAGAGAATTTTCCCATGTATTATCAATGCTAATCCTTCCATATCACTCAAAGTACTCACCTCTAGTAGACTAAGTGTGTTTTATGCATTTCTCACATGCTTTTGCATAAGGTCTATAGTGGGGGCCAAATACATCTGCATCTCCATAAGCATAATAATCCTTTTATCCTATTCAATTTGCAACTGAATCACTATGTTATTAATCAATTTGACCTTACCACTATATTCTGAAGTTGAAATATTAATGGGATCAAACTTCTCAATCAAAGCATTAAGATCCAGTTGAGTATCATCTCTCTTTTTCTCCAGGTATTTTATAAAAGTTGTAAACTTGGAAACTTTTACAAGTATCTATCTGTATCATCTTAAAATGGAAGAAATTCCATGTTAAGAAAGTTTATCCCACCTTAGGGGGTGTTTTTGACCATCATCATATTGTCCCCTCATTTCTGCACCCTCTCCTACTTCTGTGTCTATTTAGGACCCTGATTGGGCCTCTCCGGGCACCATCCATCCCATATGGCATATTTTCCAAGGGTTCTGACTCCTTGGGTCAAGGTTGAACTTGATATTTACCTAGGTCAAGGATGACCTCAACTTTGATTTGGGTCCCCCTTTCTAGTTTGAAAGTTTATCAGCTGCCGGAGGTCATTAAAAGTTTATTTCCCATTTTTGGGTCAGTTGTTTTGGGTTTGGAAGCGACGATTATTAAATTATATTTAATATAGGTCCTCTTCTAGGGATATAGGTCTAATTGGAATTTAATTCTCCTATTTAGGCCTCCCTAGAAGATTGTTTCCTAGTTTCATATATAAGAAAGTTTCCTCCTTTCATTTTCTCTAAGTGAGCTCTAAGTACAAAAGTGATATAGAATAAAAAATTTCAAGCATCCATTATTCTACATGTTTTCAAGCCTTCAAAGGGTTCAAGTATTCCTCTTAAGCATTCAAGTTCTCCATTTAAGATCAAGGACTCAAGCATTCAAGCCTTTGAAGGGAATTGGTTCAAGCATTCAAGATTCATCATTCAAACCCTAGATCTATCCATCATGGTGATGTGATCTTCCTTCAAGATCCTTTGTGCATCCTCAAGATTCATTCATTCTCTCTTCAAGGTGGATTCCAAGCATACAATCATGGAGGTTTATGGTTTCTAATATTGA
>MU223915.1:2651341-2696241 GCA_018584345.1 Thuja plicata | reverse complement strand
TGTGTGTGTGTGTGTGTGTTAATATGAAATAAGCTATAGTCATGAGAATATGTTTTTGATTAAAAAACATCTAAAATGAGGGAGCTGACCTATTACAACAGACATAGCCAGCATGAGAAGTGCCAAAATAACAACACATTACCAACACTAGTACACCCTCAACCAATACCCTTCTTTAAAATAAAAAAAACATAAAATGAGTGACCATAGGTCCCAACTTCACAGTGAAATTGGTAACCAACCTATGATCACCAGCAAGAACAAACCTAGCTAAGTTAACAACATTGTTCCAAATAACCCAAACATTAGCATAAAACCACATACCAATACCAGTCTTATAGCTAACAAAGTCATTAAACATATTAAAAAGAAAGCCCTTAAAGGCCGACCACCAAAAACAAAATTTAGTGAACAACATAAAAATAGAAGGAAAGTCATTTGGGGTTTCTCCCCCCTTTATTGAGTAGCATCTTCAACCAGTCCTCCACCAGAAAATGGAAGAGTTTCCCATCATCCTTCTCCTTCTTCGAGCTCTTTAAGCTCTCCTAGTGGATAAGGTGGAGATTCATGGTCACCGAGTGCATCACTTCTACCTTGAAGTCTGCCACCTTGGTAAAACTCTCACCAAGCTCCTTGATCTCACCTTACAGCACCTAAAAATCCTCTTTAGTACCAAGGTCCTGGATCTTACCTTGAGCCACAGAAGATTATCCTTCATTTGATGCATGCCCACCTTAAGGTCCTCATTTTTGTCCTCTGAGGCACCAAATTTATTCCCCTCAGTGTCCTTCTTAGCAGTAGTCTCTTCTGGCATGCCCAATTGTGAAGTAGCAATTAGAGGAGACTCAAATTTGTTTCCTCCCGACACTTTCATTCTCAAAAATTCCACAGTGGGAAGTTTGAAACTAGAAGACACTTGTGTGGATTCCTATATTCTTTCACCTCCCTCCCCAGTTGGAGTAGCTTTTCCCTTCTCATTGTCGTAGTTGTCCTCCTCCTTAATTTTTATCTTTTTCCCCTTCTTGTTTTCTTCACTTTTCCATTTTTTCCTCCCTTCTTCCTCCTCAGACTCCACCTCTTCCTCATCCACCTCAAGATACCTTTTCCTAACTGCCTTTTTCTTGACACAGGAGTTGGATGCAATTTTGTGGGACCTCCTCTTGCTATCATTATCCTCCTCTTCTTCTGCAGATTCAATGGTGATTTGAACTTCCCCCACCTTACCAACATGACCCTGGTGAGTATCCTTAGAGTTTTTCCCTATGGGAGTAGGCATTTTAGAGGATGAAGTAGGTTGAGATGAGGAAAAAACTTTCTCTTTAGGGTTATTGGCAGGGATGGTATTCAATTCTTGTAAAGTGACAATTCTTGGAGGACACAGGGCTCAGTGAAAATTATACAAATGAAGTATGAGCCCTTGGTGGAGGATACAATAGCTCAAACAATTGTTGTAGCAAACCAATGTACCTAGAATAGTGGTAATTCTAATCTCCTTAATGAAAAGTTGGTAATTCAACCAGAAGAAAATAATGTTCACATGAGGAGGCATATTAATAATAATAAAGGCCCAGAAAATAATATGATTGCAAATCTTGAGAATAAAATGATCATAAAGCTTGGCCGCCTTTTCACTAGTGACATATCTTGTGCAAATCCCCATGCTATCTTTTCTCTTAAAGTCCCCGTATAACCACCATATATGGTAATAATAACCCTTCTTATCTACAAGTTACCATAAATAAGTTAGTTTCCTTCTTTACATTTGAAATTTGAATTCTTGCATCTCCTTGCGATTCTGCTAGCCGCCTTTCTCCACCAATAAGATTCATCAAAAATATACCTCATCATTCAAATTTATTATTACTTTCCCTCCCAATGAGAATTTTGGTATGCATTGTCAGTGACTTTAAGTTTCTCCAGAACTTGATCCCATGTATAGTTAATCCAGTAGCCGCCAGCACATCCTCCATCGCATTCCCTTCTCTATAAATGTGTTGTAATTTGAATTCCTCAAGCCTTGAGAGAAACATCCCAATATCTTGTAGCAGACTAGACATACTCCAACTAGCCTTATAGTTACCTTTGACGATCTCAATCATGATTTTTGAGTCACCCTCGATAATCAACTTCCTGATTCCCATAGTAACAACAACTTCAAGACCCCATAATTAGGCAGATATCTCTGCCACATTATTGGTAACCATCCCAAGGTTAACCACATAAGAAATATGCATCCTCACATGATGATCCCTAATAATACCTCCTCCTGTAGCAATCCTACTATAGACAGTCCCATCACAATTGAGCTTGTAGAACTTGTCATCTGGGGGGGGAGTCTAGTGGGTATTCCTCCTAGCCAACACCTTTGATTTATCAAAATAAAAAAAAAAGGATTTAGAGAGCTTCCATTCCCAAGCCAATCTACAATTCTCATCCCTTGGGGGAAGTTAGGAACTTTCCACTAGCAATTCTCAAGGTTCTCCCTCAACAAATTAATAACAGTTCTCATCATACCTTCAATATCACTTTCCTCCCCCCAAAACACTATATTATTCATTTCCTTCCAAAGGCTCCAACACATATGTGGGGGTAACATTTTCTAGAGTAAACTAATGAGTGGATGAATAGAAAGGTGTCCCCAATTAGTGACAAATTGATTGACATTCTCCATGAACACCCACTTTAGTTGCATTTTTCTCACGAATCTAGACCACACATTAGCTACATATGGATAATGGATTAAGAGATGATTTATGGTCTCAACCTGATTTTTATGCATCACACAATGATTGAAAAAATGTATTCCCCTCTTCTGGAGGTTGTCCAGGGTGACGATCTTGCCATGCAAAATAGTCCACCAAGAAAATTTAATTTTAGGGATCAACTGTGAGTTCCAAACACTTCCCCACATTTTCTCATTCACCACTTTCTTTGAACTAACTAAGTATGCCAATTTGACCATGATCTCCCCCGACATGTTATGGCACCAGACAACTTTGTCTTCTATTTGAGAGAGAGGGATTCTGACACCTTTCAATAACTTCTAAATTTGTGAAACACAATGGGGGACCTGATCTTGGTCATTATAAGCTTCCTTCAACTTTTTCCATTTATGGTCATGAGATATATAGTCCTTCACTTTACTCCCAAAGAAAGTTTCTGCTATGGAAAAACCTATCCATACCAAGGGGTTTATCACCTATCCACCAATCCTCTCAGAATCTAATATGATTACCATTTCCCAAAATCCATTTCTTCCCAACTTTTAGGACACCCTTACACTTAGTAATAAAGTTCCAAATCTTAGAACTAGACTGTAAGTCCTGGCCTAAAGGGAATTGAGAGGAGTTGAAGTACTTAGCCTTCATAATTATGCACCATTTTGTTGAACCCCTAAATAGATGCCAATCAACCTTAGTAATTAGAGCCTTATTTAAATCTTTCATTTTCCTCACTCCCATACCACCTTTGAACTTAGGTTGAAAAACCATATCCCAGCTGACCAAGCTCATTCTAGCCTTTTCCTCCACCCCCATCCACAAATAATTCCTCTAAACCCTCTCAAGATTTTCTGCCATTCTATTAGTAATTTTGAATAGAGAGGGGAAGTAGACATGTATACCTTGGAGAGTCACCGATAGTAATTACAACTTCTCCGCGTTGCTGAGCACTTTCCCCTTCCATTCCGCCAATATTTTTTGCATTTTCTCTAGGATAGTGTTTCAGAGTTGGTCTGATACCTCCTTAACCATGAGAGGGAGACTCAGGTAGGTATCTGGCAACTTAGCCCCCTTACAACCAAGGCAATATAAAAACTTCTATTTCATTCTATTCTCTGTATTAGAGAAATAAATTTTTCTCTTACAATAGTTAATTTTTTGTCTTGAAGCCACCACATAGTCATTGAAAAGTGTTTTCCACTCCCTGGCTTCTCTAATATAGGACTTTCCAAAGAGGAAAGTTTCATCCACAAACTTCTAGATAACCTCTGTGGGTAGAGTGGAAGTCAACTTAACACTAGCAATAGTTCCAACATTCTTCAATTTTAGGAGGTTCTGAGCCAACACCTCTGCCACCATCAGGAACAAGTATGAGGAGAGAGGGTCCCCTTGTTTGAGCCCCCGCTCCAGTTTAAATGATCCCCAGGGTGAGCCATTAACTAGCACAGAATAGTCCACCACTTCCACCACCACCATTATGAATTTCATAAATCTTTCATGGAAACCAAATTTTCTCAGCACCTCATACAAGAAGTCCCAAAATAATTTGTCATATGCCTTAGAGATATCCAACTTTAGCACCATCCTAGGGTTTATGATTTTTTACATAGAATGAATAATTCCATGGGAGGTAATCACAACATCCAGAATTCGTCAGCCTGGAACAAAACCCTTTTGGTTAGGATTAATGATTTTCCATAACAAAGGTTTAATCCTATTGGCTAGAATCTTGGAGAGAATCTTGGAAATTGTGTTACAAGCTAATGGGATAGAAATCCCCAGACTCATCAAATCTGAAATCTTAGGGACCAACACAATATGAGTATTATTAAGTTTCTTCAAGATGTTTCTTATCCTAACAAAATCATGTGCCACATGGATCAACTCATACTTGATAACCTCCCAGAAATTTTGGAAGAAAGCCAGGGGAAAGCCATTCAAACCGGGAAATTTATAGGCACCCATGGAAAACACAACATTTTAAGCCTCCTCCTCCAAAACTTGACGTAGAAACTCCTCATTTTCCACCTCACTAATGAGAGGTGAAATATCCTCCACGAGCCTATTGGTTATCTGTACAGAATTCTTCCAAATTGAGCATCTGTAAGTTTCCTTAAAGAACTCAGTAGCATACTTTCCTATATAATTTGCTATCTCTTCATCCTCCATTAACACCCTATCCCCACCATTTGTTATGGATTTAATAGTATTTCTTCTTTTATGATTTGAAGCAGACCTGTGGAAGAAGGCCAAATTTCTGTCTCCTTCCTTGAGCCATTGGACCTGTGACCTTTGCTTCTAGTATATTTCTTCCCTCTTTAGATTCTCTTTCTATTTCTTTCACCACACTTCTTCTTTATAGTGATCAATCTAGGAGGAATCCCCCTCAGCCATCCCCATTTGGAACTGTTTAAGTTTTTCCTCTATCTCTTTTTTGTTCTAAAAAATGTTGCCGAACGTTGTCTTGCTCCACCATTGGGCCTCCTTCCTTTTCATTTGTAATTTTTTATATATTATAAACATGGTCATCCCCCTTATAGGAACATTCCACCAATGTTTGATACAATCTTTAAACTTTGGGTGGGAGTGTCACATTATTTCATAACGGAATGGGTGAGGCCCAATCCCAATCTTCTCTTCCCAATTAAGGATCAAGGGGAATGATCAGACACCATCCTGGGGAGGTGAGAGAGGCCCACTATCAGAGAAATATCCAAACCACCTAAGATCATCCATCTATCTTGTCTAACTTGAATTAGCTACTGTCCCTTTCTGTTGTTGGACCAGGTGAAAGCCATCCCATGTAGATCAATATCAATCAAGTCATTTATTCTCATAAAATATGCTAGGTCTTGCATACTTTTAGAGTAATCCTGAGTTCCACGCATCTTCTCTGAGGGAAAAGGGGATATTGAAATCCACCACACACACAATGGGGTACCTTGTATCAGCTAACATGAGGTTGGAAATTTCCCCCCAGATCCTACTATGGCCACTCCTAACATTGGGAGCATAAATATTTCCTGTCAACTTACCTAGGTTCTAGAGAGTAGCCACACCATCGGAGGCCCCATCAGCTTCACTTTAAAGAAAGGTTGCCTTGGGGAAAATCATTTCAACAAGAAGCGTAAAAGTTTGGTATGAAATCTTAACTTCTTGGACTAAAACCATAAGAAAATTAAACTCCATAGTATACTTTTTAAGGCATACTATTTCTGGGTGTTATTCATTCCCCTCAAGTTCCAAGAGAGGAACTTCATTTTCTACTCTTTTGGGAATCCACTAGGGTTAATTTCTTCCCATTTTCAATTCCCCTAGCTTCGTCATTGGTTTTTAATAGCCTTTCCATGGGCCTTCCTACTTTGGAGTCATTAACGACATCCTCCTTCTTTCCACCTCTAGTTTTCCTCTTTGGCTCTGGCCAATCAAGTAGAATTTTAGAAGGAGAAGAAGGGGCTGACAACGTCCTCATCTTGTCCTCCCTCACACTTTTTTTTGGAGGTGAAAAACTATTAAATCCTTTTCCTCCCAGGGCCATTGCGACTCCCCAATCACCCAAACTTCCTTCCTCCCCCGAGCCTCCCTCCTTCGAGATAGTAGTCTTTGAAAACTTACTCTTCTCACTATCCACTCCCCTTTTAGTCTCTTTTCCTTGGATTTTCTTTGTTGGATTTTGTGATATCCTCTTGGGCCTTGTTTTGTAAAATTTCTCCTTCCTCCAAGATCATCTCGTGTTCTACCATATTTTCCTTAGAAAGGCCTATATTCTCAAGTGTTTAAGAAGATCCACCACTCCTGCCAAGTTGGGGTACTCCCCTTCCATAGAGTTCTTGTGTACCTCCTTCTCCTCCAACTCCCCAACCTTAAGCACCTCCTCCTGAACAAAGAAAGTGACCCCTGGATCATTCTGAGTGGGGGGGGAGGTCCAATACTCCCACAAGGTCCTTCTGGGGGAACCTTACAATCTACCACGACATGACCATGCTTAGCACACCTTTGGAAATGAAGAGTAGCATTATCATAAACAATGGATTTATTCCATTTACCCCATTTGGATTTTAGTTCCACAAATTTTGGGAGGGGTTTATTCATTATAACAGTCACACAAAATCTTGCAAACACCATCCTCAACTTCTGTGCAGTTACAAAGTTCGTAGAGACATATTGTCCAAATGAGTTTTCGATCCACTAGAGTACCTTCTCATCCCATAATTCCAGGGGAATCCCAGGGAGACAGACCCACATCAGCATAGATTTCTAAAGCTCCACATCTGGATTGAACCCCAACTTCCATTTGGCCAACAATAAGCAATGCTTCCCATAGCACCAGTTACCAGTAGTCACATGGGTGAAGTCCTCAGCGGTGTTAAATTTAAAGAGGAATAGTCCTCTAGGCATGGCCGAGACACTTAAGTTCTCTTTTATTCTCCATCTAGAAGAACACCACCTTCTCACCATATCAATCATGGGCCTAAAATCCATAAATATCCCCGCCAGACAAAGGTGGAGCGAAGCAGATATGCTTTCTACCACCTCGTCAGGGACAAAAATATTTGGACCAAACTCTCCCTCAGTACATTCAGGGATGACATTAGAGGAGGAGAGAGTATCCTTTCCCTACACTACATTCTTCCATCCCCCCAGCTGGTAATCACTTTCAACCCTCACCTTTTCTGGGCTTGATAAGGGACTATCCCCACCTCTCAAATGCAGCGAGTTGCAAGAGTCTTCTAAGACTAAAAAAATAAACTTATCAAAGCCCGTATTGTCAAATGTGTACACCCTATCATCCCTGTGCGACATCACTAATAATAGATCTAGACAGAGAGTCACCAGGGGCCCAGTATGCCCTGGCGATGAGGTTGCAGTAGCTAGCATGAATTCAAAAAACCACTAGGCGTGAAGTTGCAAAGTGTCCACAAAAAGAGTCATATCATAACAGAAAGGCATTATGTTTCATGTCACGAGAATATGTTTCTAAGTTAATTTCATTTTTATAATCACGAGAAATCATAATTCTCTATATAATGTATTTATTTCATAATCAATTATCAATATATTTGATTTATTTAAAATATAAATTTACTTCATAACAATATTAATGTATTTCATATTCTATTATTTCAATATTTATTTCATATACATTATTTCATAACCTATTATTCTAAAGTTTATTTCATATTATTGTCAATATCTAACTCATGCAAGTCTTATAAATGAATTAACTCAAAGCAAAATATACTTACCTTCTTGTCACGTGGGATGTATTTTTTTTGGCTTATTCAATGTTTCTTTTCTCTCAATATTCTCCTATATTTCCTCGATTTTCTCCTACATTTATTTTCTTGTTTTCCCCTTGAATAATTCCCTCTCATTATTATTCAAATAATCCCCTCTTATTATTATTGTGTTCCTTTGTTTATTTCTTTTTCTCCTATCTTTTCTATTATGTCCTCCTTCTGTGTTTTTTCTCTTTCCTCATTTCCAAACTATATTTATATCTTGTCTACGGGACGTGTGCTTACTTATATGTCATTTAATAATTGTCTCTTAATAATTTATTATCCATTGTTATGAGTATTATTGACTTAGAATCATTATTGGAGTCAAAGTAATATTCTTATATTACGTTTGTTTATATATTGTTTGATATCGTTAACATTAATATGGATTTAATATGAATATTTATTGATAAATTATAATAAATTATATTGATTCATTTATTATTAATTGATATTATAAATATGGATTAGTATTAATTTGATTAATATATATATTTTTTCTATTAAATATATATGAATATTGATTCATAGAAAAGCGGTTACAATCACGTGTCAAGCTTTACCTATCTACCAAAAATAGCACCAAACATATATGGATGGTAATTAACCTGTATACATGTTCAGCAACACCTAACTGACATGATAAGAGCAGCATAAGTATAAAAAGTGACTAAGTTATGGATTACATATTACATATATTGGTTGATCAAAAAGTCAGCATAAAAAGGCAACATCATATGACATCTTCCTCCCTAAGGGGTACACATGCTACCTAGCCTTGATGGCCTTCCATCCATTTGAGCACCTGATCCTTCCTGATATGTGGTTCATATGGGTGAACCAGGGGAATGGCAACTAGGACTTCTGGGCCTGGAATAGCATTGAGTCAGACAACATTGATGATTGGTTTCTATTTACTATTCAGGGATTTAACTTCAGCCATGAAGTTGTGAAGGGATGCTCTGAAGGGGGCCAAATCCTATGCCTCATCTATACAGGTGTACCCATGGGAGACCTCCCATGCTCCTAGTTTGACCATGCCATCCTTGAATAGGTATTCCATTTTTTTATTCTTGATCTTTATCACAACAGTGACCTACATAGAAACATCATGGAATATGAGTCTCTTGAGAGAATCAATAAGTCCTCTATGATTGCCACCAAACACATTATCATTCCTCTTTTTCCATAAATTCCACATAATTAAAGAAGAAAGAATTGCAAAAAAAATATTAAAAGTCTATTTCAAACCATCAATATGCCCTGAGATAATATCCACAATAGAGGCTGCATATAGTTGTGGGAATCCAAAGAGATTCCAGACACTAGTGGAAAGAGGAAAACTGAAAAAGTTATGGCTTATAGACTTGGGGAGAGGGAAAAAGGGGTAGATACTAGGTTCACCATTAGGCAGTCTGAAGGGATATCTATGCAAGATAATCCTCCACATAAAGCACTTGATTTTGGGCTTAGAGAGGGATGACCATAGGCCAAAAATAAATTTAGACCATCTGTTAGGCTCGAGGTTGAGGTTCCAGCAAGGGTTGAGGTGGGGATAAATGGAGGATTCCTTGGTGAGGAGTCCATAGATTAGTTTAGTGTTGGTTTTAGTGAGCATTGTCCCATCAGTCCATCTGAATTGAAGGTGGCAGTCACTGTTGATATATAGGTGCTTATGGAGGAAGAGATCAACACAAGAGTCCTTGATAGCAGAGAAAGTTCTAAACTATGAGCTGGGGAGTCCAAGTATATTCTTGATATCCTCCCATTCTACAATTTTGTCATCCTAAAAAATATTAGCAAGGTATGAGATGCCTAATTCATTCCACTTTCTGGCTGAACAACCCTGGAGAAGTGCTAGAGGTTTTCCTCTGATGGTGAGATTCCACAAGATGGATCTATTGCCACAGATCCTATTATGATAGTGCAACATGTTGTTGTCTATTATAAGGTGTTTGACAATGTTCCAGGCTTTCTAGATGGATCTAAAGACCACTAGCCTTGTACAGTGAAGTCGATCTCTCCTGCTATGATTCCATTCATGAAAAGGTTCCTCCATAGTTTACCTTTCTTGGGGTAGCCTCTTGTAATATTACTTCTCATAAGGGCTTTCCAAGGTTCATCACCATCTAAGGCTTTATTAATCCATTTAGTTACCAGTGAAATGCCTTAGATTCTGAGGTCCTTAAGTCCTAATCCCCCTTGCTTCTTGCTTTTGGTGCACCATTCCCACTTTACTGCATGCCCTATTTTGTTGCCCCTTCCATCTGACCATAGGTAGTCCCTGATAATATTTTGAAGGTGATTGAACTGGTAATGACAAAACAGCCAAGTGGAGGAGAAGTAGAGAGTGTAGGAGGACATGATCTTTTGACAGACTTGGACTTTGCCAGCCAAGGAAAGATATTGGTTATCCCATTTGCCAAGCTTTTTAGTCACTTTTTTTTTTACCCAATCCCACATGACTTTAAGGTTAGGATTGAGGGAGAAGGGGATGACAAGGTATTTGATCATAAATTCTAGCCCTTCCCATCTGAAGTTCCATTGAGAGAGCCAATTAGGGGGTTCAGGAGACCATCCTAGAAATAATAGTTTCTCCATTGAGATTTTTCTGCCTGAGGTAGAGAAAAATAGGTTGAGTTTATCCATGAGGTGTGTTAGATTAATAGGTTCCAGCTTAAGAAATAGTGCAATTTCATATGCAAATTGAATGTTTGAGATCTTTTTGCCTTCAGGAATCTGAATATCCCTGACTCTGGGTATGATAGATTTGTCTGAGATAAGGTGACTCACTGCTTCAACATCAATGAAAAAGAGGGTAGGGACCAGTGGGCATCCTTGTCTTATTGATCTAGAGAGCACAAAACTCTATGATCTCCTTCCATTTATTTCCACCATAGTAAGGGCTCCATTCATTAAAGTATTGACCATGTTAATAAAGTGGTTGGGAAAGCCTAAGGAGTACATCATCATATAGATTAAACCCCACTCAATTCTATTATATATTTTTTCATAGTCTAGAAGGAACATGCATGATTGTTGATTGGTTTCCTTAGCCCATTCCATGGCTTCCCAACAAGTAACCACATTATCCAGAATATATCTACCTTTCAAAAATCCTGTATGGCTAAAGTCAATAATTTTGGGAAGAAAGTTTTTGAGTCTGGTGGCCAGAAATTTGGCAATGATTTTATATGAGGTATTAAGAAGAGTAATAGGCATCTAGTTCTTAATTAGATTTTTATCCTGATCTTTGGGGATAAGTTTAATTATGCCACGATTAATTTCTTTCCTCAAAGCTCCCTACTAGAAGGCTTCATTGTACACCTCCAATAGGTCTTTGGAAATCCAGTCCAAATGATTTTTATATAATTCTGTTAGGATCCCATCGAGTCCAGGGGCCTTCCCCATATCCATCTGAGTAATGGAATCCTTGATCTCCTCCAAGTTCATAGGTAGGTTGAGAAAAGAAGATTCCTCCTCACTGATTTTCCTAGGGGTTACTTGACTGATTCTGGCTCTAGCTCTTGACATCGCATGACCACTATATTCAAATGTGTAGAGTGTGTGGTAGAAATTTTTGAAGGAGAGGATAATCTACTTTGGATTAATGAATCTGTCTTCTTCAACCCACATTTCCTCAATATTTCTCCTTGCTTATTTCTGTTTAAGGAGGTTGAAGAAAAATTTGGATCCTCTATCACCATGTTCCACCCAATTGGATTTGGCCCTGATCTTAATGCCCTTGAGTTTATAATTTTGGATTCTCCTTAGTTCATCCTTTGTACTAGACATCTTAAGAGTGAGTTCTTCTAAGGAGGGGTTGAGTTGAAGGTCAAGTTCAGCCTTGGAGAGTTCATTCTACAAGGCATTTTCAGTCCATCTAGTATCTCTGGCTTTTTTTTGCCTCTTGCATCTTTGAAGAGGGCCCTCCAACTGATGATGTGCTGGGCCCACTTATCTCTTACACTAGAGTGACTATCCACATTGTCATTGAACCACTTAATCATGAGGATAGCATTTCCTATACCTAGATCATCCAACAGGGAGGTGTTGAGGCAAAAGGAGTCATGCCCTATATTTTTCTTAGGGAGGAGTTCAGAGGATAGAAATCTAGCACTGATTGGGTGGTGATTAGATAGTGTGTATGGACTGACCTTGATAGCTCTACCCTCTTCATATTTATGGCATATAAGGGCTTCCTTATTGAAGTATAATCGGTCCAATCTGGAGTAGATTTTTTTTTTTTCTATTGGTAATTGCACTAGGTGTACCATATGTCTTTATGGTCATCCTTGTAGCCACTCAAGGGATCAATGAGTTTGTGTTTGTTTAGGAATTTGTTCTAGAAGAATTGTTCACTGCCTTTCCATTCCAATTTGTTTCCCCCTAGCTTGTCTTGAGGGTTAACTACCATATTGAAGTCTCCCCCTATAATCCAAGGGATGTCTTCCATCTTAAAGATCCACTTCCATAGTTTGGTCCTTTCCCTATAATCATTGGGGGCATAAATGGAGCATATACCAATTTTGAAACTATTCTTTTCAAGAAAAATCTAGACTACCGTGTTACACAGTGAGATTCCCTAGTTGAGTACTTTCTTAGCCCACTGGGGACTAAGGAATATGGAGATGCCTCATTTTCCCCTATTATTTGAGGTGGAGAATGTTGTGGCTTCTCTCAAAATACACTTGAGAGATATTTCAAGTTGACATTTAATAGCTTTGACTTCTTGGAGCATCAGGTAATCAATACCCTTAATGGTCCTCCTAGACCACTGGACTATGTACTTTCTTTCTAAGGACTCTAGCCCTCTAACATTCTAGGAGGAAAATTTTATATCCATAGAGATTATGTGGGGGGTTTAGCATTGTGCCTAAAGCTTGAGAAGCATTTAGGGATCTCATTGGGCAACTCCTCTCTAGTCTCTTTCTTATTACAAGAGCCTGGTGGTCTACCTCTTTTCTTCTTTCCTCTCATGGGTTCTGAGGTGTCCCCTTCCTCCATGGGGTTACCTTCTTTAGGTAGAGTGTTAGTGACTTTGGGGAGCCTTTTATTCCTATTGAATTTAAGGACCTCCTCCCAAGTGCTATCCACAAATGGGACAATGGCCCAATTTTGGTTAAAACCATGTTCACTGAATACTTCTTTGAGGGAAGAGCCCTGAGTGTGAATGTGTGGGGTCTCACCTTCCCTCAAGATGACATCATCCAATCCAACAAGGGTAATAGGGGGGGCATATTTAGAAGGTTCAGATAAAGGAAGGTTAAGGGGGGAGGGGGGGTCTGGGGGTTTAGCTGGGATGACAAGGAGGTTAAAGTCATGAAGAGAACTCTTGGAGGAAGGTACATTATTACAAGTAACTAAGGTAGCTTCTAAAGTATCCATGTCATCTTTCTCCTCAACCATGGACCCAAGATTACCCTCATCTGAGGTCTTCTTAACAAAAATCCCCATGTTATCCTTGATTTTCTGAATGGGGTCATTTGGAGGGGGAGGTGGGTCTATAAGTTTGTCATTAACATTTCCTCTCCTCTTTTTGAAAGGACCTCATTTCTCCTGATTCTATCCAAGGTCAATTGTTGTGCATTCTTGGAACATCTTTTGTTTCTATTTCTATGGGTGGGAGAAACTTTACCCTCACTGTAGGTCACATCTAGAGAGATTTGAGAGTTTGGTCAAGAGTTGGGTAGGCCCAAGGAAGCAAAGAGAGCATCAAGGGAAGGAGTAGCATGATCGGACAATAAAGAGGGGTTTAGGGTAGGTTTTGAGGTGGGGATTGATGGATGGTCAATACACTGCACAAATGGTGGGGGGTGGAGGATTGTTGCTAGGGTTAGAAGGAGAATGGTTAATGTTCAAATCTCTAAGGGGAGGTCGCTGGTGGGATTTTGGGGTAATGAGCGGGCAATTTTTCCTTTTGTGGCCATCTTTCTTCCACAGAAAGAAAGAGTTGAATCCTCCTAAGTATTCCAGAGGGAATGAAAGGTTTTCTCCTTCAAGATCAAAGATTAGGGTTTCAGGGATGTCCACACCCAGTTTTAGAGAGAGAAGAATCCTTGTGTCCATATGCAATAATAAAACATTGGATTGGTCCATACATATGACTCTACTAAGGGAGTCGAAGGTGTCTAGAAGAAATTTCCACAAAAATAGGGGAATTCTTTTAGTGGTAATCTAACATGGACAAGAGAGAGCCATGATCTTGTCAAAGTTTGTAGACCCCGACCAACTAAGGGCACAAAAACTGCAGGCTTCGATGGACCAAAACTGTCTATTGACAATCAATTTTTGGCTCCTAGGGTCATTAAAGATGATAATGAATAGACCTTTTTGAATCATCCTACACAAAAAAAACTTGAACCCTAGTTTTGAACTCCATACATAATGCAACCAATTATTTAAGTAAACATGGGAAGGAAGCCTATTGATGTCTTCAACAACTAAAAAAATAGCAGTATCACAAAGCTTGTTTCTTTTCTCCTTAATTAAATCAATCATGATGAAATTAGGAGAAATAATAAGTGGTTTAGGGCATGAAGCCTTACCTCTTGTTTCATATCTATCTCTTTTTCCAGATTTGGTTTCCTGGGGAAGTTGGAGGAACTTTGTGCCATTCTTGCTAGTCTTAGCGTTCACCAGGGCTTGTCTGAAAGTCTTGGGAGCATGGTCAAAAGTTGCAGAAGAATTAGGGTCATCTGTAGACTTCTTCATGACATATTTGGGAGCATAAATGTTGCCGTCAGAAGAGGAATCCATCTTTAATAGAGGGTTGATAGATCATTAAAGACCCTCTGGGTACGGAGGGCTGAATAGGCACCATGCAACCTCAAATTGTAGAGTTGCAGAGCAAAATCCAAAAGGAGATAAAGGAATTCAACTTGTTAATGAGAAGAAGCTTTTATAAAACCTATACAATATCATTAATATATATTTTGATTAATTGATTATATATATATATATATATATATATATATATATATATATATGTTTAATATGTTTAATCATTTATATATTGATTAATCAATTATAAAAATAGTTTTAATATTAGTATTGATTAATAATAAATTATTTTCTATATATATTGATTAATATTACATTATTAATTAATTAGTTATCAATTTATTAATTATTGCTATTCACAATAATTAAATCCATCAATTATGGTTCATGACAATATCAGAGATAACATTATCTATGACATCATTCATCTCTTCATTTGTTGTCTCTTGTGCTTTTCTTTCCTCTTCTACCGATTTGTCTTTAGCAGTAGTCTCAGACTTTACTAACTTTATTCATGTATCCACTGTCTCATCTCTTACCGATTGTGTTTCTCCAATGAGAATTCTTGTGACTCTGTTCCTTGTCTTAAATTATCCTCTCATTGATTCAACCATCAACTTTATCTCTTCTGTAGACAATTCAGGTTGTAAAAGTGCAAGTTCTTGTTCCATCATCACTCTATCAATCTATAAAGCTTCTCTCCATCTTTTGTCAACTACCTTGAACAATTATTTAGGTATAGACTTGAATAGTTCACTTTGTGCTTTGCAAAAAGTATGTAGACTCTCTACAATTGCATTTTATATCTTCCTTTTCTCTTCACTGTTAAATTTATCAAAGTGAATTCACACTTCTTTCATTCTTCCATATTCCTTAATATATTTAACAAGGTTGTCAAGAATAATAATATTTCCAATTTTGTCAGTTTCCTTAGTAAGCTTTCCTACTATAGTAGACTTCTTCCCACTAGCTCTCAATTCCTTTTGTTCCTTATCAGATTCAGTTTCAACTTCTTATTCATCAATCTTTTCCTTGCCTCCTTTCTTACCCTTTGACTCTTTATAGCCTGATGTCTTCACTTTCTTTCCTCTGTAATTTTTCTGAACATTCTCAGGTGGCTCCTTCTCTGGCTTATTCTTATTAGGAGTAGTAGAAGTAGATTTTTTTTTTTTAAACTGAGCTCCTAGTGACTCTTTGGGGTGTAATCTCTTCAACTTCAACTTCAACACCCTTGAATTCTATGGTAGATGTGATTTCTTCCTCACTCTCCATTTTCTTTCTAAGTTTTATCATCATTTCTGGGGTCATGCCACTCATTTTGGCTAGATTGTCAAATTAATTTGGATTATCGGTGCTCTTAATTCACTATGAATCTTCAATGATGACTCTTCATAGGTTCCAAACCTAGGTGTTGAAGTATCAATTGGTTTTGACAATAGAAAATCAACATGTATAATGATTAAATCACCATGAACTTCATAACCCATAGCTGGTATCCAAAATTTCCTAGGTTACACTGCTTGAAACATACATGTATCTGTTCAGGGAGGCAAACTTTGGAGACAAGCCCCTAGCTACTTTTTTTCAAGACTGGATGGAAGTTGTGTGCAAAGGGGATATCTTCAGGGAATTAGGTGGCACTGTCCTTCAAATGGAAGAGAAGATGAATAATTTGGGCAAGGAAGCTGAGGACAACAACTATGAAGCTAGGATTACTATCTTGGAGACTAAAGTGGAGAAGATGGAAAGTACTCTGAAGAAAATTAGTGATCAGAGATTCCATATTCTAAAAGACTTTGTAGACCACTTTAAGATCCTCATTGCTAAATCAGAGTATAATAGGGGAGAGGAAAATAAGGAGATAAAGTAGAGCATAGGGCCTGGTAAAAGAACTCGTGCTAGTACCATAAAGAAGGATGCTAAACTGGAGGAATTAAAGGCGTCTACAGAAAACATGGAGGACCTCCTGGTCATCCAGGCTAAAGAACTAATGAAAACTAGCTAGCTGCTGCTCTGCTTTCTTATAGCTATCTTTTTTTGTTGCTGTCTATTTTCTATCTGCTGTCTTTTTCTACTGTTTGCTTTTGTGGCCTTGGGCCTATGTATCCTTGGGTGTTGTAGTACATTTTGGTTTGAACTTTAATGCTTATTCTACGATCTCTTTGTAAAAGGTTTCCAGTCCTTTCAAAACCTATTTTTTACTTTATCAAAACATACATGTATCTGTATCTACTAGTGTAGACACCCTGAAATAGACATACTTGCGGCCTTACATTAAAACACTAATTTTCATCTATTAATTAATAGTTTTTTAATCATTAATTAAAATCATTTTAATCATTTCCCCAAAATTAATTAAATAATTAATTTTATTTAATTAAATAACCTTAATTAATTAATCTTCATTAATTAATTAAATTCAATTTTCTAAAATTTAAATTTAAATATTTAAACTTATTAATTAATTCTTCTAATTAAATTAATTTCATTAAATTAATTTAATTTCACTCCATAATTCAATTCTAAATAAAAAAGAATTCAATTATCACAAGTTTGAATGCTTTAATTATAAAAATCAATTAAATATTCAAATAAATCCTTTCTCAAATTCAAAAATGTAACTCATGATCAAATTTTCAGTTAACTAAACATTACCTCTTCTCTCCAAGTTGAAGAGGTGGAGTTTACTAGTTGCTTCTTAGTTAACTAAAACATTATCTTTTCTCTCCAAGTTGAAGAGGTGAAGTTTACTGGTTGCTCCACTGTTAAACTAAAACATCACCCCTTCTCTCCAAGTTGAAGAGGTGGAGTTTACTGGTTGCTCCTCAATTAACTAAAACATCATCTCTTCTCTCCTATTTGAAGAGGTGGAGTTAACTGACTGCTTCTCCAGTTCCTTTTGATCTCAACCATTCATTCTCTAATCTCTGGGATCAATCTCAACCATTCAAATCATTTTCCATATTCTATATAATCAACCCTTCACAACCATTTGAAAGATCCAGGATTTTAAGCTTTTGTGCACCCTTACTATGTAGGATTCTTGCTAGAAGCATTCAAAGCATTCTTATGATCAAAATCAATATCATTTCTCGACACTCCGATGTCATAGACATTGCCGATACCAATACTGAGCACCATACACACCAATGTTTTAGAAGGAGTAGAGAGAAACAATAGAAGATTCAGGCATTGTTGGTTTGCATTCATTTGTATTCCTCCTTTATTGCTTTTTATTTTATTGTTCATGGATATGTTCTTAGTATTTTTGATTGCTTAGCCCCATTGCAAATTGGTGCTACTAACCCCTCGTTAATTCAAGTTTGGAGTAGGATTGGATCTACACATTTTGGTGAACCTGACGTGAATCAAAAAACCCAAGAATTGCTTGAAGATGACAAATAAAGTTTTATGGCCTCAGTCCTACGAACATAAATTCTCTTTTTTGTTAATTTTTCGATAACATTATAGTTTCACAACTGCTGGTACTTTTCTACAATTGATAAAACTTTGCCGCAATCAACTGGTTTAATGCCGCAATCAATTTGTGGGTTTCACAATCATTTCTGTCATTTTTAATTTCTCTGTTTATGGTATTGTCACAATCACCAGCATATTGCCGCAACTGAGATTATATTTTTTCAATTGCTAGCATATTGCCGTAACTGAGAGTATATTGCCTCAATTGATAGAACTTTACCGCAATTGTCAGAGGTTTATCGCAATCAACAAAATATTTTTTGCAATCAATAGAATCATTCCACATTTGCTTCAAATTCACTATTTTTTGTTAAAATTTGACTTTTTCTTGGTTTCTGTACAGGACTGAATATAACACCAAGGAAAGAGAAAAGTGGGCTACTGTGAGTATTAAGAATTTTGAAAGCATTTCTAGATTACATACGTTTTGATTGTAAGGTTTTTAGTACTAACTAGTCATTTCAGCTTGTGGCGTGGAAACAAATCTAACAAAGCAACCTAAAATTCATTCATTTGTGTTTTTAGTGCTTTAAAAGAACATTGCATGCAAACATCATAAATCTCACTTTTCCAATTTGGTGCTTAAAATTGAAATGGTGGTTAAAAATTGAACAAAGGAAAAAAATATTTCAATTTGGTGCTTTTAAAATAAAACAAGAAAATCATCATCTACTTTGGGCTTAAAATTGAACATTCATGCTTGTATAGATGATTAGTTTAGTTCACACTTGAAATTTTGGTGTTTAATCAATTAACCTTGTGTCTTGAGTTTTTGGTGCACTTGCACAAATATGTTAGATTAAAAACCTTTATACTTTTTTAGAAAGACCTGTCTAGGGAATGTTCTTCTTCCTCGAAGAATGACCTTAAACCGGTAATCCTTCTGATCGGTATATAAAAAATACGCAAGCCAAAGCTCTATTTTATATCTAGCCATGCTCGGGAAAGGTGTGTTGATGATAGACTAGATCAGGTGAATATCCCTAAGTAGACATCATGGTCAACTAGGCTCTTAAGTGAGTCACACACGAACAAACTGATTGGATAGAGTCCACGGACCCTACTACAACCCATTAATTAGAGACCTACCCATTTCACCTCTGAAAAAGTACCTTATTATAGTGCAAGGGGTTGCAAAATTCCCCCCAAGATCCCCAACACATGTGTTCTAGGATATTGTGTTAGTGAAAGAGATCTTCACTAGCACGACAACAATATCTAGCAACGTCAAAAATAAGGGCACCTACATCGTGGACCTTTGTGTCCTAGTAGTGTGATGATTGTTGTGCGAGCCAATGAACATCGAAGAATTGGGCCTATAATATTGTATCTTGCAACCAAATTTGACTTATATTAATATGTTTCTCTTTGTTTTAACCCCGTGTTAAAAGCTAGAAAACACTTTGTCTATTGTTCTTGTTATGTGACTAGTTTCCAGAAATACAAAACCAACATAAAAAAATTGTCAAAATGAGTCAAACGTGTTCAAATTCTAGGTCATCAAAAACAAAACTATTTCATAATAAAAATCTTGTTCCAAAAAGTCATTTTTTATTAGATAGATACACCAAATTGAGATCATTTTTCAGACTGTCGCACTTTTCTGCAATTGCCCGCATTGTGCCACAATTGACATAGTTTTACCACAATCAAATCCTTTATTGCCATAATCAAACCTTTTATTACCACAATAACTGAGAATTTACCACATTTGACCTAACATTCTACCATAATTGGTGGAAGTTTTCCGCAATCGACCTATCAACCTTTGCATTTATTCTATCACCAAAATTGGATTCCTCTACCAGCACTTTGAATTTTTATTAGTCTAAAAACCTTGGAAAGATTCCCCATCTCCTATGAAAGATCAGTGTTGACATCCTAGGAAAAAAATGAAGAATATTGTGTGAACTCTAAACATTATTGATCATCCCTCTTTGATAGTTCAACTATTGTTTAAAAATTGTTAGTTCAAAGGTTCAGACTAGATTATCTTGATCTTGTTATCTCAACTTCATCAATCTCTATCAGTATCTTTGTCTCATCTAAGGAAACAGTTTGAATCAAATATCTTACATCACCAAAATCTTTGAGATCAAGAGAAGTCAAAATCTGTCCCTAGAATTACCCTTGTCAAACATAACTCAAACTCTTCTCGAGAGGTTATACTTTTTGGTTTGCTTTATATCACTTATTTTAGTTTAAAAACCTAGATATCACCATGTCTCTCACACCCTATGGAGGACATTACACTAGGATGGAGGCTAGAACACAACCTGATGAATCCTATGTTAACCAATTTCCCCTGTGGGAAAAAGAGCGAGAGGATGACCCATTCAGAAATACTAGTCCTTCTTTTTACATTGAGAATATGCAACCTATTGGTCCCCATAGACCAACAATATTCCAAGATGTCACAGAGAAGGAAATCAAAGACATAGATAAATATTCTTGTTCTGCACAAGTAGTTGATGCTGTTGTAGAGAGAAACCCCAAAAGATTCCTAGCCATGTTGATTAAGAAGGGAGTCAAACTCCCCACTGAATTTAATGTGTCAACAATATGGCCCAAGAACCCTCTAGCAGGTCAAAGCACAACTTGACCCTCTCAAATGGATCTTGTTATTTCCCAAATTTTCTTTTCCATCATCAACGACAATGACATTAACGTAGACTATGTCAAACTAAACAAGCTTTGAAAATCAATCTAGCACATCATCCACACAAAGCATGACATTCTCCCAACTAAGTGCACACTCGGTCACTAGTTTATCTCAAGCACTCATGCTATGTCATCAATTCTGCAAGGAAGCAACAACCCATTTGCAATTATTCAGACACTACAGTCTATCCCTGCTAGCTTTGGGCTCAATACCTCTCTCCCACATGGATCAATCTCTGTGGGTCTAACATTCAGTCAACGTCCACCCACGGTTGCACCCTTATTCCTACAGGGATCCCAACAAAAACAACAATAACCCCAACAACAACAACAATCACAACCACAACAAAAAAAAAATAACAACAATCATGAACCAATCAAATTTTCTAGTATCAGAATCACACACTAGGAAACCAATATCAAGTCCCAAGGACTAGATCATATGTCCCAACACAAGGAACACAAAGGCAAAGCCTTATATCTATGGCAACACAAAGATTTAATGCAACAAATGCTCCTTAATATCTGACAGACATGTTGATACAACAAGTGCAAAGTCTACAAACCCAAATGATGGACATGCAAAATCAGGGGCAAACCAAATCCTACACAGCAGATGATTTTTGCCCATACCCATTTGATCACTCATTGCACATGTCTCCATTTCCCACTCATTTCTCAGTGCCCAAATTCAACAAATATAGAGGTAGTACCAACCCTGTAGAGCGTATCAGAGAGTTCTTTGCTATTTGCATTGAGGTTGCACATGATGAAACATACCTAATGCAAATATTTCCATAGAGTCTAGCCGGACCAGCAATGGAATTGTTCTCACACCTACCCCATGGCATTTAGTCTTGGGGAGAATTGGCCAAAAATTTTATTGCTCACTTCCATCATAACATAGAACGCAAGGTCAGCATCAAGGACCTCTATGACATTAAACAAAGAGATGGAGAATCCTTTGTTAAATTCTTACAAAGGTGGAGGAACACTGAAAATAGAATAACATGTGATGTGCTTGAATACATGGTGCTGTGAAACCTTGAGGGGCTGTCAAGGTTTCACAGCACCATGTTTGTATTCTCTGATTTCGGGTAGAGTGATAGTATTGGTTTGAATCATGGATCCATGAGATGCAAGTTGTCCCCTCAACTTATCACCAGTGCATCAAGTTCCCATACCAAGGGGAAGAGATAATCATTGAAGGAGATGCAAACCCATTCCAATACTGCAACACCATAAGAAGTAAAACAGATAATCAAGTACCCTCAAATAAGGAAGCAAGCATTCCTTCTGCCTATGATTCTATTCTCAAAGACATAACAAGAAAGGCAGGGAATATATCAATTATGGACAAAGGGTGTGGTGAGTATAGCTATGAGGAATATTTTACCATCACTAACATGCCTCAGAATCCCAGATCATATGACATGCCCCAACTAGTGACAACACCTAAAACTCTAGAACTAGTTCTATTCAAATGCCCACCAACCACATTTGTCAAGTGGGAGGCATAGATGAAGAGAACCCTTTTGATCTAGATATCAACACTTGGTTGTATAAATACCTACAAGAAAAACCTCAAGCACATATACCCTTGTCAAAATATGGAGCCCACTTCACTATGCTACAAAAATTTGGATATGATGGTACGACTGGTCTGGGGGCAAGACAACAAGGCTTAATGGAACTGTCTTTACCGCCAACCCGGAGAAATAAAAGAGGGTTAGGCTATGGAAAAAATAGAACTAATACTACCATCTAAGATATACCCATAGACCAAGAGAAAATTATAGAATTAAACCGGGGGAAAAATTTGGAACATGCCCTAATCAGAAATATACTCCAGTGGTTATTTCCATTGGAAGTGGAAACCTCTTATTCCCAATTGAACCTTAATCAAATAATCCAAGATGATGTAGAAAGTGAGACATCTCATGAGAATTCTAGTGTGAAAAATTCCCATGAGTATAAGTGGTTATCCCTCCCTAATTTTGAGCCAACCATCCCAGACTATTCCCCTTAGTTCGTTAGTATTATACACCTTGAAGATATGTTTGACCAAATGACCATAGAAGACCAATTGTGCATCAATAAACATATTGATAGAATTTCCTTAAGTGGTGCATCCATATCTCATTCCTAGTTTGTCAGAACTATCACCCCAATCCCATATACCCAAGCAGAGTCATCCCCCACGAGGACCTTCGTCTAGTCTACTCCAAATTGATAGAATGGAACCAATAGGGACAACCTGACATAGATATTTTGGATAATGATGAAGCCATCATAGACTTTATGGGACTCCAAGAAGGTATTCCATCAGAGGACCACAAAGTAGGCTTCTCTATTGACTTGGAAAGATCAACCTATTTTAGGGAGGAAGCTCCTCTTTCCAATCAACAAAGCAAAATAAAAAGAAAAAAGAATAGTTAATAGTAAGTGAAAACTGCAGGCGCTTTTTGACCATAAAAATGAGAAAATAATAATAAAAGACATATCTTCTAGTGAAAACCTCTTTGAGGCACCAGAGGATGGAAAGCTGGAACTCCTCCCCTTAGCAGAAGAAAAGTCAGCGCTACTAGTAGAAGAAATAGAAGAAGTCAATATCGGGGATGAAAAGAACCTCAAACATATCTATTTGGCCAAATCACTTACATCAGAGGAAAGAGAATGGTTCATTAGTTTCTTCAAGGAAAGACAAATTAACTTTGCATGGTCCTACTCAGACATGCCAGGTCTAGATCCAGAGCTAGTGTTACATCATCTACCATTGTTACCAAATGCAAAACATGTCAAGCATAGATTAAGAAAAATGCATCCACATATCACTTTACTTGTCAAAGAAAAATTGAAGAAACTCCTAGATGCAAGATTCATTAGATGAATTCCATATGTTAATTGAATATCTAATCTAGTACCAGTAACCAAACACAATGGTCAGATCCGTATATGTAGAGATTTTAGAGATTTGAAAAAATCTTGTCCCAAGGATGACTTTCCAATACCAAACATTGACATGATAGTTGACCTAATGGTAGGGCATTAAATGTTATCACTCATGGATGGTTTCTTTGGATATAACTAGATTAGGATTGCACTAGAGGACCAAAACAAGATGACATTCATATGTGCCTGGGGAACTTATTACTGGAACATAATGTCATTTGGTCTAAAAATGCAGGAGCAACTTATCAAAGGGCAATGACCATGATCTTCCACGATCTAATTCATAAAACAATGGAAGACTATGTCGATGACATACTATCCAAATCAATGATCAAGGAAGCTAACTTAAAAGTTTTGGGACCAATATTTGATCGAATGTAGGAGTACAACGTCAGACTAAATCCAAAGAAGTGTGCATTCGAGGTTACCACTGGAAATCTTTTGGGATTCATTGTATCACATAGAGGCATCAAAGTAGATGCAGAAAAGGTCAAGGCCATGCTTAACATGCCACCACCAACCACTCTAAGGAAAATAAAGGGTCTACAAGGAAGACTTAAATTTATCAGGTGGTTCATTACCTAACTTGCAGACAAGTGTCACCCATTCCAACACCTACTGCATCAATATGTGACCTTTATATGGATAGAAAAATGTGAGAAGGAATTTCAAACCTTCAAGGATTGTCAATTGAAGTCTCCTATATTGGTGCCACCTATTTAAGGTAGGCCAGTCCTCTTATATATCTCATAAATGGAGTGAACATTAGGAGTTATTTTGGCACAACACGATGATAAGGGAAAGGAAAGAGTCATTCACTACCTCAATAGAAATTTGGTGGGCTATGAGCTAAATTACTCAAAAATTGAAAAGTCTTGTCTCACAGTTGTCTTTGCTTCCCAAAAGTTACGACATTACATGATGAGTCATAAAACAAAGCTAATAGCACACATTGATCCATTGAAGTACTTATTGAGTAAAGCAACACAAATAGGTTGACTCACCAAATGGGTTATGATTTTAAGTGAGTTTGACATAGAGTACGTGGATCGAAAGGCTATCAAAGGATAGGTAATTGTAGACCAACTAGTAGAGACACCAATACAAGATCACCAGCCTATAGTGTTTGACTTTCCAGATGAATCCATTCTCATAGTAAAACCAACAATAGAGGTTTGGCAACTATTCTTTGATGGGTCATAGACAAACCATGGACTCGGAGCAGGGATAGTACTCATTACTCCAAATAATGATGCAATAAAGGACCTAAAAGTCCATGGTGCTTCCCTATTGGTCATCACCCAAGTAAATAATGACTACATGACAAAAGATGAGAAGCTAATACCATATAGAGAGTTGATGGACATGGTACGAGATTATTTTCATTTCATTGTATTTGATTACGTGTCAAGAGTTCAAAAAAAAAGAAACAGATGCGATGGCTACTATAGCATCCTTGATTGACATGCCGAGAAATGAGATCAGATTCCAATTTCTGGTAGAAAAATTAATGATACCAACATATCAAGATCCAATCATAGAGTCAGCATGTGTCCTTGTTGGTCCTGAGTCCCATTGGTACCATGATGTATACAATTACCTCCAAAATAACATCCTACCACTCAACTTGTCTAGGAACCAAAAGAATTCCCTCATCTACCAAGCCTCTAGATACACCCTTCTCACTATTACTCTATATAGAATAAGTCTAGATGGAACACTTTTACGATGTCTCACTTCCACAGAATCCCAGAGAGCCTTGTATGAGGTACATGAGGTAATTTGTGGGGCCCAGGAAGGTGTAAATAGTTTAGAAAAGAAGATCATCAAAATGGGATACTATTGGCCCATAGTAGAGAAATATGCTAACAAATATGTGCAAAGGTGCCAACAATGTCAGATTCATGAAGATCTCATCCATGCACCAACCCAAGAACTCAATCCCATCACTTCACCATGACCATTTTATAAATGGGGATTTGACCTAGTGGGTAAGATTATACCAACCTCTTATAATGGTCACAAGTACATCATTGCAGCAATAAAGTACTTCACCAAATGGGTGGAATCCATTCCTCTTAGCTACATCACTGGTAAGCAAATCTCTATGTTCATATTAAACAACATCATCTGTCGATATGGAATCCCTCAAACCATACTCATAGATCATGGTACACATTTTCAAAATCAAGATGTTGAATAACTTGTGACAAGTTCCAAATAAAGCAAGGTTTATCTTCGTTCTCCTATCCCCAAGGGAATGGGAAAGCAAAAGCCACTAACAAAACTATCCTTAAGATCTTAAAGAAAACAGTCAAGAATCAAGATGAGACTAGTATTTACAACTTAGTCTCGCACTATGGGTATACACAAATAGTATGATAACCCCTACAGGAGAAACTCCATTCTCACTAGTGTATGGATTGGAGGTGGTCCTAACCCTCGAAGTTGAAATCTTATCCCTGAGAATCTCACTAAAAGACATCATTTCAGATGAAGACTACATATTAGCAAGACTCAATGAACTAGAAATTTTGGATGAGAGAAGACATAATACACTCAATCACTTACAATGATATCAAAATAACCTTCGAAGAAACTATCACAAGAAGGTTAGACCATGAACCCTTGAGGTAGGATACCTAATCCTTATGGAGAATCAAAAGAACCAAGCAGAAAGGGTTAAACCAGGAAAGTTCAAACCTAATTGGCTAGGACCCTATATTATCGTTACATCTTGAAAAATTGGGGCATATCAGTTAGAGAATCAAGAAGGAGATCATCTCTATAGTTACATTAACAAAATACACCTCAAGAGGTTCTAAGCCTGTGATCTCAAGGTCAAGGGAATATATCTACTATCTAGAAAATACAAAAAAATCAAAAAATCAATAAAAAGTTACCTTGGTGATGTATCACCAAAAAATGGAAGCACTTCCATTTTGGATTGGTTTATCCCTCTGAGTGGGTGGTTTGGGGTCATGTCAAACAACTTGAATGGGTCTTTGACTTGTACCTGGCTTTTTCCCCCTATTCTGCCCTATTTCCCACTTCTCTATGGCCTGCTTCTGGCATCCTGCTCTACAAATTTGAGGTTCTTGACCTCAGGGCCAAGGTCCACCTTTTGGGTCAAGGTTGACCTTGACCTTGACATATTTCAAGGTCAACCTCACCCTGACCTAGGTCAGATTCAACCTTGATTTTGACCCAGGGTCCAAATTTCAAGATTCCAAGGTTTTTGGATGTTGGGCTTTGGAAAGATTTAATTCCTGCTTCCAAGTCAGTTATTTCAGTCTCTAAAGTAACGAATCTTGAAATCATATTTAATGTAGGTCCAATTCTATGGGTATAGGTCTAATTTTAATTTAATTCTCCTATGTGGGCCTCTCTAGAAGATTGTGCCCTAGACTTGTATATAAGGAAGCCTTTCTCCTCTCATTTTCTCTAAAAAAAATAAGACAAGACATACACATGAAAGAACATGATCACTTACGAACATGAAGGATAATAAATTGAAGAAATCATCTACTATCAAGCATTCAATAGTTCAAGCATATTCAAACATTTCATTCATCAAGGAGATCCATTGGTAGCTATTGAAGGATTCAAGCTCTATGGAGACCTCTTGTTGAAGATTTCTCCATCCACATCCATGCAAGATTCTTCCTATTCCAAGATCCATTCAATATTTGTGTTGAATATCTAAAAGAAATTGATTTGAGACATCCTACATCCTAAATCTATATCTTCTACATCCATTTGATGCATCCATACTTGTGGATCCAAGGATTCAAATTCTCCACAGGGTTTCTATACAAGCAAGGTGAATTTGTTTATTTACTTTGTTTATCTGTGGAATTTCAATTATATTTTAAGGTTAATTCAAAAAATGGGGTTTGACCAAGGCAAACCCCTCCCCCCAACAAACAAAACCATTTTTCTTGCAGGTATAAGTAGAGGACAACAAATTATAAAGAAGATTCAGATACCATTTTCGACCAACTTTTGGGATCTGTGAACATAATTTTTTTCAGAGTAGTGCAGGTCAAGGTCAATATTTTGGGGTACGATTATGCCCCCACATTTGGGTCAACATTGACCTGACTCAGAAAAGGAAAATATTTCTGGGTTTTCTTTGTCTCTGCATTTTTGTTCTAGATCCAATTGTAGAATTTCCTGAAACTCAATAAAGACACCATAAAACAATAATTTCCATATTTGCTATATTTGGAGGTTAGTACTTGTCTTCAATTAATTTAAATTAAGGTTTTAATCAATTAAAATCTATTACATACTCTTCATCCATAATTTGGGAATGTAAGGCTTTTGTCTTTCTTCTTATTTTTGATCGATTGATGCATTTGTGCATTGGCCATTTTCTTATGGTTGATCAAAGTGGATCTTTCCTTTGTGAAATTTGGGGCTAGGAGGAGAATCTTATCTTCCCCAAAAACCTTTAAATACAAAAAAAACACCATTTCCTCCTACACACACCTTCATTCATCCATCCATTTCAATCCATCATCATTTTATCATTCCCTTTTTATATATTACAAGTGAAAACCTGACAAACAGGCGCCTTGGCGACAAAAAAAAAGAGAAAAGTAAAGAGAAACATAATCGCTCTCCTAGTGAAAACCTGGCAAAAAAGAACTATTGGGTAGGTACCTTGGTGAAAACTAGCTAAATAGATTCCAAGTACTGTTGAAATCTTGCTTTGCCATCAATGAACTCCAAAAGATCAAGGCTTGTGCTCCCTACATGCAAGATTGACTACCGAAGCTTATTTTCAGAAGCACAATCCCCTTTGAACATCTCACTTGTCCATGACTCGCACTAGTCCACTAGACAAGGGGACAATTCTAAAAGTCCTAAAAAAATCCCGAAAATCTTAAAAAGTTATCACAAAATCCTAAAATGAGAAAAATGTCCTAAAAAATCAACATAAAAAATCAAATATTGCAAAATCTCAAGCAATAAAACCATCTCTATTATCAAAAAGTGAAAGATGATCAAATAATCAATCAACTGTCAAAACCATGAGCTTCGCAAATTGTCAATGGACTCATATGACTCAACTTTATTAGCAATCCAATCTGTCAACAATCAATGATTCAATCAATCTTCAAATCAAACTATCAATTGTCTTATATAGTGACGGATATACTCAAAACTAGATAGATCACTCTTATATGAGTCATCCATTCTTGAAACCAGACACAATGAAGCATAAGAAAATCAAGCAAATCAAGGAACTATAAACTGTTTACTAAGTCAGTTGTTTCAGTCTGTTGTCAGTTTATCTTTTGCGATTATGTTCTTACGCTTCTCAAGGATACCGCCGAGTAATAAGAGTAGCTATGACGGATCATGATCTGAATGTTTCAATTCACTTGTAATGCAATGATGATTTAGGATAAATGTGGTAGGATCTATCACATATCTGCCAGCTACGCAGTTCCACGATCTAAGCTAACCCCTGGAAAAGAATTAAACAATCCTTTACTATTATCTTCTTGTCTATTATCAAGAAATCATAACGGTATCCAAATGGTCTATATCTAGGTACATTTGGTTTTCTCTTTGGTAATTTTCTTTTTCTAATTGGAAATCATAGCGGTATCCAGATGGTCAATATATGGGTGCATTTGATTCTCCTTTATATCAGAGATTATAGTGGTATCTAGATGGTCTATATTTAGGTGCATTTGGTTTTCTCTTTGGTAATTTTCTTTTTCTTATCAGAAATCATAGCGGTATCCAGATGGTCAATATCTAGGTGCATTTGGTTCTCTTTATATCAAAAATCATAGTAGTATTCAGATGGTTAATATCTGGGTGCATTTGGTTCTCTTTCTTTTCATCAGAGATCATAGTGGTATCCAAATGGTCAATATCTGGGTGTATTTGGTTCTCTTTCTATTCAGTTTCTCTACTTCTGGTTATCGGAGATCATAGTGGTATCTAGATGGTCAATATCTGGGTGCATTTGAGTCTCTTCCTTTTCATAATAAGGTGTAATGATGAATAAAATTGGAAAAAATGGAAATATCTTGGTTTCATCACTCCGTCTTTCATTTGGTCCCTTCCTATCACAACCCATCTCTCACTAACTTCCTTCAAACTAACACATGCATTTACTCATTCACATTGTGTATTTAGGCTTCCATTCATTTATTGTATAAGAAAAATCCAAATAGCATGCATATTAGATCATATAGGCATAAATAACATCATAACTAACATAGGACTACATTCAACATCATCATATAGTGATTCAAAATTATCAACAAATTAATGCTCATCTAATGCATTTTTTATGCTTAAATTGTTGAGGGGGTATATAGTCCACCTGGTGTCACTAGGACAAGCTAGGGCAGGATCAAATGTGAAAATTCTTTGACACAACATGATGAATCGCATTGTATCAAAGCGGGGCAAATGTAGACACCCTAAAATTGACATACTTGCGACCTTACATTAAAAGAATAATTTTCATCTATAATTAATGGTTTTTTAATCATTAATTAATCATCTATTTCTTCTAAATCTATTCCCCAAATCATTTTAATCATTTCCCCAAAATTAATTAAATAATTAATTTTATTTAATTAAATAACCTTAATTAATTAATTCTTCTAATTAAATTAATTTTATTTAATTAATTCAATTTCACTCATTAATTCAATTCTAAATAAAAAAGAACTCAATTATCACACGTGTGAATACTTTAATTACAAAAATCAATTAAATATTCAAATAAATCTTTCCTCAAGTTCAAAAAGGTAACTCATGATCAACATTTCAGTTAACTAAACATTACCTCTTCTCTCCAAGTTGAAGAGGTGGAGTTTACTAGTTGCTTCTCAGTTAACTAAAAAATTATCTCTTCTCTCCAAGTTGAAGAGGTGGAGTTTACTGGTTGCTCCTCAGTTAAACAAAAACATCACCCCTTCTCTCCAAGTTGAAGAGGTGGAGTTTACTGGTTGCTCCTCAGTTAAATTAAACATCACCTCTTCTTTCCTAGTTGATGAGGTGGAGTTTACTGATTGCTTCTCTAATTCCTTTTGATCTCAACCATTCATTCTCTAATATCTGGGATCAATCTCAACCATTCAAATCATTTTTCGTATTCTATATAATCAACCCTTCACAACCATTTGAAGCATCCAAGATTTCTAGCTTTTGTGCACCCTTACTCTGCATGATTCTTGCTAGAAGCATTCAAAAAATTCTTGTGATCAAAATCAATATCATTTCTCGACACTCCCAAGTCATAAACACTATCGATACCAATACTGAGCACCATACACACCAAAATTTCAGAAGGAGTAGAGAGAAGCAATAGAAGATTTGGGCTTTGTTGGTTTGCATTCATTTGTATTCCTCCTTGATTGCTTGTTATTTTATTGTTCATATATTTGTTCTTAGTATTTTTGGTTTCTTACCCCCATTGTAAATTGGTGCTACTAACCCCTTGTTAATTCAAGTTTGGAGCAGGATTGGATGTACACAACTAGAAAAGAAATATCATCTTTATACTTCTCAATAATACCAGTTGGGATTCTCTCTCTTAAGTGCACTTTCCTTTGAAAATATTTAAAATATCCCCATGTTATGAAATTAAAATTATTTCCTAGAGTCCTGATACATTACTTAATCTACATTACTATCGGTCTATCCTCTGACCATGCCATAGGACCTATTGTAGGAAATTGATTCTTTAAGTAAAAGAACATACATAGTGGGAGTGATCCATATTTGAATTAATTCTTCTTATCTTTCTTGATTTTCTCCATATTCACAAAGAATCGACTCCTCAACATCTCACAAAGATTATTTTTTGCAAATCTTTCTTTACCATTCTGTATGCAACATGAATAGCTCCACCAGGTACATTGTTCAACTGACTAGGCTAGTATACTCTGTATCCTATCACCATTGAGAGAATCTCACTTCCTTATCTATTATATCCTTCATAGTCATTGCACGGTGATCCTATTTGGATTTGGTCAAGCATGTAACCAAATTTACAAAAATAGTTCGTAGAGTTGGTGCCTCACCGGTTGCACAAAATCTAGTAACTCTATTGATTATCTCTTTTGCAATCTTGTGTGGCTTGTCCATCCAATTGAATTGATCATGGACTCTTCTCAATACATACCTTATGCATTCTGGATGAAAATCATCAGGTATCTCATCCGCATAGGTGAAATCTTTGTTCATCAGATGCATATGTTCATCCTTTAATATTTTCTCATCACACAGTTTAAGAAACTCATTATAGATTTCATCAACTCTAACTTATTCTAGCTTGTAGTGGATGAAATAATGAATGTTTTCTATCAACAATACACCATAGGGTATCAAAGATAGGGCACCCATTGGATCATTTTCATTTTCCTTTGTTAGGTGTAACTTGAATACAGGTCTTGGATCTTTAATGATGTTGACCAAAACACGAGTATTCATAATGTGAACAATTAGCAACAACAATGAACAATGATTCCTATAATGATCTTTTCAACAAAAGCAATAGCCTTGACCTCACTAATTAGTGTACTTCAACATTTGATAGAATTTCACACTCAAAATCTTAGTCCACAAATACAAATAACTCTCACTATGGAATGTAAACAACAGGAAACCTCGATAGAATGCAAAGTGAAAAATGAGTTTACTTTTTCATCTTTGTAATGTTTGAGAATGTATTCATTTAAACATAATGGTCAAATAATGCTTTCCACTGACCACAACAATTAAAACATAACAATCATTATACGCATGCACAAAAATACTTTATCTTCACTAACCATCGTTAAATATCAAATATGCATCTTAAAATGCGTATGAATCTTACCACTCATGAATCTAGGAGATCGGTAAATGATTTGACTATAAGTGCTCCCCCTAAGCAAAGAATGTGCTTAGTTCACCGATGGATTCTCCACATTTCCTGAACTTGTGGAGTTCTTTGTCAATTCAGAAGAATTCAGTTCTTCTTTCCTGACCCATGTCTTCTTCATATCATTTCTGACTTCATCAACATTAACAATTTCCTTTCCTTTAGCATCTTCAACATTGTTCATCGGTTGACCTCTAGTATACTTTCTTACTCTGCATGATCGAGAAAGATGAATAATTTTTTTACAGACATAGCAACCATACTTGTTAGATTCTAGGGTCTAGCATTGCCTTTGGTTGATCTTAATCTACAATTCAAAAGCACATGTCCATAGTTGTGATAATTAGAACAAGTAACATCTGACCGATTACCTTGATCGATATGTCTCTGACTGTTTTAATCATATGACCACTGGTTGTTGATTCTTTCCCTACACTCATTAGCTCTATGTTCAAAATTGTTTCAATAATAAAAAATCCATGGAATGCATTAGATCTATCATTGTATTTATCAGTTCTACCATAGGAATTTCCTGATCTTGCAGTAAAACCTCTAGGTCTAAGATTTGGACCAATAGGTTTAAACCAACATACATTAGAAGTATCATCTTCCTTATGATGATTAAAACATACCGGTTTAAACCTTCTCTTGCCAGTTTTTTTGTTCACCTTGGGTGTTGATTTTCCTCCTGTATTGATGTCCTTAGTACCAGATGATTCACCAATTTTAAAGTATGAAAAACCTAGACCTTTTTTCTCTCCATTCATCCTCTATCTTTCCAGTTGTTCATCAATTTTAGCAAAACTCTTTTTTAATTTACCCAATGGATCATTTGTAGCTTTCAACTCTTATTTTAGCTTTTCATTCTTTTTACTTATTCCCTCATTCTCTCGTTCAATATTCATTTTTTCTTCATTTGTGTCATGTAAGTGTTCCTACAATATATAAACCTCTTGCTCTGATATGAATAGTTGCTCCAAATTCTTTGTTAGGGTTTCATATTTAGCTTTTAGGGAATCTTCAAAAGTTTTCCTAGCATCCTCAGCAAATCTTCTTCTTTCAAGCTCTTCAAAAATCCTAATAGAATGACTTTCAAGATCTCTTTTCAGATTTATTGCTTCCCTTTTGAGTCCACTATTTTTATCCATTAGATCTGTAAGTGCTTCCTCAGATTCTTTAGAAAAACTACCTTCAAACAGTTGTTCAATGTAATCTTAACTTTTACTCAACTGGTCAGCAAGTTCTCTTCATTTAGCAAGGGAATGCCTAAGCTTTTCCTTTAATTCATTGATATTTTTTCTTGCATCCTCAAGCTGCTTCTCATACTTGTATCTATCCATGTTGAATTTTAGGGATATTTTCCTCAAGTTGTTAACATTAATAATAAGAGGACCTATACTCTGATACCAATTGTTGAAAATCTTTATGACTGAGAGGGGGGGGTGAATTAGTACAAACAAGTAATTAAGAATTGAAGCACCGATATGAATATCTTCACTTTTAACTTCCAAACCATAAAGCATATAACTGAAGTAAACTAATAACTATAAACAATATCAAGAATCCACAACCTCAACACACATAACACATATATTTTATCATGGAAACCCTTGTAAGAGGGAAAAAAAAATGGTGAGGATGACACTCACAAGCCCACTACTGTAGTAAATGCATTTTCCCTATTAGAAACTACAATACCCTTTATGAGGGTTCACCCTATTAGGAGTGATTAATACACTATTATGAGCATAATAAGATCAATTATGATCTACCTCACTAGAGGATTTCAAACCTCAATAAAAAATTTACCCTGTTAAAGGATTTACAAATAAGAACCTGCTAAAGTTCACCCTATTAAGAGATTTAACCTGCTGCAACTATTAGGGAACAATAAGATATATTGATCTATATAAAAGCACTAGTTTCCTATAAGATTATTTCTACTCCTTTTCTTCCTGCCACTGTACTGATCTCTTCTCCTTCAATTCATGATCTCCCAAGCTGAAAATATGATCCCAACCCCAAATCAAACAATTTAGTGCTCCTTATATAGAACTGTCATTAGGTCACACAAGAACTAGAACTTTACACCACAATCCGCTCAAAAGATTAGCCAACCTCCTCAAAATTATTGTCAACAACATTCAATATGTAATCTTCAAATGTATTACCAATATTAGAACTAATATTTCATCCTTAGATCCATCACCTTAACCAAATTATTATGAAAATCAGATCGCTAATCAGATTGGTAAACTATCTTCTTACTCAAAAAATAATTTATTCAAAACTTGGTAAAAATGGTTGCAATTGGAATCATTGATTCCACTTACCAAATAAAAATTGTATCTATGATCACAACACCTGAAAATTTCCTTAACTTGACTGCTACCATATTCTGTGTCTGATATTGTTCTTCCTCAACACGAACCAACATACATGGTTGATCTTCCCTTTACCGATTCAGTATAGATCTTACCGATCACTACAGTCATGATAAATGAATACTTTTCCATCAATGACAACTAATTATGCATCAACTCATGACCACTCTTCACATCTCCTCCCAAAACTATCATAATGCCAACATTTTTTAGTTGTATGTTTCATTAGTTGGAAGTTGTTGAATAGCTTTGTTAGATTGGTGGTAAAATTTCTTAAGTATTTGTTTACATTGATTCACCCCACCCTCTTAGTGATTGTACATACTAAAATTTGGTATCAGAGTTTAGGTCCTCTTGATATTAAGCTTAACCTCTTGAGGAAAAGATTTCTAAGAACCAACATGGAGAGTTATAGATACGAGAAGTATCTTGATGATGCAAATAGTGTAATCAACGAACTAAAGGAAAATCTTAGGCACTCCCTTGCAAAAGTAATATAACTCACTAATCAATTGATGGAAAGTCAAGATTACATTGAGAAATTGTCTAAAGAAAGTGTGACTAAAGAATCTTGAAGAATCAATTGCATATCTAATGGATAAGAATAATGGACTTAAAGAAGAGGTGGCTAATCTGAAAAGAGAGCTTGAAAGGTAGTCTATCAGGATGTGTGAAGATCTTTATGGAAGGAGAACTGATGAAGATGCAAATAAAACTATTGAAGATGCCCTAAAGGCTAAAGATGAAACCCTAACAAAAAAGTTGGAACAACTATTTAGATCGGAGTAAGAAGTTGTTGTAGCGAATGAACACTTACATGACACAAATGAAGAAAATATTGATATCTTAAGAGAGAATGAGGGATTGAGAAAAGAGAATGATAAAATAAAAGAAGAGTTTAAAGCTATAAATGATCTACTGGATAAATTAAATAAGAGTTCTGCTAAACTTGATGAACAACTTGCTAGACAAAGGAGGAAAGGAGAAAAATGAGGTCTAGGTTTTTTAAAATTTGAAGTTGGTGAATCTTATGTCACTAAGGACATCAATACAGGAGACAAATCAACACCCAAGGTGAATAATAACATTGGTAACAAAAGGTATAAACCAGTATGTTTCAATTGTCATAAGGAAGATCATACTACTAATTTATGTTGGTTTAAACCTATTGGTCCTAATGTTAGACCAAGAGGTTCTACTTCCTAATCAATTAATTCCTATGGTAGAGATGGTAACTACTTTGCTAGATCTAATGCATTCCATGGAACTTGTTATTACTATAATAAGTTTGGACATAAAGCTAATGAGTGCAGGGAAATAATCAACAATTAGTGGTCACATGGTTACTATAGTTAAAGACCTAATATTTAGGGTAATCGATCATACGTTACCTATTCTATTTGTCACAATAATGTAGATATGGTGAATTTTAGATTAAGGTCAACTAGAGGAAATGATAGACCTTGAAATCAAACATGTATGGTTTTTTTATATCGTAATAGAGTTGGTCATCTTGCTAGATCATGCAGAGTAAGAAAGAACACTAGAGGTCAACCAGTGAACAAAGATGCAAACGATAGATGTAAGAGAATTATTGTTGCTTAGGAAGTCAGAAGTGAAATGAAGAAGACATGGATAAAGAAAGGTGAATTGAAATCTTCTGAGTTATTTGAGAACTCCACAGATTCAAGAAATGTGGAAAATCCATCGGTGAACTAAGTCTGATATGACTTAGGGGGAGCACTAAAAGGAAAAATCCTAAAGAACCCCTATTAGTGAATGGGTGGTAAGATTCATATACATACTGAGATACCTATTTGTGATTTAATGATGTTAGTGAAGATAAAAGTGCTATATGTGGTTTTGTACATGAACATATTGGTTATTTTTTTATAACCATTATGATCGGTGAAAAGCACTATTTGACCATTGAAAATAATGACTACATTCTCAATGATATATAGAGATGGTAAAGTAAACTCTCTTGTTACTTTACATTCTTATGATTTTACTAGAGAACATTTGTTTACATTCTTAAGTGTTTGTGAGAATTTCTTGTGTGTAACTTGAGATTTCAAGCAGTGAATTGTATCTGTTGTCAAAGAACATCTATCAGTGAAGTTGGAGGTTATTGTATATTGAGTGAAGATTATATAGGAGTGTTACTGCTAAGTGCTAATTTTTGTCATTATGGATACTCCTGTGATGGTCGATGTTGTGGATAAGCCAAGACCTGTATTCAAGATACATTCATTAAAGGCTAATGAGAATGATCCTATGGGTTCCCTATCATTGATACCCTATGATGTATTTATAATCAAATACATTTGATCATTAATACATTATAAGCTAGAGGAACTTGGAGCTGATGAAATCTATAGTAAATTTGTTTTACTTGGCGAGGGTGAAAATTTGGAGGAAGAGCATATGCATTTGGTAGATAAAGGTTTTATATATGCAGCTGAGATTCTTGATGATTTTCATCCATAGTGGATAAGGTACGTACTGAGCATACTCCATGATCAGTTTATTTGGTTGGACATACCTCACAATATTACAAAGGAATTAATTAATCATGTTACTGGATTTTGTGCAATCGGTGAGGGACCAACTTTGTGGACTATTGCTACTAGTTTAGTTACTCACTTGACTCAATATAAAAAAATATTAATGAGAAATGACTATCAAAGAAATTGAAGACAAAGAAGTGAGATTTTCTTTAATGGTGGTTGGATACAAAGTATACCAGTCTAGTCAGTTGAATAGTGTACCTGATGGAGAAATTCATGAAGCATACAAAATGGTGAAATAGGATGTAAAGTATGACTAATGTGATATGTTGAGGATCCAATTCTTCATGAACATGGAGAAGATCAAGAAAGATAAGAAGAAATCATTCAAATATGGTTTAATCCTGGTATGTTTGTTTTCTATCTGTAGAATCAATTTCTAGGAATAGGTCCTATTACATGGATAAAAGATCAACCAGTAGTTATGCAAATTAAGCAATGCATCAGGGCATTAGGAGGCAACTTTAATACTATCACATGGGGATAATTTAAATATTATCAAGGAAAAATGAATTTAAGATAAAGAATCCCAAACAGTACAGTTGAAAAGTATAAGGATGATATTTTATTTCTAGTAGATAAAGATACATGTATGTTGCTATGGGTTATGAAGTAGATGGTAACTTAGTTAATTTACATGCTGATGCACTTTTTTGAAAACTTATTGATACATCTACACATAGATTTGGAACATATGAAGAGTCATCATTGAAAATTCACAGTGAACTAAGAGCACCAGTAATCCAAATAAAGGTAAGGAAATAAATTGAAAATCTAGCCAAAATGAGTGGTATAACACAAGAGATGATGACTAATATTAGGAAGAAAATGGAAAGTGAGAATGTAGGAATATCTATTTTTGCTGAAGATAAGGATGTAGAAGATGAAGTTGAAGAAGTCACACCTCAGAGAGTCACTAGGATTTCTACATTAAAAAAAACTCAATATACTACTCCTACTATGACCATTCCACAAAAGAAGTCACCTGTGACTGTTCAGAAAACCTATAGAAGGAAGAAAGAGAAGACATATGGCTACAAAAAGTCAAAAGGAAAGAAAGAGAGAAAGGATAAAGCTAAGGCACATGAAATTGAAACTCATTCTGGAAAGGAACAAGAAGAACTAAGAGCTAGTGGGAAGAAGTCTGTAATGAGAAAACCTACTGTAAAATCTGTAAAAGTTGATAATGCTATTACGTTGATAGCATAGTTCAAGATGTTATAGAGAATGGAAGAATGAAAAATGTGGTGAATTGCTTTGATGCATGTGTCATTGAAGACAATAATAAGATGAAAGATGTAGTTGTAGAGAGTCTACATACTTTTTTCAAAACACCTAGTGATCTATACAAGAAAATACCCAAGGAACTATTTAAGGCAGTTGAAAAAAGATGGGGATAAGCTTTGAAGGTTGATAGAGTAATGATGGAGGAAGAACTTGCACTATTGAAACTTGAATTAACAACTGAGGAAGTGAAGGTAATGGTTGAAACAATGAGAGGAAAATTCAAGACAAGAAACAAAGTAACAAGGATTCTCATTGGAGAAACACAAATGGTAAGATATGAGACATTGGGGTTATGTAAAAAGTTATTGAAATATGAAATAGGAACTAAGGAAAAATTAGTAGAAGAGAAATAAAAATATCAAGAGTATAAATCGGAAGAGATAAGAGATGTCATAGATAATGTTATCTCAGATATACCTAACCAAATACAAAATATTAATACTCAAAACCATGTGGATGCATCAAGTGATCAGAATAGAGAGGAAGTCATAGAATATAATAGTGAAGAGAAATTTTTTTTTGAAGATGTACTGTTAGTGAAGAGGAAATTAGTCCTAACCAGTGAAGCTAGCACATAGAAGAAGAGAAAAATAATGAAGTCTACTAGTTCTAAGGAAGAAGATTAAGGTGAATATGAAGATGAAGATATCCAAGAAACTATTGACATTACTAAAATAAGTCTTGAGGAGCTGTTGAAGATGTCTGAGAAGCTTAGAGGGAAAGAAAAAAGTGAAAAATTAAAAGGAAAGAAGAAGAAGGTTAGTGTACTAAAAGGAGCAAAGAATGTAATTAGTAATCTAGTACCTAATGTGCAATATGATAAACAAGACAAACCTATTGTTCAACTAGATATTTTGGTCAAATTAGTTTATGATCAAGTACCTAACTTGGAAAATGCACCAATGAAGTTGGCAATGAAAGAATATGAGAACCAACAAACTGTGTAATGCCCTACTAGGGAACCCGGAAGGACAAATATTCTAACCACTAAAGTTGCAAGTGATTTTTTTTTTTTTTAAAAACCAACATCAAAATAATTTACAATGATTACCTAATTCATGAATGTGAATATCATTTATTTTAACAACATAAAGTATCATTTAAGATCTAACTCAACCTATCTCATCCACAGGTTCCCTAACATTGTTATTTAACAACATGAACCTATCCATTAGTGAGATATTCCTAAATTGCATATTGTAGATTCATTTTATTGCACTAAGTAAATATTCCTATCTTAACCATAAGATACTCATTCAATACATCTCATTGATAAATTAAGCTTACTATCAAATAAAGAAAAAGATGGTTTAATATTCTTCTTTTACATATTAAAATTCATCTAGGAAAGTTAACCTTTAACGTAACCCTTCTTTTGCCTATGTAATATTTAATGATCCCTAATTCCTAATATGAATTATTAACATTTTCTTTTCTTTGCATCATCATAATATTAAAAATTTTAATAGCTCAACATATACTAATTTCCTTTATCAAAATTACATTCATACTAGGTAACATGACAGTAAGTACACAAAGATCTTCTTTCCACAAAAGCATCATTAACATTACATAAATAGATCTTTTATATTGTTTTTCATTTGAGCATCTAGGTAAGAGATATTATCAATCATTAAGATAAGCAATATCCTATGTATTTTAGTACTCCATACACCTTTAGAGGCAATGAGTAAACATAACCATCTTTTGAATACTGCAATCAAGATACTATCTCATTTCATCATTTCACAATAATCTTTTGAACCCTTTTCTTTAGGAGATAAAACCCTCATTCCTAGATACAATATTTCATACTAAATCTAAGTTCATTTCCTTTTTAAATGGACACATGATGTAATAAAACATTCATGATGAAGTATCAAAATTAACTTTCCTTTAGCATATATAACATATAATCTTTTCTCTTTTCTTTCACCTAGATCTACCCATTCCTTACACTACTTGAAGTACATCACATTATAAAATTGATCATTTATAGATGTCTCTATTTAGGAGCTCACAAATACATAAATACATATTACATCAAGTACAAGATACATGTTACAATAGAAAAGTCTTCAACTACAATTCTGGAAGGAAGCATCCACTAGGATCATCCACAAAACCATGAACAATACCTCAATATAAAAATATGAAACACCCAACCACATGGATCCAAAGAGGTGCACTCCCCCATGGTAGGAGATAGAAACCCAGGTCCATGCAAGAGGTATCAACTAAGATATTCCTAAGTTGGCAGTAACCTTTCCCCAAAATCACAACACAAAAGGATGAACAATAAGGAAAATATGACCAAGCAATACATGATCATCAATATCAAGATCTCTAAATTGGGTTCCCTACCCATAAATACACATTATTAAGGCATAATGAAACTGTTGGAAAGATTGTTTGGAAAGCTATAATGGAAATAATTATTGTTTTGTTATTGATGTCAAACCTTAACTGGTGAGACTATTGCTATTTATTTGAGTGCCATATCTATTGATTTGAAGAAGTGGATAACAAGAAGACCAAGGGAAACAGTTGATTTATGGGTAAATGTAAGGGTACTTGATCATTTGGCACATTGGCAAAGTGATATATTGTTTATCTTTCACTAACAGTTCACTGTGAGGTTGATGCCGAGCAATGCGAAGTTGATGCCGAGCGAAGCCAGTGATGGCTGAGCACCAGTGAAATGTTGAGGAACACAAAGGGGACTGAGTGGAAGAACACTGTGTTGGTTGAGCAACTAAATTTTGGTAATTGATGAGATTTGAGATCTCTGGCCAACACAATCGAATTTATTGGAATATGTGAATTTTGTTATGGATATTTAATTTTGGTCCACATTAATTAAATGCATGGGAAACCATTATTTACACATGGATTCAAGATTTAATTGGTGATTGTATTGGAGAAATAAATTAAATGTAATGATGGAAAGATCCATTGGATATGACCTAACCTAAGATCTATGATCTTGATTAAGCGGCAAAAGATTTATTTGACCTAGATGAAGAGGTATATGATAACCTCAAGGGGTTATTCACGAGTGTGTTGAATATATTGTATGCAAGAGGTTTGCATGGTTAATTGACTAACTTACATGATCTAGTAGAGAAGGCTGAACAGAGAAGCAGAGAGAGATGGCTTGACATATTTTCAAGCAGATCTGAAAATTAAAATGAGAATGGAGGCCACTAAGTGAATTAGCATTAGAGCTGAATTGGATCTGGATTTACAAAGTAAGTTGTATGAATTAGATCAAACCTGTTGATTACTTTATAACCATTGTATTAGTTTAAATCCTTTAACCAGGTTGACCTAATAGTCATTGTATAAATCCTTTAAGCAAGGTGAAATTTAGATTAGAATGTTCTAAGTCCTCTAACAAGGCCACTCCTGATAGGGTGTTTTAAATCCTTTAACCAGGTCACTTTGATAGTGTGTTTTGTAACCTTTAACAGGGTTGGCTCCTAACAGAGCTCACTTCAGAAGAGTGAAATTTTGGTAGCATGTTACTGGTGTTTTTTCCCATATTGGGTTTCCACGTTAAATCATGGTGTCAAAATGTGTGAATGTTTATGTTGTGTTTTACTGTTAAGTTTCTACAAGCTTATTTCAATAGTATAGTAAACTGCACACTTTTATTATTGATTGCTGCTAGGAAGATCTGAATTGTTCAATCGGTATAAAGTTTTAAATGGACACATTTGGACCCGAGGATAACTGATTCACCCCCCCCTTAGTTATTCTAAATTCATTCTAACAGAAACCACATTAAAACATGATGGAATTCATAACAATTCCACAACATCAATTGATTGAGTTTAGAAAACCAACAATTGTCTCCAATCTACTGGACAACCCTAAACCCTAACCTGGTTCTCATATTAATCCAAAACACTTAAAGAGGCATCTAAATGAAAAATACATGAAAACCATAATGGTTAGAGTATAAATAATCCAATTGAATAAAAACATGATCATATCAGCCTCTGATAACCATACAACCCATAAAAATTGGTAATCTTATTAAACTAATTTATTTCAAACAAGGATTAAATGCAAAGAATAGTCACCCATATCTTCCACAAAACAAATAATATATCCAATCATTTAGGTGAATATTTAGATCAAATAATTATAGAATCTCTATCTAATTTTGATAAAGATCCAATGGTAGGAAAGAAAGTTATGGCTTCTGTTCTAAAATAGAAAACCCTAGTTAGGGTTCTTACCTGCCTTTACTAAAATGGTTGCAACTTTCAAAAAATATAATAAAAATACTCAAAACTAATGGAAAATGAAAGATAAGACAGATGACCATCTTTTACATTAAATTTAGTTTTTTAACTGATCATACCAGCCTGTACCATATGAATATATTTGACAAAAAATTGGAAAAAAGAATGGAGAGATATAGTCTGAAAAAATATCTATAATAGGGAATTAATTCATCCCTAAAAAGGAAATCAGAGAGATACACCTTCCAGAACATCAAAAAAGAAAAACCCTAGTCTCAAGTTAGATTATTTAGATAACAGATCTCAAAAAATGGGTTGCTAAGAATCATAGGAAAACACATGACAATTTTCACAAAAAAGAACTCAAAACATTTTTTATAAATCTAGGAATGGAAAGTATACAAATATACATGATTATAATATATAAATAGATCCATATTTTATCTGATACATCAAGAAACCAAGAAATTAAATCCATACCTCAAATCCTACGAAGTTTCAACCAAAGAAGGAGGACGAAGACAAAAGAGGAAGACAAATCCAAACTTGAGATGCATCCTTCAAACCCTCTCCACTTTAAAAAATATCCATGGAAAGTACAACCAAGATTTTCGTAAGGTTATAGGAAATATCCCCCTCAAAATCAAAAGAGAATCCATATAAATAGATTTCTCAAAGGTAACCAATCCCCAACTAACTCTTAACTAAAGAGCATAATTATAAAACTTAATTTAATTAAAAACTCACAATAGTATATAACTTATAATGAATAATTTATAATCATTAATACACATATATATTATTATCATAATATGGAATAGAAGATATAAGTAATATGCAACCTATCCATATTATTAATAATTAGTAATTAAGAATATTAAACCTCACATTAATTATTAATAATACTATACTTTATTTTAATCCTAAACTATACACCATAAATAATATCCACAATCATACTAATATAATCACATAAAATTATATGTGTGTGTGTGTGTGCACCCATATATATATATATATATATATATATATATATATATATACCAAACACTAAAATATATGTGACTATGAAGTAATAGCTCACAACATTAATATTATTACGTATTCATACTTACTATAAGATATAACACTCAGATAGAATAAATATAACCATCCAAAGAGGCCATAACACTCAACTATAAAAATAATAGAGAAAACCACAAGGTTAAACAAGGCAATTCAAGCCAAACTATTGACCAAGCATGAAACCCTAAAAAACAACATCACAAAGATCAACTGAGAATCATGTCCCAAGAACATTAACATAATACCACAAAAATAGATAGGGAAAATAACTGAGCAAAAGTCACAAGAATGCCCAACCCCAGAATGGTAGACCTCTCAAATAGGAAATCTATGGCCATATGGGAAGGCATTTGCGAGAACCTTGGTACTATATCCACAACAACAATTATCAAGGATGTGAGGGCACACCTAGACCTGTGAAGCCAGGTGGAGTCTATGCCTAGTACTTGCAGGTTTGCATCATAGAGAAACTATACATGTTCATATACATATACATATATGTATATGTATACATATACATACATATATATATATACATATACATATATATTTATATAT
>MU223915.1:2580975-2608736 GCA_018584345.1 Thuja plicata | reverse complement strand
TTATTTGCCTTCTTTCTTTGTCTTGTCATTTGGTTTTATTTTTCATTGTCTCTTGTACTTTATACTATCATTCAGGTTTACCATGCAGGTTAGGGGTCTATGGTCTATTTTGAGTGATTATCCTTGGTGCCGAGGGTTGGGGTATGAAGATACTTAGATCAGATAGGCTTATAGGATGATGCAACTTCCTAGTTTCTCTCAAATGTTTCAAGGCATCTTAAGGCTCCTATATGGTAGTTTTCTCCAATTATGAGGTTAGTACCATATTGTACATGTCATAGGGCATCCATTATATGAGAAAAAGATGGATACATTCATATAATGGTTCCAATCCCCATGAAATCTATCAAAACTGTCAACAGAATGAATTCTCTAAGTCTATCAACACTATTTGTTTAATTTACAATGTCTGGAATTACAAAATCATCTATGGAGTTTATAAAAACCCTTAATCTTTAAATCCTATTCATCGAAAAAGAAAATCCAATGAGAACTATTAGATAATCATCCAACTTATAGAGAAATGACATAATATGTTTGTCTTTATTGTATTTCCCATCATAGTCTATACAAAATGATTCCCTAGTCACACCTTTATATCATTCATTCCTTTCACAAGCCTTATATAGTGTTTTTCTAACTTACACAACCAATTTCATTCATTTTGAATAGTTTAAATCCCCTAAAACATTGTCTAATTACCATTCCACCCAAGGCTAACTAGCCGTTACATTTGAAAATTCAAATTTGCAACGTATTGCCTAATAACTCTTAATTGCCTAAACTTATGAAATTTATCCTTTTAGGACCCTATTACATCATGTATAGGGTATAATAAACCCTTTCCCGCATTTCCCTTATCAACCCTAGGGACTACATAGTTTGGTCCAATGGTCCTTTTAGGGCCATTAGGGAATTTTGATATTACTTTTGAATTATTACAATGTAAAGCCATTATTAGCTCCAATATTGCATATTTAACTCTAAGTGACCCTTCAATGCCTCAATTTTCTTCCTAGATCCTCATGTATGTGTTTTAATCCTTGGTTTCTCTTGTACCATACTCCCCAATAGGAAAAGCACTATTACCCCAAGAGTTATAAGGTATGCTCCTAACACCATTCATCTTTCTAGCGGGTGCCAAGTACCCTGATCCTCTGTCTCCTTGCTTACCTACATTAAAAAGAAAATTAGAAATAAAATATCATGTTTGTTCCCTCTCTTAGGACATAGTTTCACAATTCTATTTTGCAACTTCTCTCCTTTAGTCTTCACATTAGTCAACTTACTTTCAGTCTGCAATTTCAGAGGTTGAACCACATTCATTATAATAGGATAGTCAATGTCCCCAACTCATATACTACCCAAGTTACAATTTACATTCTCCTTAGGATTACAATATTATTTTCTCTATTGCAATGTATTCTTCTCCCTCCAACCTATGTCTTCTTCCTTAGATCCCTACATTTTGTCTCCAAAACATATCACAATGTTGTCTCCCTTATCACCACAATGTAAAGGGCTTAACTCATATCTTATTCCATCCTTATGCACTAGGTATTTTCTTGTATATCCATTATGAATAGTCTTCCTTTGATGTTTCCATGTTATTCCCAAGATTATGTGTCTACAATTCATTGGAATTACATCATAAATAACATTATCCTAATATGGTCCAATTGAGAAATCAAGAAATGCCCTCTAACTAACCTCTACACGTTGCTCTTGGCTTACCCAAGTGGCCCTGTAAGGTTTAGGAAGATCAAATGTTTCCAATCCCAACTTAGATACCATATCAAATGAAACTAAATCTTCATGAGCACATGAATATATGATCAAATTCCCATGGCTTAAATAATAGGTCTTGAAAATTTATACCTGTAGTGTATGTTGCAGTAGTTTACCTTTCCTTATCATAAGAAATTCTCCATCCAATTCAAGATTTTATTGTAGGGTTCTTTATTATTCTTTTTGTGGTTCCTCTTGTGCTAAAGATATTCTTTTGTCCCTTCCTTTGTCTGTCTCTTCCCATTTAGGACATTTAAATGAAGGATGCCTTAATTCATTACATTGGTAACATCTGCCAGTAAATATATGTGTTCCACTTCCTCCACCAAATCTTCCACGTCTGTAACCACCTCTCTACTATGTACCAAAGTCTTTACCCCTATATTTATCATTGTTATTATGAAATTCATTGTTTTTCTTTGTCCTCTTCCTCTCAGTAATGATCCTCCCTTATTATTGTTGCCTTGTCTATCTTATTTTCTTTTCAACTTTTCCTCTGCCCTAACAATAAGTTGAAAGAATTCACCAAGTATTCTAGGCACATTAAAACCTATTTCATCTGGTATGTTGAATCTAAGGCCATTTAGATACCTGGCCACTTTCTCTTCCTCATATTCCACTCTTCGTATGCTCAACTTATGAAATTGCTCAGTGTAATTCATCACATCCATGTCTCTTTGCTTCAAATTTTGCCTCATCCACTTTGTTTGGATTGTAAAATGTGATGGAAAAATTGATTATTCAACATAGCCTTCATCCTCTCCCAAATACTAATCTTGTTCTATCCCCTATCTATTCTTTCATCCTTTGTACTGGTCCACCAAGTTATTGTAGTACCCCATAACCTAGACTTAGAAAATTTCACTTTATTATCATCCTCCATGTCTTCTAATTCGAAGAAATTTTCAAGGGCTTCTAACCACCCTAATACTTCTTAACTTTCCCTTTAGGATCTTCTTCTTCCCTATTCTCATCATATCCTCCCTCATCATTGTGACCTTCCACATTGTCATGATTTGATTCCCTCCTAGGTTCTTCCCTATCCTTATCGAGGGCTTAAATTCTTCCCAAAAGTTGTAATCTCTTTCTCCTACCTTTCCTATCCTCTCTTTCCTTTTATGCTTCAATTTTTCTCTTTTTCGTCTTCTCTCTTTCAAGGGCTTCTCTCAATCCTTCAATCTCCCTAGCCATTTGGTTCTTTGGTGTCATCCTTCACTATCACAGTTAACTTGATGACATGTAACTAATTGAATGTTTGATAATGTTAAATTTAAGATAATGCAAAGCATTAAATCAGTTAATGGTTTGTATTGTGATTGATGTCAACTTGATATCATCTGTATAATAATGTACATAATTCCAAAGACTTCATAGAATCAATGGAATAAAGGTTATGCTTTCAACAATGCATAAATGTCAATTCTTCACTAAGTGACAGATAACACTGACAAAGTGCACACCATCAGTAAAGGCAAAGAAGAAAAGTCATAGTGATACCCGACGAGCAGAAGATAGTGTTGCCTGACAAAGAAAAACCACAAGATGCCTGACAAGCTGAAAATAGAGTTGCTCGACGAGTAAAAATCTAATGATGTCATACAGATGGAGATCCTGAAGCTAACTGGAGTCATGTCGATGGAACTATCAGTTGTCACCGACAACTAACTGAAGAATTGACTGATGAAACAAAGAGTTTAGAAAATAACAAATATCTAGCCAGTAAGAGCTAAAGATAGACTTAACTGGTTATTTTCTTTATTTTATTTCACCAGAGTTAAGTAATTGATTTAAAGAAGATTTTTATAGTTGGCAAGAAGACAACTATGAGATAAATCAGGAGTTATGCTTTCAATCAAACTGGCTAGATTTTTTTTCACACCAAGAATCAAGAATCAAGAAGCAGTGAATATCATGTCTATATAAGAGACAAGCTTAATTCATTTTCGTATCACATTCATGAAAAAGGCATTAAGGGGGGTGAATACAAAGAGGATGCTGAAGAAAAACTGATGAAGAAGAACTTTATACAGTCCTGATCATTCAAGCTGAATGAGAGCTAAAGAATTTTGCAGACACCGATGAATAGTGAAGCACAACATCATAGAGTAGAAAGTGTGGAGCACAAATAATTGAATTGATACATTGATCAGAGAGGTAATGTACTTAAATAGATATGAAAATATGCAATTCAAATTTGCATTAGAAATAGGTCATAGTGTTTTAGTTTAACCATTGAAGCATCAATTCTGTTAACAGAGCAGGACTTAACAATCTTCTATATATTGAGGTACATCCCAAGGAGTTCCAAAAAGGTTGATTCATGAAGCATTGGATTCACCCAATACCTATTGACAGTCTAAGAAGGAGGCTGATTCAAGGATGGTAGCAATAGATTCATGATACTAAGTGACAAACTCTATTTATAAAATCCTCTAACAAGGTTGCACTTAACAGTGTGTTTGTAACCTCTAACAGTCCTAACAGGGCTCACTTTAGAAGAGTGAAAATTTGGGGTACTGGTCCTAGTGGTTTTTCCCTTAATAGGGTTTCCATGTTAAAAATTCATGTGTTATGTGTGTATGATTCATTTCTTTATTGTTTTGTATCTGACATAGTTAACACTGGGTTGATTAGTATACTCTGCTTATTTACTAAGTTTTGGAAAATAGTTATACTGCTTATCGGTAATCAAGGAGAATAAGGACAGACAACAAAAACTGATAGAAATTTATTCATTATAAGTATTTCATGGCATGCATCTTGTAGGGACTTAAAAATGTGAGTTTTATTTGATTGGTGGTTAATATTTGAAGGATAAATTTTTGAGGCCACTGATTCAACCCCCCTCTCAGTTATTACTAACAATTGGTATCAGAGCTTGTGTGCTTATAAAGGAAGGTTTCAAGACCTAAGTCAAGATCACAAGATGAATAGACAAGATGTGCCCAAGTTAAACAAAGACAAATTTTCTTCATGGCAAAGCAGGATAAGACTCCACTTATCAGGTATTTGTAATGATGTTACTCAATTCCTGGATACTGAATATGTGTTGCCTAAAGGAGTATTGACAGTAGATCAATTGAGAGAGAAGCATGAACACAACTACATGGTTATAGAGATTTATTCCTCACTCTCTGATGCTGAATTTGAAGATGTCAAGGATTGCAAAACTGCAAAGAAGATGTGGGACAAATTGAAGCTTGTACATGGAGGTGATACAAATGTTTTGAGAGCCAAGGCAGTAAGCCTTAGAGGAAAATTTGATGATCTCATAATGAAAGAAGGAGAAAACATCATATAGTACAACACAAGAATAAAAGAAGTAGTCAATGGTATACAAGGAGTTGGAGGTACACTTGAAGAGGAGATAGTGGTAAGTAAAATATTAAGAACCTTACTGCATGTATATACTATTAGAGTTTCTTCTATTCAAGAAATGAGAGTAGTAGAAAACAATACAGTTACTCTTGATAGTTTAATTGGTAGACTGATTTCATTTGAGATGAATAACTTTGATAATAGTGTCTTACCAAACTTATAGTCTGCATTTAAGTCTTCTATGAGAATAAGCAAATCATGTCATAGACACACATCTAGAAGAGATAGGGAAAGTGAAAGTGAAGGAGAATATCTAGATGAAATAGAAGCACTTATGGCTAGAAGAATGCAAAGAGGCAAAGGTAAATACAAAGGTAAGTTACCACTTGTATGCTTTAATTGTAAAGAGATTGGACAATTTGCTGCAAGATGTCCTAACAGAAGAAAAGATGACAAATATTTTGAAAAGAAATCTGACAGAGGTGATAACAAAGATTACAGAGGCTACCAAAAACCAGAAAGAAGAGATACCTGAGACTACAAGGACAAAGAAAAGAATGCTAGTTACCTAGCTGCTTGCAAAGATGAAGATACTGACACCAAACCTGATGAAGACATCAAGATGGTATTTGTAGCTGTGAAGGATGATTTAGATGAAGATGAAAGGTATGTAGAAACTAAAATCATATCTAAGGTTAGCAAGAATGACATCTAGATTATAGATAGTGGCTGCACTCACCACATGACTAGTGACAAAGAAAAGTTTAACACTTTTGAGTATTATAATGGTGGTATAGTAAGAATGGGTAATGATACACCTTGTCCAGTTGAAGGTAAAGGAAAAATAATGCTAAATAACCTAATTAAATGTGAAAATGCTTATTGGGTAAAAGGATTTAATTATAATCTTTTGAGTGTTTCTCAGCTGAATAATTCACGACACAGAGTAACATTTGAGAATAAGAAGGCAAAGATCTTCAATGAATCAGAAAAACTAATTGGTACCGGTGAACAGACTAAAGGTAACTTATTCCATCTGAATGATACTAACACCACATTCTTAATGACTAGAAGTGAAGACATATTGTTGTGGCACAAAATATTGTGTCATGTGAATTTTGACAACATGATGAAAATAAGTAGAAGGAGAAATGTAAGAGGCTTACCGACAATGACAAAGCCAAACAACATCATGTGCAAGAATTGTCAAAAAGGTAAAATGACTAAGTCTAGTTTCAAAAGTAAAACCCATACATCTAATGAAATTCTAGAATTAGTCCATACTGATTTATGTGGACCAATGAGAACAAAGAGTTATTATGGAGATAGATATCTTATTCTCTTTGATGATGATTACTCTAGAATGATGACATTCATGTTTATTAAAGATAAATCTGAAGCATTCTAGATGTTTAAATGGTATAAGGCTATGGTAGAGAAACAAAGTGGTAAGGATCTAAAATGTTTGATATTAGATAGAGGAGGAGAATTTATATCAGATGAATTCACTAATTTCTATAATGAGCATGGTATAAAAAGATAGGTTTATGCACCAAGAACACCACAACAAAATGAGATTACTGAGAGAAGGAACATATCAATAGTTGATTGTGCTAGAACACTGATGATAGAGAAAGACATCACACAAATCTTCTAGAGAGAAGCTGTCAGTACTGCTGTCTACACACTTAATAATGTACAATTAAGGAAGGACACAAAGAAGACACCTTATGAGCTATGGTATGGTAAACCACCCAATGTAAGTTACTTCAAAATCTTTGGTAGTCAATGTTATGTCTTAAAGGATGATAGAAATGGAAAGCTTGATGCCAAGAGTGATGAAGGTATTTTTCAAGGGTATTCTACCAAGAGAAAAGCTTATAAATGTCTCATCAAGGCTTCTAACAAAATTGTTGAAAGTGCAAATGTAAAGATAGATGAATTTGCAGAAAAGAATAAGCTGGAAAGCATAAAAGAACTAGAGGACTACAACAAGTTTGTATCCTATGAAGAAATCAAAACTCTACCTGAGAAAAAGTGTTTAATTCCAGAACAACAGAATGTTGCAACCCACAGTCAAGTTGTTGTTACCGACGGTCAGGATAATAATCAGAATAATATGCAAGGTGATGAAGAACATAATGATGATCAAAATAATGATCAAGATGATACACAAAGAGCTATACCTGTACTTGCAAGATATATAAGAAGAAACCATCTAGAGATCTAGATCATAGGAGATAAGAAAGTTGGTACAAGAATAAGAAGTGAGTCTTTAAACTCAAATTATTTAATTTGTGAGTTTGAGCCAAAATCTATCAATGCTGCACTAGATAATGAGGAATGGATAAGTGCTATGAATGATGAGATTGAATAGATTGAGAAGAACAAGACATGGTCACTTGTGCAAAGACTAGATGACAAGAATGTCATTAGTACAAAATGGATATTCAGGAATAAGCTGAACGAGAATGGAGAAGTCACAAGAAACAAAGCAAGACTAGTATGCAAGGGGTATGCACAAGAAGAAGGTATAGACTATGGAGAGACCTTTGCACCCACTACTAGGATAGAAGGAGTAAGAATATTTCTTGCTTATGCTGCATTCAAAGGATTCAAAGTATATCAAATGAATGTCAAGTCAACATTCCTAAATGGAATACTTGAAGAAGAGGTATACATTGAGAAACCATAAGGGTTTGTCGATCTATACAAGAGAAACATGGTATGTAAACTTTACAAAGCCTTGTATGGATTGAAACAAGCTCCTAGAGCCTAGTATGAATGACTTCATTCCTATCTTATAAGCATTGGATTTGTAAGGACTAGTGAAAACATTAATCTTTATTTGAAGGAAGATACTGATACTAACACTTTGATTATTAAAATATTTGCTGATGACACCATATTTGGAGGCAATGATATGCTATGCAGATCATTTTCTAATGAGATGAGAAAAGAGTTTGAGATGTCTATGTTTGGAGAGATCAAGTTCTCTCTTGGTCTACAGATCATTTAATAAAGTGAAGGTATTTTCATTACATAGTCCAAATACATCAAAGAGGTCCTGAAAATATTCAAGATGGAAGATTCCAAACTAGTTGGAACACCCATGGCTACTGGATGTAAGTTAAAAAAGGAAGACAAGACAACATAGGTAAATCAGACTTTGTACAGATCAATGATTGAAAAACTCATGTATGTTGTACACACTAGACCAGATATTGCACATGCAGTAGGAATTGTTGCTAGATTTTCTCCTAACCCTAGGGAATCACATATGACTGCTGTGAAAAGAATTCTAAGATATATGAATAATACTGAGGAGTTTGGCTTATGCTATAGAAGAGAAGGAAAATTTGAACTTAAGGTGTTTACCAACACTGATTGGGCTGGAAATCTTGATGACCGGAAGAGCACAACTGGAGGAGCGTTCTTTATGGGTGACATACTTGTCACATGGATTAGCAAGAAGCAAGGATGCACCTCTTAGTCTATTGCAGAAGCAGAATATGTTGTTGCTGCTGCAAATTGCTCAAATATTGCATGGATCAAACAGTTACTGGAAGGTATGAATATGAAGATCTTAGAACTAGTAATTATTTATTATGATAACACCAGTCTAATAAAAATTTCCAAGAATCTAGTCATGCATTCCAATACTAAACACATTTCCATCAAGTATCGTTATTTGAGAGAACAAGTTCAAGAAAAGGAGGTGATACTTGAGTATGTGCAATCAAAAGAACAATTGGCTAACATCTTCACCAAGCCACTACCCAAGGACACATTTGAGTACTTGAGAAAGAGACTAGGGGTCCAACCCTTGTCTACCAGTTAGTAATATGACTGAAGGCTGCATCAGCCTACATATTATCAGAATATCATTCATGTTGATGCAAGAAAAAAGATGAATCTCAAAAGATACATCAATATACAGATAGGTATATATCAGAACAGAACACCAAAGCATATTGTTATATTACTGATGGATAAGGGAAATTCAACAAATATATTATGGATAGGAGAAAAATGATTGCTTGACATGAATGTCAGATATTTGTAAAATATTTGTTTGGCATTGCTGTCAAAGGGAGAGAGATTATCCATATTATCACATTCTTCCAAAAAAAAGGGGGGGTGAGAGAGATTATCCATTATCAGATTACTCCAATAGGGAGAGATTATATCCAAAGGGAGAGAAAGTTGTATAGAAGATTACACAAAGGGAGAGTTGCTGAAAAGAGAAAAGGACATCACAAGATAAAGAAAAGTCAGAGGAGAGAAATTGACACAAGAAGAAAACTCAACACATTTGAAGATAAAGAGCTGCAAGAATCAAATCTAAGCTAAAACAGAGCTTATCGGAGTTCAGACATTTATCGGCTATAAAACAAAAGGATTGGTAGTTTCATGAATCTCAACTATTGAATTAGAAATAGTATAGTGTGATAATATAGTATGTTGCCATCAATGCCAAAGGGAGAAATTGATGACATGTAACTAATTGAATATTTGATAATGTTAAGTTGAAGATAATTCAAAGCATTAAATCAGTTAATGGTTTGTATTTTCATTGATGTCAAATTGATATCATCTGTAGTGTCATGTACATAATGCCAAAGACTTCAGAGAATCAATTGAACAAAGGTTATGCTTTTAGCAATGCATAAATGTCAAGTATTCACTAAGTGACAGATAACACCGATGGAGTGCACACCATCGGTAAAGGAAAAGAAGAAAAGTCACAGTGATACCCAACAAATAGAAGATAGTGTTTCCTGATGAAGAAAAACTATAGGATGCCCAACAAGCTGAAAACAAAGTTGTCCGATGAAGCAAAACCATAGGATGCCCGACGAGCTGAAAATAGAGTTTCCCAACAAGTAACAATCTAATGATGCCCAACGGATAGAGATCCCGAAGCTAACTAGATTCATGCTGACAGAACTATCATTTTTCACCAACAACTAACTGAAGAATTGACTGACAGAACAGAGAGCTCAGAAGATGACAAAATATCTAGCTGGCAAGAGCTAAAGATAGACTTAACTGGTTGTTTTCTTTTTTTATTCAACCAGAGTTAAGTAATTGATTTAAAGAAGATTTGTACAGTTAGCAAGAAGATAACTATGAGATAAATTAGGAGTTATGCTTTAAATCAAATTGACTGGAATTTTTTTCATGCCAAGAATCAAGAATCAAGAAACAGTGAATATCATGTCTATATAAGAGACAAGCTTAATTTATTTTAGTATCAAATTCATAGAAAAGGGATTAAGGGGAGTGAATAGAAAGAGGATGCTGAAGAGAAAATGATGAAGAAGAACTTCATACAGTCCTGATCAATCAATCTGAAGGAGAGCTAAAGAATTCTACAGACACCGACGAAGTGAAGCACAACATCACAAAGTAGAAAGTGTGGAGCACAAAGAATTTGATTGATACATTGATCAAAGAGGTAATGTACTTAAATAGATCTAAAAATATACAATTCAAAGTTGCACTAGAAATAGGTCATAGTGTTTCAGTTTAACCATTGAAGCATCAAGTCTGTTAACAGAGCAAGACTTAACAATCTTCTATATATTGAGGTACATCCCAAGGAGTGCCAAAAAGGTTGATTCATGAAAGTAGCATTGGATTAACCCGATACCTATTGACAGTCTAAGAAGGAGGCTGATTCAAGGATGGTAGCAATAGATGCCTGATACTAAGTGACAAACTCTATGTATAAAATCCTCTAACAAGGTTTCACTTAATAGTGTGTTTTTAACCTTTAATAGTGTTGCCTCCTAACATGAATCACTTCAAAAGAGTGAAAATTTGGGGTACTAGTCCTAGTGGTTTTTTCCTTAACAAGGTTTCCATGTTAAAAATTCATGTGTTATGTGTGTATGATTCATTTCTTTATTGTTTTGTATCTGACATAGTTAACACTGGATTCATCGGTATACTCTGCTTATTTACTGAGTTTTGGTAAATAGTTATACTGCTTATCGGTAATCAAGGAGAATAAGGATAGACAAGGAATAATGACAGACAGTTATTCAGTATAAGTATTTCATGGCATGCATCTTGTAGGGACTTAATAATCTGAGGTTTATTTGATTGGTGGTTAATGTTTGAAGGGTAAATTTTTGAGGCCACTGATTCACCCCCCCTCTCAGTTATTACTAACAAAACTAACTATAAATCCTTCCCCTCAAGGACCTACTTGTTTCTATGATACCACTATGGTGCAGAAGGTTGGGTCATCAAGATACTTAGGTCAGATACGCTTATAGGATGATGCAAATTCCTTATTTCTCTCAAATGTTTCAATGCACCTTAAGGCTTCTATATGGTAAAAATTGGTCTTTGGATCCAAAGATTAATCCTAAGGATTTTTAACTATTATTCTATCCACAAAAAACATGGATCAACAATTCAAAAAGTTTCAATCACCTTCTAAATATAAAAACCCCAAACTACCTATAATTAGGCCCGTTAGCCAATTAGGTCTCCCGAAGCACCTTCATCTCGCTTTATCCCACACTTCCAAAAAAAATTTAAAAACTAACCACTGTTTTAAATACCCTTTTTATATTTTTTCAACATACCTAATGATCAGGTACTGTCACTTTGGACCAATCTTACAGAAGTATCACTTCTTCTAGTTTTTGGGGCATTTTAGCCCTGTTTTAGAAAGGAGCTATACAAAATACTTGTCCCCGTACCTTATAAATCCAAAAAGTATTTTATTGTAACCCCAATCAAATGATTCTCAAGTCAATTTGGACTCATGACTTTATTTGATACAAGAGCCCCCCAAACCCTCCTCAATTCACACCTAAACTAGGTCTTCTTAGTTCTCCCACTTCCTTTCATTTCTCTGACCCAAAAACATTGTAATATCTTCAAAAGGATATTTCCTAACACATTCTAATGGGAAAAAATTTAAAATATCAGTGATCACCTACTCATATCCAACCTTTCTACAATTATGAGGTTAGTACCATATTGTAATGTTAGTAATAACTGAGAGGGGGGGTGAATCAGTGGCCTCAAAAATTTATCCTTCAACTTTAACAACCATTCAATAAATCTAAGATTATTATGTCCCTACAAGATGCATGCCATGAAATACTAATAATGATTAACTATCTATCAATTTTCTCTGTCAATCCTTATTCTTTCTTGATTACCGATAAGCAGTACAACTATTTACCGAAACTCAGTAAATAAGCAAAGTATACTGATAATTCTAGAATTAACTATGTGAAATGAAAAACTATAAAGAAATGAATCATACACGTATAAAATATGGATTTTAACATGGAAACCCTGTTAAGGGAAAAACCACTGGGACTGCTACTCCAAATTTTCACTCTTCTAAAGTGAGCCCTGTTAGGAGCCAACCCTGTTAAAGGTTACAAACACGCTTTTAAGTGTGACCTTGTTAGAGGATTTTATACATAGAGGTTGTCACTTAGTATCAAAAATCTATTGCTACCATCCTTGAATCATCCTCCTTCTTAGACTATCAATAGGTATCGAGCAAGTCCAATGCTACTTTCATGAATCAACCTTTTTGGTACTCCTTGAGATGTACCTCAATATATAGAAGACTGTTAAGTCATGCTTAGTTAAGAGAATTGATGCTTGAATGGTTAAACTAAAACATTATGACCTATTCATATTGCAACTTGAATTTCATATTTTCAGATCTATTTAAGTACATTACCTCTCTGACCAATGTATCAATTCAATCCTTGTGCTCCACACTTTCTCCTCTGTGATGTTGTGCTCACTGCTCGTCGGTGTCTGCAAAATTCCTTAGCTCTTCCTTCAGCTTGTTTGATCAGTACTATATGAAGTTGTTCTTCATTAGTTTCTCTTTAGAATCCTCTTTTTATTCACTCCCCTTAATCTCATTTGTAAATGAATTAAGCTTGTCTCTTATATAAACATAATATTCATTATTTCTTGGTTCTTGATTCTTGGCGTGATAAACAATCTAGCCAATTAGATTTAAAGCATAACTCTTGATTTGTCTCGTAGATATCTTCTTTCCAACTATACAAATCATCTTTAAATCAATCACTTATCTCTGGTAGAATAAAACAAAGTAGACAACCAGTTAAGTCCTTATTTAGCTCTGCTAGCTAGATATTTTGTCATTTTCTAAACTCTCTGTTCTGTCGGTCACAACTGATTGATCCGTCAATGAGGAATGACTTATCCATCAATGAAACTCCAGTTAGCTTCGTGATCTTAGTCTGTCAGGCATTATTAGAATTTTACTCATCGGGCAACCTTGTGTTGTTGCTCGTCGAGCACCCTTCTGACTTTGCTCATCAGGCACTCTATGGTTTTGCTTTGTCAGGAAACACTGTGCTTTTGATCATCAGGTATCACTGTGACTATTCTTCTTTTCTTTGTCCATCGGTATGCACTCCATCAGTTTTGTTTATCACTTAGTGAATACATGACTTTTGTGTATTGTTGAAAGCATAACCTTGGTTCCTTTGGTTCTCTGAATTCTTTGGCATTATGTACATGACCGTACAGATGATATCAAGTTGACATCAATGACAATACAATCCATTAACTGATTTAATGACTTGTGTTATCTTCAGCTTAACATTATCAAACATTTAATCAGTTACATGTCATCAATCTCTCCCTTTGGCATTGATGGCAACATACTATATTATCACACTACTATTTCTAATATAATATGAAATACAATAGTTGAGATTCATCAAACTATGAATCTTTTTTTCTGATAACTGATAAAAATGTCTGACCATTAGTAAGTTATGTTTTAGCTTAGATTTGATTCTTGCAACTCTTTATCTTTCTTCTTATGATGTGTTGTGTTTTCTCCTTGTGTCAATTTGTCTCCCTTGAGTGTTCTTCTCTTTTGATGTCTTTTCTCTTGTTAGCAACTCTCCCTTTGTATAATCTTTCTATACAATTTCTTTCCCTAAGGATATAGTCTCTCCCTATTGGAGTATTGTGATAATGGATAATCTCTCTCCTTTTTCAGAAGAATATGATAATATGGATAATCTCTCTCCCTTTGAAAACAATGCTAAACAAATATCTCACAGATATATGACATTATTGTCAAGCAATCTTTTCTCCCTATCTATAATATATTCCTTGAATTTCCCTTATCCATCAGCAATACAACAATATGCTCTGGTGATCGGTGATGATATTTACTGTTTGTATATAGATGTAGCTTTGAAGTTCATCTTTTTGATTGCATTAACAAGAATGATGTTCTAATAATATATAGGCTGATGCAGCCTTCTAGTCATTTTATTGACTAGTAGACAAGGGTTTGACCCCTAGTATTTTCCTCAAGTATTCAAATGTATCCTTGGGCAGTGGCTTGGTGAAGATATAAGATAATTTTTCTTTTGATTGCACATACTCAAGTATCCCTTCTTTTTCTTGAACTTGTTCTCTCAAATAATGATACTTGATGGCAATGTGTTTAGTCTTAGCATGCATGACTGCATTCTTGGAAATTTTTATTGCATTGGTATTATCACAATAGATAATCACTTGCTCTAGGATCTTCATATGCATAACTTCCGTTAACTGTTTGATCCATGCAATATTTGAGAAATTTGCAGCAGCAACAACATACTCTGCTTCTATAGTAGACTGAGAGATGCATTCTTGCTTCTTGCTAATCCATGTGACAAGTCTGTCACCCATGAAGAATGCTCCTCTAGTTGTGCTCTTTCTGTCATCAATATTTCCAGCCCAATCAGCATCGATAAACACCTTAAGTTCAAATTTGCCTTCTCTTCTATACCACAAGCCATATTCTTTGGTATTCTTTAGATATCTTAGAATTCTTTTCACAGTAGTCATATGTGATTCTCTAGGATTAGCAGAAAATCTTGCAACTATTCCTACTGCATGTGCAATATCTGGTCTAGTGTGGACAACATACATGAGTTTTCCTATCATTGATCTATACAAAGTCTGATTTACCTCTAGTGTCTTGTCCTCCTTTGTCAACTTACATCACATAGCCATCGGTGTTCCAATTGATTTGGAATCTTCTATCTTGAATATTTTTAGGACCTCTTTGATGTATTTGGACTGTGTAATGAAAATATCTTCACATTGTTGCATGATCTGTAGACCAAGAAAGAACTTGATCTCTCCAAACATAGACATCTCAAACTCTTTTCTCATCTCATTAGAAAATGATTTGCATAGCACATCATTGCCTGCAAATATGATGTCATCAACAAGTATTTTAGCAATCAAAGTATTAGTGTCAGCATCTTCCTTCAAATAAAGATTATTGTTTTCACTAGTCCTTACAAATACAATACTTATAAGATAGGAATGAAGTCATTCATACCAAGCTCTAGGAGCTTGTTTCAATCCATACAAGGCTTTATGAAGTCTACATACCATGTTTCTCTTGTCTGGATCTACAAATCATTGTGGTTGCTCAATGTATACCTCTTCTTCAAGTATTCATTTAGGAATGCTGACTTGACATCCATCTGGTATACCTTGAATCCATTGAATGCAGCATAAGCAAGCAGTAGTCTTACACCTTCTAGCCTAGAAATGGGTGAAAAGGTCTCTCCATAGTCAATACCTTCCTCTTGTGCATACCCCTTGCATACTAGTCTTGCTTTGTTTCTTGTGACTTCACCATTCTCATTCAGCTTATTCCTGAATATCCATTTAGTGTCGATGACATTCTTGTCATCTGGTCTTGGTACAAGTGACCATGTCTTATTTTTCTCAATCTGATCAATTTCATCATTCATAGCACTTATCCATTCTTCATTATCAATTGCAGCATTGACATCTTTTGGTTCAAATTCATAAATTAAATAACTTGTGTTTAGAGACTTCTTGTTCTTGTACCAACTTTCTTATCTCATATGATCTGGATCTCTGGATGGTTCTTTCTTACATATCTGGAAAGAACTGGTTCAACTCTTTGTCTATCATCTTGATTATCATTTTGTCCTTCATTCTGTTCTTCATCACTCTTTACATTATTTTGATTACTCTCTTGGCCATCGATATTTGTAGCCTGACCGTCAATTACAACATTCTATTGCTTGGGATTTAAGCACTGTTGCTCGAGTAGAGTGTTAGGTTCTTCATAGTATACAAACTTGTTGTAGTCCTCTGGTTCTTTTGTGCTTTCCAGCTCATTCTTTTCTGCAAATTCATCTATCTTCACATTTGCACTTATAATAATTTTTTTAGAAGCCTTAATAAGACATTTATAAGCCTTACTCTTGGTGGAATACCCTAGAAAGATACCTTCATCACTCTTGGCGTCAAGATTTCCATTTCTATCATCATTTAAGATATAACATTGAATACCAAAGATTTTGAAGTAACTTACATTGGGTGTTTTACCATACCATAGCTCATAGGGTGTCTTATTTGTGTCCTTCAATTGTACTCTGTTTAATGTGTAGACAGCAATACTGACAGCTTCCCTCAATAAGATTTGGGTGATGAATTTTTCTATCATTAGTGTTCTAGTACAATCAACTATGGATCTATTTCTTCTCTCAGCAATCCTATTTTGCTGTGGTGTTCTTGGTGCAGAAACCTGTCTTTTAATACCATGCCCATTACCAAAATTAGTGAATTCATCTGATATAAACTCACCTCCTCTATTTGATTTCAATCATTTCAAATCCTTACCACTTTGTTTCTCTACCATAGCCTTATACCGTTTAAACATCTTGAATGCTTTAGATTTATCTTTTAGAAACATAACTGTCATCAATCTAGAGTAATCATCAACAAACAGAATAAAATATCTATCTCCATAACAACTCTTTTTCCTCATTGGTCCACAAAGATTAGTATGGACTAATTCTAGAATATCATCAGATGTATGGGTTTTACTTTTGAAACTATACTTTTTCATCCTACCTTTTTGACAATTCTTGCACATGATGTTGTCGATCTTTGACATCGTCGATAAGCCTCTTACATTTCTCCTTCTACTTATTTTCATCATGTTGTCAAAATTCACATGACACAATATTTTGTGCCACAACCATATGTCTTTATTTCTAGTCAGTAAGAAAGTGGTGTTAGTATCATTCAGATAGAATAAGTTACCTTTTGTCTATTCACCGTTACCAATCAATCTTCCTAATTTATTGAACATCGTTGCCTTCTTATTCTCAAATGCTACTCTGTGACCTGAATTATTCAGCTGAGAAACACTCAACAGATTATAATTCAATGCTTTTACCCAATAAGCATTTTCACATATAATAAGGTTATTCAACATTATAGTTCCTTTACCTTCAACTGGATAAGGGGTATCATTACCCATTCTTACTGTACCACCATTATAGTACTCAAAAGTGTTAAAATTTTCTTTGTCACCGGTCATGTGGTGAGTACAGCCACTATCTACAATCCAGATGTCATTGTTTCTAACCTTAGATATGAGTGCAGTTTCTACATACCTTTCATATTTATCTAAATCATCTTTCATAGCCACAAATACCATCTCAATGTCTTCATTAGGTTTGGTGTCAGTATCTTCATCTTTGCAAGCAGCTAGGTAGTTGGATTTCTTTCCTTTGTCCTTGTGGTCTTGGGTATCTCTTCTTTTTTATTGTCGATAACTTCTATAATCTTTTTTATCACCTTTTTCAAATTTCTTCTCAAAAGATCTGTCATTAACTCTGTCATGTTTTCTTCTGTTAGGACATCTTGTAGCAAAGTGTCCAATCTCTTTACAATTAAAGCATACAAGTGGTAACTTGTCTTTGTATTTACCTTTGCCTCTCTGCATTATTCTGCTCATAAGTGCTTCTATTTCATCTAGATCTTCTTCTTCACTTTCACTTTCACTTTCACTATCTCTCCTAGGTGTGTGTCTATGAATTGATTTTCTTATTCTCATAGAAGATTCAAATGCAGACTCTAATTTTGGTAAGATACTATTATCAAATTTATTCATCTCAAATGAAATTAGTCTACCAATTAAACTATCAAGAGTAACTGGATTGTTTGCTACTTCTCTCATTTTTTGAAAGGCAGAAACTCTCATAGAATATACAGGCAATAAGGTTCTTAAGATTTTATTTACCACTGTCTCCTCTTCAAGTGTACCTCCAACTTCTCGTATAACATCGACTACTTCTTTGATTCTTGTGTTGTACTATGTGATGTTTTCTCCTTCTTTCATTCTGAGATCATCAAACTTTCCCCTAAGGCTTTCTACCCTAGCTCTTAGAACATTTGCATCACCTCCATGTACAAACTTTAGTTTGTCCCACATCTTCTTTGTAGTTTTTCAATCCTTGACATCTTCAAATTGAGCATCAGAGAGTGAGGAAGAGAGCTCTATGACTATGCACTTTTTCTCATGCTTCTCTCTCAATTGATCTACTATTGGTGCTCCTATGGGCAACACATATTCAATATCTAAGTATTGAGTAACATCATTACCAATACCTAATAAGTGGAATCTTATTCTCCTCTTCCATGAAGCAAAATTATCTTTGTTCAGCTTGGGCACATCTCATTTTTTCATCTTGTGATCTTTAGCTTAGGTCTTGAAACCTTCCTTTCTAAGCACACAAGCTCTGATACTAATTGTTAGGAATAACTGAGAGGAGCGAGGGGGGGGGGGGGGAATAAGTGGCNGCACACAAGCTCTGATACTAATTGTTAGGAATAACTGAGAGGAGCGAGGGGGGGGGGGGTGAATAAGTGGCCTCAAAAATTTATCCTTCAACTTTAATCACCATTCAATAAATCTGATATTATTATGTCCCTACAAGATTCATGCCATGAAATACTAATAATGATTAACTGTCTATCAGTTTTCTCTGTCAATCCTTATTCTTTCTTTATTACTGATAAGCAGTATAACTATTTATCGAAACTCAATAAATAAGTAGAGTATACTGATAAATCTAGAATTAAATATGTGAGATTTAAAAATATAAATAAATGAATCATACACACATAACACATGGATTTTAACATGGAAACCCTGTTAAGGGAAAAACAACTGGGACCAGTACCCCAAATTTTCACTCTTCTAAAGTGAGCCCTGTTAGGAGCCAACCCTATTAAAGGTTACAAACACACTCTTAAGTGTGACCTTGTTAGAGGATTTTATACATAGATTTTGTCACTTAGTATCAGGAATCTATTGCTACCATTCCTGAATCAACCTCCTTCTTAGACTGTCAATAGGTATCGGGAAAATCCAATTCTACTTTCATGAATCAACCTTTTTGGCACTCCTTGAGATGTACCTCAATATATAGAAGACTGTTAAGTCTAGCTTAGTTAAGAGACTTGATGCTTCAATGGTTAAACTGAAACACTATGACCTATTCATATTGCAACTTGAATTGCATATTTTTAGATCTATTTAAGTGCATTACCTCTTTGACCATGTATCAATTCAATCCTTGTGCTTGACACTTTCTGCTCTATGATGTTGTGCTCACTGTTCGTCAGTGTCTACAGAAATCCTTAGCTCTTCCTTCATCTTGTTTGATAAGTACTGTATGAATTTGTTCTTCATCAGTTTCTCTTCAGCATCCTCTTTTTATTCACTCCTCTTAATCTCATTCATAAATGAACTAAGTTTGTCTCTTATATAGACATAATATTCATTGTTTCTTGGTTCTTGATTCTTGGCGTGATAAACAATCCAACTAATTAGATTTAAAGCATAAATCCAGATTTGTCTCATAGATATCTTCTTGCCAACTATAAAAATCATCTTTAAATCAATCACTTATCTCTGATCGAATAAAACAAAGTAGACAACCAGTTAAGTCCTTATTTAGCTCTGCCAACTAGATATTTTGTCATTTTCTGAACTTTTTATCTTTTGTCAGCCATAACTGATTGATCCGTTGGTGAGGACTGACTGATCTGTCAGTGAGACTCTAGTTAGCTTTGTGATCTCCATCCATTGGGCATTATTGTAATTTTACTCATTGGGCAACCTTGTGTTGTTGTTCGTCGGGCACCCTTATGACTTTGCTCGTTGGGCACTCTGTGGTTTTGCTTTGTTAGGCAACATTGTTCTTCTAATTGTTGGGTATCACTGTGACTAATATTCTTTGCATTGTCCATCGGTGTGCACTTCATCAGTGTTGTTTGTCACTTAGTGAATACAAGACTTCTATGTATTGCTAAAAGCATAACCTTGGTTCCTTTGTTTCTCTAAAGTCTTTGGCATTATGTACATGACCGTACAGATGATATCAAGTTGACATCAATGACACTACAATCCATTAACTGATTTAATGACTTGCATTATCTTCAACATAACATTATCAAACATTTAATCAGTTATATTTCATCATGTACATGTCATAGGGAATCCATTCTAGGAGAAACATATGGCTAAATTCATAGAATGGTCCCAATCCCCATGAAATCTATCAAAATTGTAAACAGAATGAATTCTTTGAGTCTGTCAAAATTATTTGTTTAATTAAGAGTGTTTGGAATTAAAAAATCATCTAAGGAGTTTAGAAAAACCTTTAATCCTTACTTCCTATTAATCCAAAAATAAAATCCAATGAGAACAATCAGATAATCATCTAACTTACAGAGAAATGAAAGAACATGTTTGTCTTTATTGTATTTCCTATCATAGTCTGTACAAAATGATTCCCCAGTCACACCTCTATATAATCCATACCTTTCACAAGCTTTATATAGTGTTTTCTAACTCTCGCAACCAATTTTAGTCAGTTTGAATAGTTTAAAGCCCCTAAAACATTGTCTAATTACCATTCCCAGCCAAGGCTAACTAACCATTACATTTGAAAATTCAAATTTGTAACTTATTGCATAACAACTCCTAATTTCCTAAACTTATGAAATTGATCCTTTTAGGACCCTATTACATCATGTATAGGGTATAAATTTTTCCCCATTTCCCTGATCAACCCTAGGGACTACATAATTTGGTCCAAAATTTTCATATTACATTTGAATTATTACACTGTAAATCCATTATTGGCTCCAAATTGCATAGTTAACTCTAAGTGACCCTTCAATGCCTCCTTTGTCTTCTTGGATCCTCATATATGTGCTTTTATGCTTGGGTTCTCCTGCACTAGTTCACATAGATGCATTGCCTGTGTATCTTGTATGGAAGATACAAACTTGGGTCTGATAATGAGGTTTATATCCCAAAACAAAAGAAGACCTTTTCCAAGGATGAAGAAGGGAAGAATGGAAAAATATTAAAAGAAGTTGTATATACAGAAGAACTAAAGGAAGTATCACAAAATTCAAGATTCTTAGTGAAGGTTAGAGAAGATAGTGTAGGGCTCATCATAGGTGTGGCGATGCCCACAAATCCTATGCCAAGGGAGGTAAGGACTCTCTCTTCCAAAGTTTTAAGGATAAAACCTAATGATAAAATAATTAATTACATTAAGAAAGATGAATTTATAATTTAAAATGTGGCTATTTTTTTACATGCCTTGATAATAATGCCCTTTCAATGAGAAGATGTTTTGATAATTATCTTAATATGATAAGGGGCAGAAAGTTAGGTATCCATTTTTCTTTCCATTGTATGATTCAAAAAGGCACATTTTTTATATTCTTTAAAAACCATAGAATGTAGGAAAGGGTTTTAGAAACAAAAATATTGAAATGTGGGGAAATATTTGTTTAAGGCTATCCCATGGGCCCCTAAAATTTCTCATGAAGAAATTATGTTTTTCTCTACCCTGAAGTCGATTAATATTAAAAATTTGTCCAAATAAGTGTAGAGGTTTCTTCCATAATTATTAAGCCTGATTGGGAAAACCTTGAGAGTGGAGGAAACTAGAGATTCTCTTCTACATCTGAATGTGATAGTCCATATATCTTTTGATGAAGGGTGTGTAATTCTTGATATGTTAGTGTTGAGCATTGTTTTGACACAAGCCAACTTGCTAGGATCTCGAGATTCGATTTCCTCTCTTGAAAGAATAACAGAGTTATTCCTAAGGTTCTCCAGGGTCGGGTCACAACCTGCTTGGTTACTCAGTTGAAGATAAATGTGATTGTTCATGAGGAGGCCTTTTCTAGTACACAAGACAACAAACTACAAAATACTGTTAGTTTATTTTTGGTGTTTTTCCATTTTAACAAGTATAGGTATGGTAAATAACATGCAACTTTGGTATTTTCAAGATAGCAATTTTAAGAATTTTAAGATAGAATTTAAAGAGATTAGGGTAACAAGAAATGTAGTGAATTGTAAAGAAAAGTGAAATCCTAAGGACATAAACTACTGTAAACCCTTCCTTGTGAATTGAATGCTGGAGAGATTTTAGAACAACCCACGAAGCATAAATTAGACCACATCATGATTCACTACTCAATAGATGCAAGCGTTTGGAGAAAAGATATGTTTTACTTGTATGAGATATTCAAAATATATCAAATCGTGAAGCCACCAAGATGTGTGTACCCATGAGATGGATTTATCATTAAGCCCAAAGATAGCATCCTCCTCACATTCATCACAGCAAGGTAGATAGACAATAGCAAACTCCAACTAAAGGTAGCACGAATTCAAAACACAACAACACAAAGAGCTCTCTGAAAATAAAGAATAATGCATGCATACATTCAATAAATTTGCATAGATAGAAGTAATTCACACACCATGAATGAAGCACCCAATGTAGATCTTTATTGTATTAAGAAGTCAGCCCTTTACATTGCTTTTTGATTACAATATATATAGTTTTGATCTACAACTCTGATTTTTGAAGTTAGGGCATGAAAGAGTCTAAACTAAAGAATAAAAGCTAAAACTAGAACTTTGCTAAAGGGAAAATACTGCTAACTAATACTATATAACTTGCATGTATTATTCAACCCATTTACAATTCATTTGCTCATGCAAAGAGGGCAAAATCCACCAAAGAAGAGAGAGAGAAAGAAGGTAAGTTTCTTCTGTGAACTTGGAGTCTTCTTCTTGATTCTGGCAGTTCTTCTTGGATTCTTCATCTGAGGCTGTTACTGGTGGTGGGAACTAATAGGAAACCCTTAGTCCCTCTAAAATGAACTCATGTTATCAATTCATCTGATATGGAGTCCAAATAGTGTTGATAAAAGTGACCTCGTTGGAAACACCCAGTTTTTTTAGACCCTGACCTCTACCCCGAAACTTTAATGACTTTAAAATTTCCCAAGTGCTTTTCAAAATCTTCAAACTCGAAGGTCCCAAAACTTTGGACTTGTCATGGGCCGAAAGGTCAAAAAAATAAGAAGAGGCCAAAAGGCCAAAATCTTTGAAGGTCAAAAGGCCGAATAATACTCCTTGCTTTCGGGGTCGAAATGCCAAAACGTCAGAGGTCGAAAGGCCAAAAACTCTACCTTAGTATAAATTTAGCCAAGTGTGAAAAGCTTGCCCCATCCACCTGGTAATTGGACCTTGGATCTTTATCTAGGAAATACCTTTGGGTGAGCTTCCCAAAGCCTCTGCGATATCTCCTGAACCTCTTCAAAATTGATCTCTTTCCTTCTTATCTTTGTGACACTTCATTTTTACTTCTTTCTGAAGATATTTAAGTCAGAAGTGAAGAATGTGATCTCTTCTTCATGCTGTGACATTCTTTGTATTTCGTCTTTCAAGTAAAATAGTTTTTGTAGGGCCTCCTTAGTATTAACTTTGGCTAGAACATCTTTGAATTATTGGACCACCTCTTTGGAAGGATGTAGAGCCTGTTTGTTTTCATCCCGATAAACATTGAGGCTGACCCCTGTGAAGAATGTATTTATATCTTCGATCCATTTTATTACCTCCTCCCGCTTGTCAGCTATAAGGGCCTAGTGTTTCTTGTAGACCTTAATGATTTTCGTCATTTGTTCATTCCATGCCTTAAATTTGTCCAATTGTTTGTCTTCATAGACTTTTACCAAAAATTGGAAACGTTGCTTTTGGATTATCTCCAAATCCTAGAGGGCTGCTTGACACTTAATCACCTCTGAATCTATACCCCCATCATCTTCCACCAAGTCAATGAGTGAATTAACTTCAACTAATATGGTCTGGTACAACCTAAATACCAATGGAATCGCCTTCTCTTCAAATTGTTTAAAGTCATTTCTCCAAACGGTGCTTTCCTAGATGAAAGAGGGAGTCAAACCTACCAGCAAATCTGGTGTAGCCCTTTTATCAAGTATGGCTTGTAATGAAGCCTCTAAACAATTTGGGTCAATAGGACCCACCATCTTTTGAATGTACTCCTTTAGAGCTTAATTTTGATCTGTTAGGGATTTTATGGTCTCTTCATCCTTGTTCGTGAACCCTAGAGCGTGCTTCAGCCCTAAAGCTGCTAGTGTCTTGCTCCCTTCTCTAGTAGGTTCGCCCAAATCCACTTCCCTGAATGTATAGCCTTCTGACGAGCCTATTGTCTGAGAAGTGCTCAGGGGTGGGATAGCTATCTGGGCTTTCCAATGACCCCCAATGTCTTGAGTCACATATGACATGGTCCTTGCTGGTACACCTATCTCTTCCTGTTGGAAGGCCTGCTTTATAGATGTCATATTTGTAGCCTCTCCATCCAATTCATTGGTGTAAGTTCTCTTCCTGGGTTGTATCTCCTTGGTAAACCAAGTAGGTTTTCTGGATGTAGTTATAGGCTCATATGGTGCAACCTGGAGCATCAAAGTTAAGCATTTTACTTCCAGACTTATTTCTCTCTCTGATTCCTTCTCCTTCCCCCTTTCTTGTTCACTCCCTCCTTCCTTCATTCTTTCCCCTTCTGTACCTACATTCATTTCCCCTTCTTCCTTCTCCCCCTACACCTCACCTCATTCAGTTGCCACATTTCCCCCTTCTTTTTTTGGGGCCTCTTCGATGGAAGTGTCAATTGATACCTTTGACCTAAGACTGGTTATGGCCTCTAGCGTGGTCTAAAAGGGTGATGTATCTTTAGTACTCACTACTTCTTTGGAAACCTGGGTGGCACATGCTGAAGGGATTGATATTGGTGGAGTAGGTGTTGATATGGCTAGAGTGGGAGATGGGAGAATGGTAGTAGAGTAGGGCAGATTAGGTGTAGGAGTAGGTGTTGGGGTTGGAATTAATGGTGGTGGAGTAGGAATTGGATGTGGTAGATAAGATGGTGGAGTAGGTGTTGGGAAGTGACATTGAAAGCAATTGTTATTTTGTCATTGATGTCAAACCTTTACATGTGAGACTATTGCTATCTATTTGAATACCATATCTATTATTGATGAATAATATTTAACAAGAAGACCAAGTGAATGGTTGAGTTAAGGTAATTCAAAGGGTATTTGATTATTTGGCACTCTGGCTAAGTAATTAGTTGTTTATCTTTCAAAGACATTTTTCTGGTTGTTCTGTGCCGAGCAAGTTTGGCTTATGCCGAGAAAATTTTCTTATGATGAGCAAAGTTTCTTGTGCCGAGTAAAGTTGTTCGTAATGAACAAAAAGTTTCTCAATGCCGAGCACCATTGAAATTGCCGAGTGGAAACAGTAATGAAGGCCGACTTACAGAAGTTTGATTATTGATGAGATTTTAGATCTCTGGCTGACTTAGTTGATTTTATTGGGATATGTAATTTTAATTAAAGATTGATCCACATCATTTAATTTATGGATAACTATAATTAATGCATGGTTTCAATATTTAATTAGAGACTACTTTGGAGAAGTAAATGTAATGCAAAGATGGAATGATCTATTGGATCTGACCTAACCTAAGATCTACGATCTTGTTTAAGCGGCAAAAGATTTATCTGACCTAGACAAAGAGGTATATGATAACCTCAGGGGTTATTCATTGTGTATGCAGAAGTGTGCAAGTGCATGAATGTATGTGTATGCAAAAGGTTTGCATAGTTGATTTACTGTTTAGCATGATCTAGCAGAGAAGGCAAAAGGAAGAAGCAGAGTGTTGCATGTGTGATTGCTTGACAGATTTCCAAGTAGATAAAAAGATTGAAATGACAATGCAGGCTATCCAGTAAGTTAACATCAGAGTTGTAATTGGATCTGAATTGTAAAGTAAGTTGTATGTACCAGATCATAAACTACTGATTACTTTCTTACCATTGTATCAGTTAAATCCTTTAACAAGGTTGACTTAACAGTCATTTTTATAAACCCTCTAACAAGGTGACATTCAGATTGGAATGTTCTAATTCCTCTAACAAGGCCACTCCTAACAGGGTGATTAAATCCTTTAACCAGGTCACACCTAGCATTGTGTTATTGTAACCTTTAACAGGGTTGGCTCCTCATAGGGCATCACTTCAAAAGAGTGAAAACTTGGTAGCATGTTACTGGTGGTTTTTCCCATATTGGGTTTCCATTTTAAATACTTGTGTCAACTTGTGTGAATGCTTATGGTTTACTTTACTGTTATGTTACTACAAGCTAATTTTTATTGACAGTAAACTGCATGTTTAAAGTTGTTGATTTATGCTACTGTTGCCGAGTAGATCTGAAGTATAGAAAGTTTTATTTACTACATCTAGACCTGAGGATAACTGATTCACCCCTCCTCTCTCAGTTATTCTAAATTCATTCTAACAATTGGTATCAGAGCCTTGGTCTCCTAAAAATAGTTTGAAGGTACTTAGAGAGAAAATATCAAGATGTATAAGGAGGTTCCCAAGCTGAACAAAGATAACTTCCCTGCATGGCAGAGCTTGATGAAACTACATTTGGCTGGTATTGGAGATGATGCTAAGAGGCTTATTGAACATGCCTATGTACCACCTACTGCTCCTCTCTTAGTTGTACAACTCAGAGAAAAGCATGAACACAACCAAGCAATGTTGGAGATTGCCTCTTCATTAAGTTACTCAGAATTTGATGATGTAAAGAACTACATAAATGCAAAAGAGATGTGGGACAAGCTAGCAACTATCTATGGTGGATACACAAATGTGATGAGGGATAAATCAGAAAGTCTAAGAGGTAAGTTTGATGAGATGAAAATGCAAGAAGGTGAAATGTCATTCAGTACTATAGTAGAATAAAAGAAGTTGTAAATGCCATTAGAGGGGCTAATGGAACTATTGATGAGAACACCATTATGAGAAAGGTAATAAGAACTTTACTTCCTTTATATGCTATTAGAGTTTCTACAATTCAAGAATTGAGATGTACTCCTAACAATAATCTGAATCTGGAAAATCTGATAGGCAGACTCACTGCATTTGAAATGTCAAATTATGATAACTATAATCCACAAGGGATTGATTCTGCTTTTAGATCACAACTAATTCTCGATAAATATAAGAAAGGAAAGAAACATGTGGATAGTGATAGTGATACTTCTGATGATGATATTGAAGAACTTGAAGCACTCATGGCAAAAAGGCTCTCCAGAGGAAAAGGAAAATATAGAGGTAAACTTCCTATTATTTGTTTCTCATGCAACAAAGTTGGTCATATAGCTGCTAGATGTCCTGAAAAGAATGAAAAAAATGAAAGAAAGGACAACAAATACAAAGAAGACAAAGACACAAAGGATGACAGAGACTTTAGGAAATATAAGGACTACAAAGACAAAGGTAAGAAATCTTGTTATATTGCTGAAGAAACTTCTGACAATGACACTGATAATTCTGATGACAATGATATAGAAGTTGTCTATGTTGCAATG